>CM067167.1:47270917-47330942 GCA_034093135.1 Erigeron breviscapus | reverse complement strand
GGTTTCCGATAGTGGCAACGGAAATCGGTATGAAGCATCCACCTCCTCCTTTGTTGGATTGTCACAAAGATGTTGTCAATTCAAGTTTGATGAAATTCTGTTAGCGACTGATAGTTTTAGTGAATCATTAGTAGTTGGGAAAGGGGGTTTTGGGAGGGTATACAAAGGCAATATTAGAATAGGAACAACCCATGTTGATGCTGCAATAAAAAGGATGGATTTGATGTCACTCTTCTTGATATAAGTGATGGTCGTCTTCTGGGCATGACACTTGCAGAGTATGCCAAAGTCAAGGCTGATCCCAGAATTATTAATGCATTGAAAGAACAACTGGAGATTGAGCTTGACAAACATTATAGGGAGGATGAGGCTGAGTATGATGCCAGGTGTTTGAATATCACAGTGGATAAGGCAAAAGAAGTTAGAACTGAAGGAATTCTCAAGAGAGCTGAACATGTTAAGAAGGTGGTCAAACAGGTGATGAATCCACCCAAGTCCAAAGGTAAACCTAAGATGTTGCCAAGAGATGCTGACCTTAGGACCTGGGTAGAAACAACTGAACCTTCAAGTGAAGATATCAAAGCTGCAGTGCATAGTATGAGCACTGGCCAGATCAAACTGGCCAATGAATCTGAAGCTAGAGAGTATTTATCTGAAGTGCAGCAGCGGAGATATCACCCTGGTAAGATTGTTGATATGAAAGTTTTTATCAAACCAGGTACCAAACACTTCACAGTTGGGGTTCAACATCTGGATGGACCCTTAAGGCAAACTGAGAATCCTGACGTACTTTCTTATGGTTACTCGGAACTGGTGGAAATGGCAAAACTGTTGGAGGCCAAGCAACAAAGGAATAAGGTTGAAAGAGGATGGATGTTTGTTCTTCAAAGTCTGCTCAAGTTTAAGGAAAATATTGAAGAGAGACTGAATGTTGATCCTGAAGACAAACAGCCCATTTCTATAGTTGCCAAAAGAAGAAGAACTGGCGAAGGGCCATCTGTTTAAGTTCTTTCTTCATTTTATCTTCTTGTAATTTGTTGTACATTCTGTTGTAACTTGTGTAAACTTCACTCCTTGTATAAAAGAAGTTACCAGTTTGTAACCACAAGGTAGATAAAAGATTAAAATCTAACAAAACTAAAAGACAAACCTAAGGTATTTATTGATCTATAAAAATACCTTAGAAACTTAGATAGAATTTAATCAAACAAGTCTCTATAGTTCACACTTGTATAGATACAAAAACTAGAAAAGACTTAGACTATATTTCTAGACAAATAGGGGGAATTTGTTAGGACCAGTTCACCTGGAACTGGCCAGTCACCAGTTCACACTGACCAGTTCACCAGTTGCATCTGGTGACCAGTAAACTGGTGACCAAGAAGATTTGTCGAGAAATATATTGAAGTCCAGTTGCACCGTACAGTTAACGCAACTGAAGACTTCCTCTAGTTGAGAACTGACCAAGTTGAAGAAACATTCCAGTTGAAGTCGAAGACAACAAATGAAGAAAGAGAATGACAATGGCAGCGAAGCCCAGTTGACATTCTAGTCAGTTACAAATTGGAGACCATCAGTGGAAAGCCCTTACAAAGCTTTACACTGATTACGAGGAATTGACTTGTATACTTTATGTACCTTTACCCGGATAATAAGCCTTATCTTATTATTTAAGTATTAAAAGGTACATAAAGGTGGTTGTGTAAAGTCACTGTAACATGCGACTTTACAACACTTTTTAAGGAATTAAATGCTATTCCTTAAATGCTTCCAACCACATTTGTACGGCTAAAGTTAACATCCCAATGTTAACTTTGCCTATAAATACAAGTCATTGCACAACCAAGAATTCAAGTATTCGTTCTCACAAGTTACTTCACACAAAAACGAATAACTTCATACTTTGCAAACCTGCAATATTCTTGGTGAACTTGTGCAATATTCTCTCAATCGCTAAAAGGAACATTTCACTACTTTAAGTGTTTCGATTGTAGAAGAGAAATTCCGAGTATAGATCAATTGTATTTCATAGGTTGTTAGGATATTTACATTCGCGTATTATCTTGGTTCCGCATCAACCTTGTAATTTGTTTAATATCAATAAATAAATTACACTTTGAAAACTACATATTGTCTCATCAAGATTGTTTACAAGTTATTTGTATTATTGCATTGTTCTTTACTTATTGTCTTTTATATAAGTAATCTATCTAGAACTTGGTATATACTCTGCAACTGGTCGTCTCCAGTTCAGTAAGTATATTGCAAAGTAACTCCACCATCGACATAGAGGTGTCTTCAGTAGTACCATCTAACAAGTTGGGACTTACAAGATCAACACTCCAACTTTATCTTCTTAACCTGAACACTGCACACTTACCAAAAACTCATTGACGCAACAAGAGCAAAGGCACAATAATGCAGAAAATTCAAGTGAAAACACACAAAATTAGGATTAACAATTATGAAATACTCAAGATTCTAATAAAAGATCAAGGGAGGTCATTCCATTGTCAAATCCTAAAGATCACCAAGTTATTAATTAAATTCATAACTTGTAAACACTGAAACTTGTGAGATTTCAAATAACATTGACTTGTCACAAAAGATTTAAAAGATCATTTTCTAAACTTAAACAAATTAATGTCCATATCAGAAAATCTTCTTTTGAACTAAACACATAACCTCGTCAAGAATTCAAATGAATGAATTCAGCAAAACATATACTCAACAGAATTTAAGTAGAATCTCTCGTGCAATAAGAACTTATGAAAATACTTATTTTGACTCAATAAAATAGAAAAATAAATTAGAATAAAAATACAGAATCATAAACTATTCTATACACAATAGTTATCTTAATTTATTCATTATGTACAAGTGACTAGGGTACTGCTGATCAGATCAGATTAGCATTTACATAAGCCTACCAGCGAGAAATAATTCTCTTATTATTAGTTATGAACAGTGATCCAAAAACGATTACCAATATGTTTGTCCTTTTAAACACTCGGTACTTCCAGTCTCCTTTTTGGTTTGTGGCACTTTCGTATTACTTGAGCCAAGGACAGTCGCCATGTAACCTAGTAAGTTACTCATGCCACAATTTTAGTTTGCGAACTTATGTGCCCCATATTCAGATACACTCTCATAATCGAAACAAGCACTAAGATTAAGACATTTGGTGATTAAAGTGAGAAAGTCTTTAAGAATCAAGTCAGCGGTGACAGGTCGGTGATTCCTCACGCGGAAAGCGACATAACTTGACTCACGTACGGAAATATACTTAACATTGCATAATGCCAAGTACTTGTATATTTGTGACATTAATTTTACTTTAAAGCACTTATGAAAACCCGTGACTTTCTATGAGACCCGTGTAGTGAACTTTCTGACAACCTATCCCAAGTTGAAAACTTTAGGTAGGCTAGGTATACAAAGACACCCCAAGGACTTACTTATTCGAATCTCAAAGGCCACATTAGCTTCATATTTTCAACATATTTATTTGATATTTGTATATCTTGTCACAAATATACATCCGAAAAACGCAATACATACACATATATGTACCCGAGACCTTTTTTATAAAGACCAAATATACATAATTATAATGCAAGATCTTTCATAAGATTTAAAGGACTTGTCTATTTTAAGAACAAGCATTCTCAGCCATATATCTGAATACGTTTCCCATAAGAACATTGTATACATTTAAGTTCAGATTATAAGGAAACCTTGGTACTTTGTGCCTATCGATACATCATATAATGGTATCACTGAACTGAGCATTTTAAAGTACAATTAAGTAGGCTTAAAAGCTAAAGTATCGTCACGTCTAATCATGTAGTGCAGTAACCTTACTTAATTTATTATATTTTTGGATTTTCTATTTTTCAGATGTTTTTGTATTTTTCTGACACTAGATATATACAGACTTATACTAAGACAACTCTTTTTGTATTTTTTGACTCTATCTCTGTACGACTTAAACTACTAAGACACAAAAAGAAAAATTTAAGTTCTTTGAGAGAAACTACTCGGCATTCTTCATACCATTGAGTTGATATAACAACTCATGACGAGGTCTATCAAAAGCTTTAGTATAAAGATCAACAAGGTTATCATCAGTAACAACCTTTTCCAAATGAATAAGCTTTTTCTCAAAACAGTCACGCAAAAAGTGATGCTTTATATCTATGTGCTTGGTGACTTTAAAGTTTTTCGGATTCTTAGTAATGTCTATGGCAGACTTATTATCAATACAAATGGGAGAGTCTGAGATATCCATACCATAGTCGCGCAATTGTTGCTGTATCCAAAGTACCTGAGAACAGCATTGACCAGCAGCTATGTACTCTGCTTCACAGGTAGACTGTGCAACAGATGTCTGCTTCTTGCACTGCCACGATATAATTCTCCCCCCTAAAAGCTGACATCCACCTGACGTTGATTTCCTATCCGAACTGCAGCCACCATAATCCGAATCAGTATAAGCTTTGAATTCAAAGGAACCATGCATGGGATACCAAAGCCCTAGACGAGGCTTGGCCTTCACATAACGAAGAATCCTTTTTGCAGCTTTCAAATGTGACTCTTTCGGATTAGCCTGATATCTAGCACATATACAAACAGCAAAGGTAATGTCTGGACGTGAAGCCGTCAGATACATCAAGGAACCAATGATAGCCCGATATTGAGTTGCATCGACTTCTGGATCATTAGTCTTATCAGGACATAGCCCATGATTAGTCTGAATGGGAGTAATTGCATCTTTAGCATCGGTCATTCGAAACCTGGTAAGAAGATCTTGAACATACTTGCTCTGATGAATAAAGAACCCATCCTTCAGTTGATCCACCTGTAATCCAAGGAAGAAAGTTAATTCCCCCATAGCACTCATTTCGAACTTAGCCTTCATGCTCTGCTCAAACTCCTTGCACATGTTCTTATCAGATGAACCAAAAATGATATCATCAACGTAAACCTGTACAAGCAAGTGGTCCTTCCCTTTCCATTTGATGAACAACGTGCTGTCAATAGAACCTCGAGTAAAACCATTTTCATGCAAATGAGTAGACAGTTTTTCATACCATGATCGAGGAGCCTGATGTAAACCATATAGAGCCTTATCAAGACGATATACTCTATTGGGGAAATCTGGATCCTCAAACCCCTGAGGTTGATCTACATACACTTCTTCTCTAATTTCTCCATACAAAAAGGCACTCTTTACATCAAGTTGATACACCTTTATACCTTGATAACTAGCAAATGCCAGAAATAATCGAATAGCTTCTAGTCTAGCTACAGGTGCAAAAGTCTCATCGTAATCAAAACCTTCTTGTTGCTCAAATCCTCTAACTACCAACCGAGCCTTATTGCGAGTGACAACACCTTTGTCATCCTTTTTACAACGAAAAAACCCATCGCGTAGATAAAGGAGATTCACCATGAGGTAAGTCAACTAACTTCCATACATCAAGCTTCCGAAACTGAGCCAATTCTTCTTGCATCGCCTCAACCCATGACGGATCTTTAAGAGCCATTCCAACATTTTTAGGCTCAACCTGAGAGATGAAGCAAAAAGTACAAGTACCAAGTAATTGCCCCAGAATCCTTAACTTCAGCAAACATACTTGACAAATTTTTCCTATTCTGATTCCTCGTGCGAACAGAGGCAGAAGCATCACCAATGATTTGCTCTACTGGATGATCCTTGTTGACTCTTGTTTGAGGAACCGTGTCGACTGTAAGATCATTCCCCAAGTTAGTCTGGACATGTTATTCTGGAGTTTTAGGCTCTTCCTGATTTTCACCTTCCGTGTCGTCAGTATCATAGAAAGGATCATCAGGTAGCGGTATATGTAAAGGATCAGTAAGATTTTTAGGAGTAGTCTCTAAAGTAGAGTCTGCTTCTTTGGTCCCACTTGACTCTCCAGATTTAGAAGCAGGCTTAATGAATGGTGAAGAACCAGGAGAAGAGACAGGAACCGGCCCGCCTTCAAGTGGATCATGAAGAGTAACTACATCTTCCACAATCGGAACACCTGTAAAAGAAACAGGACCACGAAAAGAGGTGAAGACACCATCATAATCGAAGTCATTAGCAGGACCAATGTGTACAGCAGGTTTATGACTGAAAATTACCACATTTGTACCAAAATTTACTTTGCCAGTTTTCTGATTGTACACACGCCGAATTGGTGTACTAGGTACATAACCTAAAAAGAAACCCTCCTCTGATTTAGGATCAAATTTACCCTGAGGAAGTACCGTAAGAAAAGTACAAGGAACACCAAATGGCTCAACATTTTGCAAATTGGGCTTTTTGTTGTGCAAAAGTTCATAACAAGTTTTCTTGAACCGTTTAACTGTGAAAACCCGATTTAAAATGTGACAAGCTGTATTCACTGCCTCCCCCAAGAAAGTAACAGGAAGCCCTGAATCAGCAAGCATCGTCCTAGCTGTTTCTATCAAAGTCCTGTTTTTCCTCTCAGCTACTCCATTCTGCTGTGGCTCATACGGTGCACTAAATTGATGTTGAATACCTTGGTCAAGCAAAAAACCGTAAGAGTATTGTTCTTGAACTCAGTGCCATTGTCACTCCTGATTCTCTTAACTTTAACTTCATGGACATTCTCAACTTGTCTAACAAAATCCATAAACCGGTATGCGGTCTCGTCCTTTGTCTTCAAGAAAAATACCCATGAGTACCTTGAGTAATCATCAGTGATCACCAAACAGTAGAACATCCCTCCAATGCTTCTTACATTCACAGGACCAAAGAGATCCATATGAAGTAGTTCGAATGGTTTGGATATAGTGTTGTGCACCTTTGATTTATGAGGATTCTTGTGTTGCTTTCCTTTCAAACATGGTACACATTTATCTTCCATCCCAAACTTCATAACTGGAACACCATCAACTAATCCAAGACTAACAAGTTCATTCATCTTCCGAAAGTTAATATGTCCCATTCTTCGATGCCAGAGGAGAGATTCAGACTCATTTGCTTTGCTCAACAAACAGAGGGGCTCCGTTGGATTATCAACACCTAAAACTAAGCCATAGATGTCTCTCTTCCTAGGAGCTCTGAGCATAATCCATTCTTCTGGAATAACGAAACCCGGCTTCAAGATGAATGCCTCCTTTTCTGTGAAATGAACATTGTTGCCCTTGTCACAGATCTGTGAGACACTCATTAGATTATGAGTAAGTTGTTCCACATAGTTTACTCTTTCTAGAGTAAGTTGTCCATTGACGACATCTCCCTGACCGGTGATGTTTCCGCCCTTGGATCCAGCAAAACAAACATACGACCCATTTATACCAGTAAAATTGGACAAGAGTTTCCTGTCCCCTGTCATGTGCCTGGAGCATCCACTATCAAGGTACCATAAATGAATTGGTGTCCTAGGAACTCCCTGCACATAAAATAAGAGAAATTAGTTTTCATTGGGGACCCAAACCTTCTGAGGTTTGGGTCGTCCCTTCTCATCCCTTAGAATCAGTTCAGTCCAATACCCATTGCTAGAAGCCGTGGGTGGAACATGATTCTCATCTCGTTTTCTCACAGGAGAAGACTTCTGACCTCTCGTCGGAGAAGATCTAGGAGAATGAGGGCCATAAGAAGATCGAACACTCGAATGAATTTGGTCATAGAATGAATTTTGACTTTTAGGAACAGAACGATCAGGTCGTGGAGGTGTTTGAAAACGATTTGAAATCCTATGAACATTTCCTGAGGAACCTTTTAATGGAGATTCACGTCGTTGAGGTATAGTAAACGGTTTTGAAGAAGATTGAACTTTAGCCTCATAAACCTGTTTATTATTACCCAACCCCCTTTTTCCTTCTGAAGTGGAAGCCTTTGAAGGAGAACCTGATCTTCGAGGTCTATTTGGACATACACTATAAACATGACCCTTTTCATGACAAGCAAAGCAAGAGAGGACCTTGAACTTTTTGTTTGTATCTACCTTTTTATCGGTACCTACAGATTCATTATTAGCACTAGTGTCCACTGACTTACTTGTTTTTCTTTGAATTTCCTTTTCAGGGTCTTGTTTAGTTGGTGAAATCCTAGACTTTCTAGCACCATCTTTCTCATGTCTATCTTTACTTGAAGATTTCTTAAGTGCAGGCATTAAGATGTGCTTTAAAACCTTAGTTGCTTCTTCATTAACGGCTAAGTTGTCTTCAGATTTTCTAATCCTAGACTGCTTAGGTAATGGAGTGAGACGTTGCTGACTTAATTTCTTCATATCCTCAATAGCAACATCCCAGACTTTATCAATCCTCTTAGGGTCAATAGATTCTAATGGGAATTCTAACTCAGTATAGACCCTATTACTCTTATGAAGTGTAAAGTGTACAATACTGTCTTTCTGACCATAAGGAGTAGACTGATTTAAAGCAACACCTTTCAATTTCTCTTCCTTGTTAGGTTGAGAAGAACCTCCTTTAGACTCTTTTGTTCCCTCAGGCAACTTTGCCTCGGAAATTGAGTCTTTTGGTTTACCATCTACAACACTAGGTTGAAGTAGGATTTCAGGAATATTAGGTTCAACAGGAGTATAGTTATTATTGAAAGAAGGAGGCACATCTTTATAAGAAATCTTAGCAGTTTCAAGACTCTTAGAAGAAGAATTCTCAAACTTTTTCATATGCATCAAAAGCTCAGAATGTCTAGCAGAATCAGATTTAGCCTTAAATTCCAAGATTTCTATCCTAGCATCAGCAAGTTCCTTTCTACGGTAGCACACTTTCTAGCTAACAAGGAATAAGCTTCACTACTTACTCTTTCTATAGCCACAGAATGATTGACTTTATCTTTCATTGCTCTAATGTCAGATTCTAAGGATCTAATCTTTTCCTTGAAAAATTTTTCTTTATCATTTACAGTTAGACCCTTTTTAATTAATTTATCTCTTTCATCATGAGCAGTATTGACAACAGATTCTAATTTCTTAATTTGTTCATTCTTTTGTTCAAGTTCATCAAACATGCGATTAACAATTTTGCAAACATGAACAATAGTATGTAAAGAATAAGATACCTGTTGGTCTGCCTCTTTGCAATCTGCCATGTAAGCTACAAAGTCATCCACAGTCATGCCAGCCGGAATCTCAAAATCTTGCATCTGCTCCTCAATAGTCTTTTCACTCTTTTCTGTGGCAGAATCATCTTTAACCTCAGCTGCTTTCACCTCTTCAGTAGCTTTCACTTCTTCAAGGTTCTTGACTTCTTCTAACTCATTGTCAGATTCGGAATCAGTATCATATACACCAGCAGCAACAGATTCTACATTCGAACTTTTAGTATTTTCATACAATTGCTCTTCACTGTGGTAGACTGTGGTGTCCATGAAATCATCTGGAGAATCAACTATTTGAGCCATATCATCAAGAATTTCGGCCAAATAAGCGTTATTGTTCTCATCATGTGGAAGATTCCAAACATAAGAACCATCTGGTTGAACAGCTACTATAGCCTTGTCATTTCCAGTGACATTTGCAATAGGATCATCAGTTAACAAAAGAGCTCTAGTAGGATTTTGATTGAACGGACGATTACCACCTCTATCTTGACGTGCAGGAGTAACATTTGCCTCTTTCTTAGGCCGTTGACATTCTCTGGCAAAATGTCCAAAACCTTCGCAGTTATAGCATTTCACCTTTGTCTTGTCAAATCCTTGAGTACCTCCTGTAAGCTGTCTTCCTGTTCTATTCATAAACTTTTGTACTCTCCTGGTGATCATTGCCAATTGCCATTTCAGATCCATTTCTTCAACATCATCTGGATCTATCTGATCGTAATCTTCATCAATAAGTGCTGGATCTGTGATTCTTCCTGCAACAAAAGCTTCATGTGCAGCACACATTGCAGCAAATACATTCATTCTACCCTCAGCTGATTTCATATTCATAGGCATGGATTTGTAACCCGCAGAAGAAGATGAAATGTTTCCGAATTTCATATTTCCAGTCTTTGCACCGTCATTAGCCCTTTTACCCTTGTTACCAGCATCAGTAGCCATGAATCCAAAAGAATCATCTCCATCCATTTGTGCACCACAATTGTCTGTCTCACCAGTATTACCAACTCCAGAAAAGAAAGCATTAACATCAGCTGTTGGATTTTTCATAGTGGCATGATAGAGAGATGGATCTTGTGTGAAGTTGTCTTGAAGATCTTTTGCCTTATCCTTCATTTCTCTGTTTCTTAGAGTGGATATAACTCCATCTATTCGAAGAGATGCGTAATCAGCTCTTTCTTGCAATCCATGACGAAACTCTTTGTATGCTTTCGGCAAACCGTCCAGGAATTTATCCACTATCTCAGTAGGAGTGTATCTAAGGTCAAAATAAGCTAATTCAGCAAGAAGATGTTGATATCTCAGAATAAGATCCTCAACTTGTTCATTCTTTGTGGCATTGAAGCAATCAAATTGTTTCTTAAGCATTTTAATTCTATTTTTCTTCAATAATGGATCACCTTCACAATGAGCTTCAATAGCATCGAACAATTGCTTTGAAGTCTTGTATTCTTGTTTAGGAAACAAGTGCACCAACTCTTGAGGAATGCACATACGAAGTGTGGAAAGAGTCTTTACTTCAATGGCGTAGTTAGCCTTTTCTTCGCCCGTTAATTCTCCCACCTTGTATGTAGAAGTAACTCCATTCACAGTAAGAGTGGGCCATTCATAACCTTCAGTGATCATGAGCCACATATTTAAGTCTTCTCGTTGAATGAAATCTTCAAATCGACCTCTCCACGCCCAAAAGTCAGCTAATGAGATATCTTCGTTAGTTCCTAACGAAGATTATCTTCGTTAGTTCCTAACGAAGATTATCTTCGTTAGTTCCTAACGAAGATTATCTTCGTTAGTTCCTAACGAAGATTATCTTCGTTAGTTCCTAACGAAGATTATCTTCGTTAGTTCCTAACGAAGATTATCTTCGTTAGTTCCTAACGAAGATTATCTTCGTTAGTTCCTAACGAAGATTATCTTCGTTAGTTCCTAACGAAGATTATCTTCGTTAGTTCCTAACGAAGATTATCTTCGTTAGTTCCTAACGAAGATTATCTTCGTTAGTTCCTAACGAAGATTATCTTCGTTAGTTCCTAACGAAGATTATCTTCGTTAGTTCCTAACGAAGATTATCTTCGTTAGTTCCTAACGAAGATTATCTTCGTTAGTTCCTAACGAAGATTATCTTTGTTAGTTCCTAACGAAGATTATCTTTGTTAGTTCCTAACGAAGATTATCTTCGTTAGTTCCTAACGAAGATTATCTTCGTTAGTTCCTAACGAAGATTATCTTCGTTAGTTCCTAACGAAGATTATCTTCGTTAGTTCCTAACGAAGATTATCTTCGTTAGTTCCTAACGAAGATTATCTTCGTTAGTTCCTAACGAAGATTATCTTCGTTAGTTCCTAACGAAGATTATCTTTGTTAGTTCCTAACGAAGATTATCTTCGTTAGTTCCTAACGAAGATTATCTTCGTTAGTTCCTAACGAAGATTATCTTCGTTAGTTCCTAACGAAGATTATCTTTGTTAGTTCCTAACGAAGATTATCTTCGTTAGTTCCTAACGAAGATTATCTTCGTTAGTTCCTAACGAAGATTATCTTCGTTAGTTCCTAACGAAGATTATCTTCGTTAGTTCCTAACGAAGATTATCTTCGTTAGTTCCTAACGAAGATTATCTTCGTTAGTTCCTAACGAAGATTATCTTCGTTAGTTCCTAACGAAGATTATCTTCGTTAGTTCCTAACGAAGATTATCTTCGTTAGTTCCTAACGAAGATTATCTTCGTTAGTTCCTAACGAAGATTATCTTCGTTAGTTCCTAACGAAGATTATCTTTGTTAGTTCCTAACGAAGATTATCTTCGTTAGTTCCTAACGAAGATTATCTTCGTTAGTTCCTAACGAAGATTATCTTCGTTAGTTGTAACGAAGATTATCTTCGTTAGTTCCTAACGAAGATTATCTTCGTTAGTTCCTAACGAAGATTATCTTCGTTAGTTCCTAACGAAGATTATCTTCGTTAGTTCCTAACGAAGATTATCTTCGTTAGTTCCTAACGAAGATTATCTTCGTTAGTTCCTAACGAAGATTATCTTCGTTAGTTCCTAACGAAGATTATCTTCGTTAGTTCCTAACGAAGATTATCTTCGTTAGTTCCTAACGAAGATTATCTTCGTTAGTTCCTAACGAAGATTATCTTCGTTAGTTCTAACGAAGATTATCTTCGTTAGTTCCTAACGAAGATTATCTTCGTTAGTTCCTAACGAAGATTATCTTCGTTAGTTCCATAACGAAGATTATCTTCGTTAGTTCCTAACGAAGATTATCTTCGTTAGTTCCTAACGAAGATTTTCTTCGTTAGTATTAAATGATCTATCTTCGTTTGCTATAGCATAGAAAACGAACTTAGTCGCCTTTGGTGTGTGTAATATCAACTGGAATCCTCACTTTAGGGTTTCCAATCGTTTATATATGTTCACGATCGATATTGGGCTTGCTGGGCTTTGTTCTTACGAACTTAGCAGTCCAGCCCATAAACGAAGATTATCTTCGTTAGTTCCTAACGAAGATTATCTTCGTTAGTTCCTAACGAAGATTATCTTCGTTAGTTCCTAACGAAGATTATCTTCGTTAGTTCCTAACGAAGATTATCTTTGTTAGTTCCTAACGAAGATTATCTTCGTTAGTTCCTAACGAAGATTATCTTCGTTAGTTCCTAACGAAGATTATCTTCGTTAGTTCCTAACGAAGATTATCTTCGTTAGTTCCTAACGAAGATTATCTTCGTTAGTTCCTAACGAAGATTATCTTCGTTAGTTCCTAACGAAGATTATCTTCGTTAGTACTAAATACCATCAATCATCTATGCTTAGTTATTTTCCAAGTACTTTATGTACAAGAAACCTAACATATATTATGTTTGTACTTGTATGATATACATAACAAACATCATATATAAACATATAAATAACACCAAAACATGTAATCAATCATTACTAAAACACGAAGTCCATAATCTATCAATTACATATAAATGAATAAGACATAATCAAATCTAAGTTGCTGTTGTCACATCAACATGCATCAACAGAAACGACTTGACACTTTTTAGAAAAAAACATTTTGTGCATCTCCTAACCAAACCCATCGATCGTTTGCATCACTGATTCGCACCTCGTCCAGCAGTATCCGAAAACTCAACCATTCTTCCAACATTTCAGCAGAGAGAGGTGTTGAATACCATCTTGGATTTCCCACAAACCTTTTTGACTCCAAGCAAAACCGATCTTGAATTAAGCATTTTTTGTTGTCCTCTAAGCTAAAAATTAACGGAAACATATCTTTTAAACACGTGGTCTCTATCCATGGGTCAAGCCAAAAACGAATACGGTTCCCTCTTCCACAAATTCCTTTAAGCAAGTCGGTGAAAGGTTTACCCGCCACTTTGATTCTATCAATTTTTAATTTTAGAGGGAGAAATGATATATTTTTTAAATAAATAGCTTAAAAGTTCTTTTTAAGAACTTTAAACCAAAACAAGTGTAATTTATTTATTATCCCTTAGAATTTAATCATTATATATATTACATTTAGAGTCCGCTTATCTATAGTAGCTCTCTGCTGACGTCAGCAATTTTGTCTTATTCCTATTTTGTCTTTTTTCGGTTTTTTTTTTTTTACGATTGTATACTTTTAGAGTTTCTTATTTTTACCACATACCTTTTAGGTTTTATCGGTCTGATTTTTCCCCTCTTATTTGCAAAAAAAGTTTTAAAAAAGAAAAATAATTATACTTTTGGTAAAGGTAATTAAACAGGTAACTAAAAGTCTAAAACAATTACACGATGAACAGACATGTATAACAATATATCGTACTACTTTTGTATCACCGACCTTATACACAACGTGCGTTTTACGTACCGTTATGTCTCCCGGAGCAACGCCCGGGTTACAAAAACTCTTTTAAAAGAGAAAAATTACACTATCTTTTGCCCTGGTAATTAGACAAGTAACTAAAAGTCTAAAACAATTACATGATGAACAGACATGTATAACAATATATCGTACTACTTTTGTATCACCGACCTTATACACAACGTGCGTTTTACGTACCGTTATGTCTCCCGGAGCAACGCCCGGGTTACAAAAACTCTTTTAAAAGAGAAAAATAATTATACTTTTCGCCCCGGTAATTAGACAAGAAAGAGAAAAATTACACTATCTTTTGCCCTGGTAATTAGACAAGCAACTGAAAGTCTAAAACAATTACACTTTTTACCCTGGTCCGTAACGAAGCCACCATATATAGTGTTAAATATGATAATTATCGTTTTCCGCGGCAACGCGCGGGTAAAATTCTCGTTTGATTTAATTGTAAGTTTTATTTTTTTTTTTGACAGGTTAATTTCAACAGTCGAACTCGCACTCCGAAGATACCTTCGCGAGTAAGATGCGAGACACCACCTTTATGAGAAAATACCGTCGGTGAGGAAACCTGAGGCTCGAACCCGAGACCTCAGTAAAACTCACCCGGGGCCCGCATAGCGGATTAAGGAAAATACCCCTGACCACTAAGGTTTAACCCAGTGGTTAATTGTTATGATTATATAGTTGGGAGAATTTTTATAATGATTGTTTAGGAGGATTTCTTAGCGAAGATTTATTATCCTACTTACATGGAATAAGGGTAGCACGTGTCAAACATCAAGTGGGTGACATGATGTATGTGAAAGCGCGTCATGGGAAAATGGTTCACGGGATCGCACCGCCCAACTGCACATGACTCCAAAAACCCCCCACACAGAGTATGTATCACAACCGTCGCCTCCGCCGTGGCCCATATTATTCCACGTGTTTTGTATGTACACGTGTCACTTACTTAACGGCTTCTGAAAGGGATTATCTTCTTCTTTCTTTACGTAATATATATAATAATAATAACACTCCTCGCGTAATTCCAACTCCCCTTGAATCTCTATGAAGTAAGTATCTTGTACGTTATTAAAGTACTATTTCATCCAGATACGATAAATCTCATCTCATTTGAACATTCATTATTCAAAATTAATTCTTCACAAAATATTACTCCTACTACTAGATTAGTTCTACTACAATAATTTACACAACCGATCGACGGAAGCTGAATTTGGTGTTAAATATTATTACAGTAATAAATGGCGATCAGCTTAAACCAGATCGGAGGTTTGTCGTCGGCGGGGACACCTGTGGCATCATCAGAGTCGGGTGTAGGGGAACCGAAGACGGTGGCGGTGTGGAGGTCGCCCCCGGCGAATATCAGGGTATCCGTACAGAAGGAGGTAGAGAGGATGTCGCCGTCACCGCCGATGAGTCCGATGAGGGGGGATCTGACAGTAGCGTGTGAAGCGTTAATGACGGGGGAGAGAGAACATAGATTACTATTAAATAATAAGGAAGGAGGAGGGGGAGTGCCGGTGTATGTAATGATGCCGTTAGATAGTGTAACGATGAGCGGAGATGGAGTGAATAGAAGGAAGGCGATGAACGCGAGCTTAAAGGCGTTGAAGAGCGCGGGGGTGGAAGGGATAATGGTGGATGTGTGGTGGGGATTGGTGGAGAGGGAAGCCCCCGGGGAATACAATTGGGGGGGTTACGCGGAACTCCTGGACATGGCGGTCAAACATGGTCTCAAAGTCCAGGCTGTTATGTCTTTCCATCAATGTGGAGGCAACGTCGGGGACTCTTGCACGTACGTCCCCCTTTCCCTTTCCTATTCTTAAAATAAAAAAGGAGAACCCAAAAAGAAAAATAGTGTGCAAAAAACCAATTAGTAACTCGTAATAAAAGGATCGGACGGGATAAAATTCTGCAGGATATTACTTGGACTTGGCTATACTTTGGTGAAAGACTTGGTAATATGCTTTTCCTGTGGTTGTTCACGTTTTGTTGCTACTAAAACATGTACCATGTAGTCATCTTGCTACAAAAGAACACAAAGACATATAATTTGATCCTTAGTATAACGTGACAATTCCATAACATTTTTCCGTGTAATATCTATAAAAACTAAAAGTCACATTAAAAATTACAATTGGCTGGATACATAATTCAAAGAGGATAATTTGACCTTGAATGTGTTGAATGTTCTTCTATCATCCAAAGAGAAAAACTGTTATATTCATTTTCAAGGTGTTGCTGCGATATTTAGATATAGATTGTCAAAAACATGTATCGTGAATATATTGGCATGTCTAGTGTGTTACCTCATTGTGGAAGAAACTACTAAAATAATATGCTCAAACGCACCATCATATCATATTAGTCGGTAATCCAAAATCTAACATACATGAGTGAAGAGAACTCAACTAAAAGTGAGTTTGGAGGCTCGGTTTTTGGTGGATTAACAATGACACCAGAAATTAATTAAAATAAATTAATTAATTGCATGAAGTGAAACTAACACACATTTACTAACCCATTTCCAATCGCTATTGCATCATATAAACAACAGATATAAAAAAATAAAAGGCATGTAGATTGACTTAAATTAAACTGCATAGTACATTCACCAAAATCAAACCTTAACTCTAATATATGTATGTAAACAGAAAAGTATTAGCAAAATATGAACTTACAGTGGTATATTTGCACTCAATCTAGCTGTACAATTTACATAACCGAAAGCGAAACCGAATGAACTTGAGTTCTCGATATTGTTTATATTAGTTAGATCCTGTCAGTAAAAAAACCATTTAGAACTAAATATCAATGCCCCCAAAGAGGCCCATTATTGTTAGCAAAATTCCAAGTAATCTTGTCATCGTCATATGGTTTACGAAGGAATTGTTGCTGCCAATAATAGGATTATATAACTCAATTAGCATGAAACAAAAGTTTTATAAAATTACCTTCATGCAATTATGAAAGAAGCCCAAAGAATTTTCGCTTGTACAGAAGATGTAGAATGTGCCGTTCCAAAACTCCAAAAGAAAAAGAAAAAGAAAAAGAAGATGTAGGATGTAGAGTTTGGTTTAAGGGTTAGAAGATTCGATGTTATCTTTTAATTAAATAAATTAGTTAAGTGAAACTAACACACATTTACTAACCCATTTCCAATCGCTATTGCATCATATAAACAACAGATATAAAAAAATAAAAGGCATGTAGATTGACTTAAATTAAACTGCATAGTACATTCACCAAAATCAAACCTTAACTCTAATATATGTATGTAAACAGAAAAGTATTAGCAAAATATGAACTTACAGTGGTATATTTGCACTCAATCTAGCTGTACAATTTACATAACCGAAAGCGAAACCGAATGAACTTGAGTTCTCGATATTGTTTATATTAGTTAGATCCTGTCAGTAAAAAAACCATTTAGAACTAAATATCAATGCCCCCAAAGAGGCCCATTATTGTTAGCAAAATTCCAAGTAATCTTGTCATCGTCATATGGTTTACGAAGGAATTGTTGCTGCCAATAATAGGATTATATAACTCAATTAGCATGAAACAAAAGTTTTATAAAATTACCTTCATGCAATTATGAAAGAAGCCCAAAGAATTTTCGCTTGTACAGAAGATGTAGAATGTGCCGTTCCAAAACTCCAAAAGAAAAAGAAAAAGAAAAAGAAGATGTAGGATGTAGAGTTTGGTTTAAGGGTTAGAAGATTCGATGTTATCTTTTAATTAAATAAATTAGTTTTTTATGTGTAATTTGGTTTTTTATTTTTGTATATTCATAGTTTTAATTAATTTAATATAATATTTAATATTTAATTTGAAAAAATTATGGAGATGCCACATAGGATAAATCCTAGGTGGCAATATTTAAGATAGCTTTGAGTTGAAGAGGCTTTAAAAGTAGGAGAACTACTGTTTTAATATATATCTATACTTCTATACTATATTATAAAAAGAATAGTCCCTATGTTGAAAGTTGCATGGGGGAAAATGTCTAAAATACCCTTAATAATATATATTACACTATCAGTCATTTATCTTTTAAAATATCTACATTAACCCTTTACATCAATTACTTTTACATCAATTATCTACACCACTCGACGCCGCCTCTACCACCAACAGTCGTCCCCCCACCACACCGTCGACGCCACGAATACCGCCGCATTGCGCGGGTACCGTGCTAGTATATATATATATATTGGAAACTAACCTGACTGACTATTACTTACTACAAGTTAACGTTTTCTTTTATTCCCATCTCACCCTCACATTAGATAAAATTACTTTCTTGTTACAGAAATATTCAATCAATCATGTAATACAAATCACTTAATTTACACCAGTACATTATATACATATATATATAATATATATATACATATCATCCCATTTCAACCTTGACTAAAACAATACATACCATACAAACAGAATCTCTACTACATTATAAAAATTATCACACTCTCTCTCCTAACACTTTTCAACACCCTCTCTCATAAAAATGTCCACATGCGAAATGACATTCTACCCTTAATGAATTAATTAATTCTCTCTTTTTTATTCATTAATTTAAACATCTCCACTTAAAATATCTATAATACACTTAATGAAATAATTTAAAACATAGACCCATCAACTCCTAAAATAACTACACTACCCTTTTTACATTAATTATTTTTACAATAATAACCACACGCCACCCCATCACGCCACCACCACTACCAACCACCACCGCCAACACCACCACCGCCTACCATCACCACCGCCGCATTGCGCGGGTAAATGCTAGTATTATATATATTAATATATATATTGGTTGGTTGTTTTGACTGATGATGTAGACTCAAAATTTGATATATGGAAAAGAAACCCAGTGGGTGGGTGTAAATGATCTTATCTAAAAACGTACTGTACAATTTGAATGAATGAATGAATGCAGGATACCTCTTCCCAAATGGGTATTGGAGGAGATGAATAATGACCCTGACCTTGCATACACGGATCAATGGGGAAGAAGGAATAATGAATATATCTCCCTTGGTTGCGACACCATTCCCTGCCTCAAGGGCAGAACTCCCATTCAATGCTACTCTGACTACATGCGTTCTTTTAGAGACCGTTTCAGTCATCTCCTTGGTCACACTATTGTGGTGCGCACCTTATTGCTTCTGTTCTATTCATTTCCATTTATACTTACTTTTTATATATATATATGAATCAATCAATCAATCAATTGACAGTAATTTAAAGCATATATATGTTACTTAATTTGTGGGTGGTAGGAAATTCAAGTTGGAATGGGTCCCGCTGGAGAGCTCCGGTACCCATCTTACCCAGAGAAAGATGGAGTTTGGAGATTCCCAGGAATTGGAGCCTTCCAATGTTACGATAAGGTAAAATATACACATGCGTGCCATCCATTGTTCTCGTGCGTTTGTTTGCAGGCTCTATAGCATCGATCAATGAGTGTTTACGTAACAAATTGTTGTTGTATTAATTATTGCCTGCAGTATATGCTTAGTAGCCTGAAAGCCGCAGCTGAAAATTATGGTAAGCCAGAATGGGGTAGCACAGGCCCTACTGATGCCGGTGAGTACAACAATTGGCCCGAAGACACCAACTTTTTTAAGAAGGAAAACGGTGGCTGGAACAGCGAGTATGGTGATTTCTTCCTCACCTGGTATTCACAGATGCTGTTGGATCACGGAGAAAGGATCCTCTCATCCACCACCTCTATTTTTGAAAACCAAGGCGTCAAGATCTCAGTCAAGGTTGCAGGTATACACTGGCATTATGGGACACGATCCCATGCGCCTGAGCTCACTGCAGGCTACTACAACACCCGTTACCGAGATGGCTACCTCCCAATTGCCAGAATGCTAGCACGTCATGGTGCTGTTTTCAATTTCACTTGTATCGAGATGCGTGATCATGAGCAGCCCCAGGACGCTCAGTGTGCACCAGAGAAGTTGGTGCAGCAAGTGACATTGGCGACACAGGAAGCACAGGTACCCCTGGCTGGAGAAAACGCTTTGCCAAGATACGATGATTATGCACACGAGCAGATCTTGAAGGCAGCTTCATTATCTGAGAGTGACGAGATGTGTGCGTTTACTTATCTAAGGATGAACCCCGAGTTGTTCCAGGCTGATAACTGGAGGAAATTTGTGGCATTTGTGAAGAAGATGAAAGAAGGAAAAGATGTGCACAAATGTTGGGAGCAGGTGGAGAGGGAGGCTGAGCATTTCGTGCATGTGACAGAGCCATTGGTGCAAGAAGCTGCTGTTGCTCTTATGCATTAAAAACCCATTTTATGCATCTCCAGCTACTCTATATGCTCTGGTATTTTAGGAAGGGGTAATGGTAGAGCAGTTGTGTAATTTACTACGTACTGTAATTAGCAGACAGACAAACAACTGTAATAATTGGTCGGGTGGGTTTTTATATATAACGCAATACATAAACACTGTAAAATTTATGTTTGTTATTTGAAAAGCATCTCAAGTATTTCATACAATCTAAAACTTAGTAACTGTATGGATGTAAAAATGAAGCATAACGCGCTACTTATAGGCCTGATCATCTGGATTGCGATTAACCGAATGAATAACTTCAGGATTAATGTGAAACCATAATGCCTTGGAAACAATGCAATTCGTTAATAATATGGAGTAATTATCTGCAATAAAACACAAAGAATCATCTTCGTATTAACAAACAATATGGAGAAATCAAGAAACGACCATTAGTGCCTGGCCAATGTGCCAGGGTGGTTATTTGTTTCTTATATAGATATTCATCATCATGTAAGTTCCATAAACGATCATCCTATATGTTCCATAGGCTCACTTTAGTTATTTGTTTATTGCTTTTATTTTTTTGAACGAGAAACTATCTTAAAGTAATATAGATGTCTCTGCACATGAATGCTTTCAAATTGAATAAATCCGGTGGTTTATCCAAAATTATTTAATCAGATGCAATCAGCGATCAGGGATTTTTTGTATGTTGTATTTGAGAAAAAACCAAAGAAAAGAAATCGACAAGAAAAAGAGATTATGAGCGAATGAATTGTTTAGGCCTATTAGCTGCCTTTTAGGTTTCTAAAGTTGGCAAATCAGACTCCGGACCCCATTTTTTAGAGCTACATCATGATAAATTCACATATTTATATGATGTTTTATCATGACTTAAATGGTTAACAAGGGAATCCAATTAAATTAGAATTTCCGGTATTTTTATGACCAAAATAAATTATTGTTTTTTATGTTTTCCTAATTATATGTATGTATGCATGATTGTTTTCATATCACATGTTGGGATTCTGGCAGGAAGATATATTTATTATGTTTTTACACTTTAATATGTTCGATAGGTATGTATGTATGATGTTTTTAGGCTACACGGAGTGAGGCGTGTGATACCCTTGAAACGCCCAAAAAGTGCATGTAACGCCCCCATAACACCTGCTACATTGCCCCCAGGGGCGTTATGGGCCAAAAAAATTTCTCCCCCGTCCCATTTCGAACGCCCCTTTTTTCTTGAACACTCCAACGGCTAGGAGACCCCCCAACGGCCACTTTTCAAATTTTTTTTAATTTTTTTTTAAATCCTTAAAACTTATATATATATATATATTTACATATCTCACAAATTTACACACACTTAAACACATAAACACACACACAAACACACATACTATATGGAAAATATTGTTTTTCCGTCATCATCAACCGACGTTGAGTCTCACGGGTCGAACGATTATGATGATGCCGTCGAGTGTGGCGTTGCTATGACCGTTAACTTAGCAATGCGAGCCGCGGTTGATATGAGGGAACCGCGACCGCGGTTTAGGAGGAGGATAACACTTGTACGTCGTCGTGCAGAGGAGCAAGAACGGTTGATGCGTGATTGTAAGTCCCCTGGTACGGATCGTTAATAGCTTGCTCCAGTTATCTTGAGGTGCGGAATCCCTCACTATAACTTGGTGATCAACAATATGCCTTCAGATCATCTGCTGCCTCGCAGATCTTCTCTAGGCTAGCGGAACAAGCTTTGACGACTTAACCTGCACAAATATGCTCGAAATTTCGACAAATGTTTAACCCTAAACTCTGTTAGGGTTCAGTTTATATAGGTATCAACACGACTGGGCTTCAGCATACTGGCCTCGTATTTCAGGCCCAGCTCGACCTATTTACGAGGTCGTATTTATGCTCTAGCCTCGTATTTATCTCTGCAAATACGGAGTCGTATTCCCTATGTGAAATGCGAGGTCGCATTTCACACTTAGCAGATTTATTACACATTCAATACTTAAACTTAATCTAGTATTCTATGCATAATACTAAGTTCATTAATGACAATCACATTACAAAGACATATAACAATATAAGCCCAAACAATCTAGACTGCTATTGACATAGATGTGCACTTACAGACTCCCCCTTGGCAATAGCTTCTAGACGTTAACATACCTATGTCTTTGTCTTGTCTTTGTCATCAATCTACTTCCTCTGCTTTTTCTTCTTGCTTTTGCTCTGCTCCTTCTCAGTCTCAGTCTCAGTCTCCGTCTCGAAATCAGAATCTGACTCTGACTCTGAAGGAGTATGAGTCAACCCCAACCGTTCTTTCTCTTGATCCCACATAGATCCTGGATCATAATAATAATCCGCAATCTCTGCCCTAGCTCTCATATGAGCTTGTGGATCATAACCCAATCTCTTCTCCAGTCGATGAACAATTGCAGGATGCAAATCTGACTCGGTAGAAGTATTTGTAGTAGAGTTGGTTTCGGTAGACTCATTATCCTGAGCACTAGCATTATCAGCATCAAGAGCAATAGCATCAGATTGCCCTACCTAATCCTTACCCTTGTTTAATTGATCACTGTCAACATCTTTTGTAAGGAGTTTGGTTTGTGGTGCCTCAAGCTCAACTACCATGTTTATCTCTGTAGACATTTGTTCTTGAGCTTGTGGAGCTTCTGAGGTTGCCTTGCCAGCAATACCAGCCTGGCTAGACTCCCCTTGAGTCTCTGTTCTGAACACAGAACTACCTCCTAGCTCTTGAGTAACTCTGGCAGCATCTGGATCTTCATTCTGATCATCATCATGCCTTGCCTTAGCCAGCTCATCACCTTTGCAACCTGAGCTATCTCTCTCAGCTCTCAACTTCATGTAGTTGTCGATGAGCTCATGCAACTTTTCTTCAGGAATCTGTACACCCTGTTTCATTGCATCTGCCATCCTGACAACCTTCCCATCAAGTTCCTGATACTTTTTATACATCTTGGACACTACCACCTCGGCCTTGTCCAACTTGTCTTCCAAAAACTTATTCTTGTCACTAACAACCTTAAGATCACCAGCTAAACGAGTGATCAAACCTCTCATCTCATTCATCTGTCTCTGCAGATCACCAAGATTAGTTTCTTCACTTATTTGTCGCTGTGGTTGTGGCTGTGTAGTCTCAAGAACAGTAACAACTGGTACACTTTGTGAATCACCAGCAGCAGCAGAAGTCTCTTGTTCCCTGACAAGTCTAGTTCTCTTTGGCATAGGCTGCTCTGGCACCCAATCTTCATCCGTTTCTCTTCTTCTTCTTCCTTGAGTTGCTTCAGTAGGTTTAGGAACCATCTTAGATCCAACTCTGATGAATGCATGAGATCTGTAAGGATCTTCATCACCATCACTGCTAGAATCATCATCAGAATGGATAGAAGGCTCTCTGTCTGCTTGAACATCAGCAACAACCTTTCCTCTACCTTCAGCATTCACACCAGATCCACTAGGTTGATCCGCTCCTGACCTACTAGCTTCTTCAGTACCAGACCCACTAGCTCTAGCTGCTTCAGAACCAACTGCAGCTCCAGCTACATAATCATCTATGTCCCGGTCAAGATCCACATCTACTAGGTCATCAGCATTGGCATTGTACCTTTGCACTTGAGCAATAACACCCTCTGGATCAGCCATTTGCTCTAATAGATCATCTACAATCTCAGGATTGGCTCCAGGTTGGTTTATCACATCATCTGCAACCTGTACAACATCTTCAGGCTCAATCGACTCATCCCCTTCAACTACAACATCATGAAGCTGCTCTAGATGAGCTTCATCTTCAACAGCTTCGCCATCCTTTGGCTGAGGTCCTTCATATGCTGATATAACCCCATCCAATGGTGCTACGTAGTTGGCATTGGTGATGGCACCCAATAATGCTACATCTTCAGCATTTGGATCATTCTGGTATCGAGACACAAACTCATCATAACCACGTCAAATGATCGAGCTCACTTGCTTCACTTCTCCTACAGCAGGAAGATTTGGAAGTTGAGCATTGATTATCATCATCACGAACCGAGGATACATCAAAAACCTCCTCTTTCCTGTGGCTGTGATCTGTTTCTTCATCTCATCGAAAAAGAATTTAGAGAAACTGTATGGCTTGTTAAATACCAAGCCCACCATCTGTGCTTGGGCTTCCTGGTTCAATGTATCATAACCACACTTCTTGTTGCTTAAACTAACCAGCAACACATGCGCAAGATACCTCCACCTGCCATAAAAACCCTTCTTGAACAGAGTTTTACTTGACATATCTGCAGCAAACCCCATTCTTCTGAAAGCACCTTGAATGACTTCATGTCTGAACTTGGTGAGACCTGTAACACCACCTTCATGTTCAACTGTGCCCAGATTAAGAATGTTAACGAGGTCAGCAGCTGTGAACTGTATCTGCTGCCCAGCAACTATGGTATGAAAGATATACACATCTCCTGCCTTCACACAGTCAGCATTATTCCAGAAATCTCTGAGATAATCTAAATATATGACTGGAGAATGTGTATGTAACATCCTTAACTTTTTATTTAACAGTTGACTAATGCCGTTAAGTCAACATTATGTGTGTCGTTAAGTCTATTCTAGATTTAATGTTTATATGTAGTTAAAGTGTGATTGTGTGTGAGGTTTGAAAGCCTAAAATGTTTAATGCAGGATTTGTGTGGATATAATGTGGTTAAACGCCTATGTAGTGGCATCTAAAGAAGTATTAATGTTATATATGGTCCATAGGGTAGTTTGTGACCAATAATGAAGCATTAGGAAGCTTAGGGACTAGTTTTGACATAGGAGGAAAGTCAAAAACGGGATTAGGGTCTTTGAGTGTGTCATTAGATCATTATTTGCAGCCAACACATTCTTTAAGCAAGCCCTAATCACCCCACCAAGTTCTTCTATCAAATTGCAAACCGAAAAGCTTCCCTACGTGTGATTCGAGTGTGAATTGTCAAGGGTTTTGCATCCTATTTGTTATCTATAGGTATAGCAGGTATTAAATCATTGATTTGTGGTCCTTTTGATTATATGAGTCATTAGGATTAATTATAGGGTTGTGGTGAAGTCGTTTAATGAAGATTAATGGTGGTTTTGATGGATTAAAGTTATGTAGGATGTAATTGATGGTTGTAATGCTTTGTAATGATTTGAATATGAAGGATTTTGATGTACAAAGGTCTCAGAATTGATTTGGAATGGTTTGGATCTGGTTTGGGGTAAAATCGTTTGATGTTGTGCAGGATCGCAACGAGTTGCGGCGCAACTCCTCAGTTTTCAGAAAATGTTATATTTTGAACCATAACGTCGTTTGACACGTAGATTAGACCTGAAACTAAAGTGAGTCTTTAAAGTGTGTGGGGTCTAGTTTATGACCTTAGTAACGTGAGAATGTAGTTGTCTAATGCTTGTTCATTAATTATAGGTAGACGAGTGTAACATCCGTGAGTTTTGACCCATTGACTTTTCGTGTAATATGACTGACAATATAAGTTAATGAATTATTTGAGTCGTTTTGTGAATTAAATGACAATGTGTTATATTCAGGTCGATAATATGTTTTGATCGGTGTTCAAATGTGTAACGATTATAATTTGGCTTGAAGAGAAACGGGTCGGCCCGTGGGTAGTCCACAACCCACCAGCCACCATTGACCCATTTCTCCCCATATCTCTTTCTCCCCCTTTCATTTCTTATCTATCTATCTTTTCTCTCTTTCTCTCAAGTAAAAAGGCAAGGAAACCATTTCATTTCATTCCTTCACCTCTCTAGCATCGATTGGTGTTTTGAAACTGATATAACACTAGAATCATCGCCATCTATACCACATTATCGTCATATTGAAGAATCAAAGGTGGAAGTTCTTGCATTGTAACCCATTTTGACCTAAATTGGGTTCTAGCTCGGAAAGGAAGTTTTGGTAAGTCTAATTCATCCCATTTACTTCTATTTATGTTAGTTTACTCATTTCTAGTCATCTCGTACATTTACAAGTTCTAAATCGCCTTAAAATGAGTTTTGGGTTTTATTAGGGTTTGATCGATTTGGTGAATTTGATGATGTTATGGATGGAAATATGGGTTTGGGTAAGTGTATTTATGCATTGGAATGTCAAATGTAGCTTCAAAACGAGTCTTGTAACCTTAGATGTCGATTTAGGGTTTTGGTTCAAGAGAAATAGGTTTTGGTTCTTGTTTTTCTGCACAAATGGTTCCTGGTCGATTTGCTGCCCAGTATGGGGTGTAACTTACGGCCCTATGGGGCGTAGGTTACGCTAGTTCTATTCTGGATGGGCGTAAGTTACGGCCCTTTGGGGCGTAGCTTACGCCGAATGCTCCATCTTACGCCAAAACCTACTATTTACGCCACTCCAGACGCCTAAAGAATTACACTTTTGAGAGCACCGTACCTTACGCCCCCTTTACTCTAAAATTTTATAAGGGGCGTAACCTACGCCAGTGTGGGGCGTAGGTTACGCCAGTTGTACTTTCCAGAAATTCTTGTTTGACCTAAATTGACTTTCTGGACCCTTTTTACGCGTCGAGCTTTGATCTAATTCACTTCTTATCTTATGTAACATTGATTAAGGGTCTTAAAAGTCATTTAACGTCGAGAAGCACTTTGAGAACCTAATTAGGGTTTTGTCGAGAATTGTTAAGTTACGTATATGTGTTTATGTATGTTGATGTGAATGTATATGATCGATATTTAGGTGTTGGACGCGAGGAGAACATTGTACGACAATAACTTAACTTTATATCAATCTTAGCTTTTCATAACCAATCGAGGTGAGTTTCGTATCTCCCTACTCGCTTGAGATTCGGGCTGAAAAGTGTAAACTTGCGTGTTTACTTACGTTGTTGATTGATCGATTGATTTGGTTTGAATGTTGGATTGTTGAGACGGTTATCACGTTTGAATGACTTGGTTCATGTTTTGTTAAGTATTTCATTTATATTAGGATAGACGTACATACATGGAAGTCGGTTATGCCTTCAATGGGTTTTAGATGTGGTGGGAAGGCTGCGGGTGACCCTATATATAAGCATCTGGGACTCAAGAAAGTAGAATCCTCTTAAGTGTATGTACGTATAGTTGGTTTGATTTGTGATTATTGGTTCATGATTGATGATTATTGGTTATTGGTTCATGACAGACGATTCGTGATTGATGCATATACGATTGATTGTAAGCATGCATACATAGTACATAATCCCTCGGTTGAGGACTCAAACATCCTAGTGTATAGATGTATACACTTGTCCATGAGATGTTGGTGACATGACATCCGGGTATATAGACATATATACGCCGATGATTTTGAGATACAGCCTTGTTCATTGTGATGACAGGCGGGTATCGTTGCATAGGTGACTTGAGTTCACGCATAAGATAGGCATGTTGGCTTATTATGCATTCGGTACTTGCATTGATACGCATATCATTTGTGCATTCATATTATACACTTACTTGTCTTGTATAATCTTGTTGTTGGACGTTATTGTGTTACTTAGAGGCTTGCTGTAAGTCATGTCTAGCCTTTACTCGTACATTGTGATTATTGACGTTGGTTCTTTATGGACCATTACTACGAACTCACCAACCTTGTGTTGACTATGCTTAGTACACTTTTCAGGAAATCAGGTTATCCCCGGACGTGGAGTTTAGTTGCTTGCTTGCTGTTAAACCCGGCCTTGGACTTTATGAATCAAGAATTCATCGACCCTCTCTTTTGCATTATACTTAGGATCGATTTGCCATCTTCGGGATGTTCTTTTGTTAACTTTGATGGTTATTTGCTCCTTATGCATTTTGGTACTTGTTTCGTATTGTAATGGATTCACTGAATCTTTAATTGCATTTAGTTCTGGTCCTATTGTAATTCCACCTTGCGCTATATGATTTCTGTGATATTTCGAGCCTCGGCTTGGGGTGTTACAGAATGGTGGCCCATGCGTGGTCGTAGAGAATTAGGCGGTTTGACCTAGACTACGGCTTAAGTTAAAACTCTTCATATAGCATGCATGGTTAGGAAATTCGTGTGCAATGTGAATTATGTGAATCCCCGTGTGAGTTCGTAGTTAAGACCACTTGTGTGATAGCTTGAATTCAATGTGATGAATGTGGTTAATATGATTTGTTGTTGTTATTGGTTGGAGCTAATTTGATGATTTAGGGCAAAATGAAGTGATGCCATTAACTTGGTATAATATTGTGGCAACCCTAAAAGAACCCGATCAACTCTTTTATGGTTACCCGACATTATAGCAAGTTCATGACATCGTGGATTGCGCACGTGTGGCTTAAAGCATAATAAGGAACCGATATGCTTAATGGAAGTTGATTAGGTGGAGGGTTAGCCATTGGTACACCCTGTATACATACCCGGTCGATAACTAGAGAGCATATCGAATTCGGATTATACTTTGAATCATTCGTGTTAGTTAATTGATTGCATGATGTTTTGAGCATGATTACTTGAATAAATAATGAATGATTGTAATGAAATTGACATGATGATATGCTAAGTAACAATCTCATAGGATTCTAGCGCTCTTGCCTTAGCTTAATGATATGAAATGAGTATGTGGTATCGGTATGAGAGCATTGACTACTTGTGTGACTAACATGTGAGCATTTGAGACTAACTTTTGGGTCAACGTGTCACTTGTCTTATAGAAATGGTGAGACCAAGGAGAGCCGGAACGAACCATAGGGCTGAATCGGAAGAACCTCAACAGGAAGCTCAACCGGAAGTACAAGGAGGTAGGGGCCGTGGTAGGGGCCGTGGTAGAGGTCGTGGTAGGGGCCGTGGTAGGGGTCGTGGTGGAGCTCCTGAGCCAAACTGGTAGGGGCCGTGGTAGGGGCCGTGGTAGGGGCCGTGGTAGGGGCCGTGGTAGGGGCCGTGGTAGGGGCCGTGGGAGAGGTCGTGGTAGGGGCCGTGGTAGGGGCCGTGGTAGGGGCCGGTACAGGAGGGTGGTAGGGGCCGTGGTAGGGGCCGTGGTAGGGGCCGTGGTAGAGGCCAAGGAAGGGGTCGTGGTGAAGTTCCTGAGCCAAACATGGCTGAGGTGATCGCTCAAACGATCGCCAATATCATGCCAACCATTATTGCTCAAGTCACGGCAAGTCTTGGGCAAAACAATGGGCCTCAAAACAATGAAGCCCCAGAAAATATGAATAATGAAAATGCTCAACCTCAGGCCGTGGAAAACGAAGAAGAGGAACCGGTGAGAATTGATAACCGCTTGCCCATGTATAATCAATATGGGGGTTATCGACAGGGGTGTATATTTAAGGACTTCAAAAGCTGTGGGGCACCAGAGTTTAATGGAAGAGGTGGTCCCACTGAGTGTATAAGGTGGTTTGAGGAGATCGAGGCAGTGATTGAAAGAAGTCATTGCACCTATGACGATCGGATTTCTTATGCATCCGGCATGTTTAGGCATGACGCCTTGAGTTGGTGGAACCAAGAGATAACTTTGGGCGGACTTATAACTTGGAATGGGCCGATTTCAAGGACAAAGTGAAGGCAAAGTTTTGCCCTCCCTATGAACTACAAAACTTGACCATTGAGTTTGCTAATCTCAGTATGGAGGGGGCCGATTACAAGAGCTATGTTAGACGATTTCAAGAGTTGTCTACCCTCATTCCTCACTTGGTGGGTTCCGAGTCTCAGGCCATCCAGAAGTTTGTATTGGGCTTGAATCCTCAAGTCCGATCTTATGTAAACTCCAACATGCCTACTTCTTTGGCCGATGCGGTTAACCGAGCCGGAAGTGTGACTGAAGATTTGTTGAGAAGCGGTGTTTTAAGCAAATCCTCAACAAGCAAGAGGAAAGAAGTGGGTGAGTCAAGTGGGGTAAAGAAAGTGGGAAGGTTTGACCCCAAGAATGCTTATAGGGGTAGAGTAATGGCGGCGGTGGAACCGGCTAGGAGGCCTTATACTGGGCCTCATCCTTTCTGTGGGAGATGCAACAGGCACCATCCCGCCAATGCTCCATGTGGGGCATGCTTTAACTGCAACCAAGTTGGGCACGAATCCAAGAATTGTAGAGCTCCAAGAACGGGCCCAATGAATGTGGCTCCTGTTCGGGTCGTCCCTCCTCAAGGTAACCAACGAAGAGGTGAATGTTTTGAATGTGGTAGTCGAGACCACTACCGTAATAATTGTCCTCGATTGGTGGGACAACAAGTGCAAGTAGCCGTCCACCCCAACCAACTACAAATGGTCGGGCCTAACCAAAACCGGGGACAACAAGGCCATCAAGTGCAACCACGCGGCCGAGCCTTTGCGGCCAATGCAAATGAAGCCCGCAATGATCCCAACGTAGTAGCAGGTACCTTTCTCCTTAATGGTCACTATGCGACCGTTCTATTTGATTCCGGGGCCGATTATAGCCTCGTGTCCTCTAACTTTGTTCCTTTGATTGATATGCATCCTTGTGCTCTAAACTATGTGCTTGACATTGAAATGGTAAACGGGTCATTAGCTAGACTTAGTCAAATACTTCGCGACTGTGTCTTGACTTTAGAAGATGTCGACTTCTTCATTGACCTCATGCCTCTTGACATTGGTATTTTTGACATTATAGTGGGTATGGATTGGTTAGCGGCGGTAAATGCGACGATTGATTGTGGTGAGAGAGTTGTTAAGATACCTTTGACTAACGGTAGAATTCTTAGGGTTCAAGGCGAAATCTCCGATTCCTCTAATTCTAAAGCCTTTAGTGCTACCATCACAAAGGTAGAATTGAAGACCGTTCCTATTGTTTGTGAATTTCCTGATGTTTTTCTGGATGACTTACCGGAGGGATTACCTCCAACTCGTGAACTTGATTTTCGTATTAATCTTATCCCCGAAGCCGCGCCCGTAGCAAAAGCTCCATATAGACTAGCCTTAACCGAAATGCAAGAATTACAAACTCAACTCAAGGAGCTCCAAGAAAAGGGTTTCATTCGCCCTAGTCAGTCTCCTTGGGGTGCTCCTGTTCTCTTCGTCAAAAAGAAAGATGGATCCTTCAGAATGTGCATTGATTACCGGGAATTAAACAAGCTCACTGTGAAGAACCGATACCCCCTCCCTAGAATCGATGACTTATTTGATCAACTTCAAGGTGCTAAGCACTTCTCAAAAATCGATCTTCGCTCGGGTTATCATCAACTCCGGGTACACGAAGATGATATCCCCAAGACGGCTTTTCGCACAAGGTATGGCCACTTTGAATTCACCGTGATGCCTTTTGGGTTGAGTAATGCACCGGCGGTGTTCATGGACTTGATGAACCGGGTGTGTCAACCATACTTAGACAAGTCTGTCATTGTGTTCATTGATGACATACTTGTATACTCGAAGACGAAGGAGGAGCATGTTGAGCACTTGCGTGAAGTGCTTGAACTACTAAGGAAGGAGAAATTGTATGCAAAATTCTCCAAGTGTGAGTTTTGGTTGGAAGAAGTCCACTTTCTTGGTCACGTAGTGAGCAAGGATGGTATTCACGTGGACCCAAGCAAAATTGAAGCGGTCAAAAATTGGAGAAGACCCGAAACGCCATCCGAGATCCGCCAATTTCTTGGATTGGAGGGTTACTATAGAAGATTTATTGAAAATTTCTCCCGTATTGCACAACCACTCACTCTCTTGACTCAAAAGGAGAGAACTTTTGAATGGGGCGAAAGACAAGAAAACGCCTTCCAAACTCTTAAAGATATGCTATGTGATGCTCCTATTTTGACACTACCGGATGGAATTGAAGATTTTGTTGTTTATTGTGATGCCTCGGGGCAAGGGTTGGGTGGTGTTCTTATGCAAAGGGGTAAAGTCATTGCTTATGCCTCCGTCAATTGAAGGTGCATGAGAAGAACTACCCGACACATGATTTGGAATTGGGAGCGGTTGTGTTTGCTTTGAAGTGTTGGAGGCATTATCTCTACGGCACCAAATGTGTGATTTATACCGATCACAAAAGTCTTCAACACATCTTTAACCAAAGTGAATTGAATATGAGGCAAAGGCGTTGGCTTGAGCTATTTAGTGATTATGACTGTGACATCCGTTATCATCCGGGCAAGGCAAATGTAGTAGCCGATGCTTTGAGTAGAAAGGAGAGAGTGAAGCCAAGACGGGCTAGAGCTATGAGCCTCACGGTGGGGCCAAATATTCGTGACCGGATCATTGAAGCCCAAATTCAAGCCACCCTACCGGAAAACTTTGGAGAGGAGAACCTAGATGGTATGGAACAACAATTCGACCGAAAGAGTGATAATGGGCTATACATGGTTGAAAGACTTTGGGTTCCTATATTCGGTGACTTAAGAACACTTATTATGAATGAAGCTCATCAATCGCCTTATTCGGTCCATCCCGGGTCGGATAAGATGTACTTTGATTTGAAAAACTTGTATTGGTGGCCGGGCATGAAGCGTGATGTGGCTAAGTATGTGAGTGAGTGTCTTACTTGCTTACAAGTCAAAGCCGATCACAAGAAGCCACCCGGATTGTTGGTGCAACCGGTGATGCCCGAATGGAAGTGGGAACATATTTCAATGGACTTCATTACTAAACTACCGAAGATGAGAAGCGGTCGTGACATGATTTGGGTAATAGTAGATTGGTTAACGAAGTCGGCTCACTTTTTAGCCATTCGTGAAACCGATAAATTTAACACTTTGGCTCGTTTGTACATCTGGTCAAATACTTTGGTCAGTTTGTCTTTAACAGAAAACAAAATAATAAAGAACAAAGATGGCAATGTTCAGAGAAGGAGATTCAATGAAAATGCAAGCTAATCAAGCATTACATATTCCTTTTGCTTGCAAATTTCCTATCATTCCAGAGATTCTCAGCTATCATCCACTAAATAATGCTTTAACTGGAGGTGCACTTGTACCTGAGAAGTATGTCTTCGAGCTGTGGGAATCAATTGAATATGTGCGAGGAATTAAAAGACACAACACAGCAGAATACTTCAAATTCTCTCTTGAATCAGAAGATGAAATCTTCAATTGTAGATTCACTCTGGATGAATTTAGAACAGTGATTGGATTTCCTATTTTGGAAGAATACGAAGAACTCCCATCTGTAGAAGAAATGTTGGCTGGAGTTCATTCGTTGGGGTATGAAGGAGAGTTGAATACAATGAGAGACTTCAGAAGAAGTAATGTAGCCACTCTATGGCATACAATGTACAATATTCTTTCAACTTGCCTGATGCCATCACAGAAGGGTATTGATCTAATGACCAGAGATTCATTGGCAATCTACTATGCAGTCACTCACAACGTGCAGTGTGACTTTGCGGCAATCATATGGAAAAAGCTGATTCAAGTTGTCAAAGGGAAAAATAAACAAGACAGAAAGTACATTCCCTTCATCAGATTTTTCACTCTGGTTATCGAAGATGCACTTGATAATTCTGAAGAGATCCCAAAGTTGGAAAATAGTTTTAAATGTGTGATTGCCTTGTATAAATCCAACATCAGAGGCACAAGTTGTGAAACAGTAAGACCTTTTCCGATCCCACCATTTTTGATAAACCTGGTTCCTGCTCAGAGTCCTCACCTTAAGGCGTATCTTGAGTGGTTAGTCTCAGTAATGGGGTCTGAAAGCCAACAGACTCCTGCCCAAACTGAGCATAGGTCGCCAAGTGAGGGTCCTAGTAAGTCAAAAAGAAAAAGAAGGGTTAGTGATGAAAGGGCCTCTGAGCAGAGGAAAAGAAAGACTAAAAGAGTTATTTTTGAGCAAGATGTTACTTCACCTGTACCTATTTCTTCACCTATTTCACAATCTACCCAATCAACACCAACCGTTAACCTTTCACAATCTTCACCTTCGCAATCAACGCCTTTACCATCCGTTGTTTCACCGAATCCACCAACCTTTACACCACCTCATTCTACACCTGTTTTTGATCCAACACCAATTGCCTCAGCTTTAACTGCTGAACCAACTCCACCACCAGGGAGACGACTTAAAATGGCTGCTAGAAGTGTTTTAATGCAGAAATCAAAGAAGAAGAAACGAAAACATAAGTCGTCCAGATCTGCAAGACAAACAGTTGAATCTACTTCTGCAGATGTAACTGAACAACCTGGTGTCTCGGCGGAGTTTGATGTTGAACAGGCAACAGAGAATGTGAGCACTGGCGATGATGTTGTACTGGAGGAACAAGGAAGGAATGAGGGAGGAGTTGAAAATACCGGAGAGGATGTGCGGTCCGGGTTAGGACAAGGGCAAAAAGAAAACGATGGCCCTCCGATAGTTCAAACAACAGAGTCTAGCCGGGTTATTTACCCTAGGGTAGAAGTCGGGAACTGCCCATTCTCGCTTGCACCGGATTCTCCTCGCCATTCTGACTCCTCACAACAGGAGTTAGTCTCAGATACTCACGGGGATAAGCCACGCTCACCACACTCTCCTCATTTGGAGGATGAGAGTGTTGAAAACAGAGAGGACCAGCCCCACCTCTCGCCTTCATTTGTTGCACAAGAGTCTAGATCCCCTAGGGACACTGATTCACAAGCCCAGTTGAGTACTGGTGCCGGAACAAGTGGAGAGGGACCCACTTTGTGTGACCCTCAAGGACAGCTTGGAAATCCTGCCTTAGCTAACATCACGCCAGCTTTAGCCGCAGGTAACAGGTCTCAGACAGAGACTGGGGAGCAGTATGAACGTCGTAGTGACACTGCTGTTCCTCAGGATCAAACTGAGCCTGTATTAACGGGCATTCTCAGTGACCCCGGTGTTGTTAGTGGTGTTGCCCAACAACAAGTCCCGGACAGTGATTTATCACAGTCTAGGACACAACCCGATTCTGGTTGCAAAGCCACTGAATCTCCAACTGCTGGTGAGGGTATATCCCAAGGATCCGCAGGAAATCCTGAATCAGCATCGCTGAATTTAGGTCACACCACAAGTGTGCCAACAACCCCCGGGTTGGATACTACACCTCCCACACAAACACAAAGAACACCAACACCAAATGAAAATCCATCAACATCAACTGTTAGGTCCAGATTTAGTCCAGACTTACTGGACTGGCTCCAGACTGGACTACTGGAACCTTATTTAGGTTTGTTAAGAAACTTGTTTTGCTGGTCTCGCTCCAGACCGACTACTGGAGCTCACTGAAGATCTGACCAGAAAACATATTCTACTAGACCTACTCCAGACTTGGAATCTGGAGTCCCTCTAAAGATTTGTCCAGAAATAATTGAAGACTAGTGAGCATTTACTTGTACAGGTAATCTGGAGCATTCTCCAGATTAGCTCACTGAAGACTTCACCCCAGTCCAGATCTACTCTACTGAAGACATTCTGACTGAAGTCAAAGACTGAAGTCTGAAGGAAGAAGACTTAACAAATGGCGGAGTCCACTGGAAAGTCTTACCAGATCTGCACACTGGAGGATTGTTAGTGTTCTAGATCCTGCAAGTCTGAACACTAATATCGAGGATTGACTTTTGCCTTTAACACACTTTCCAAAGAACAATCCACTTGTTCTTTAACAAAAGTATACGTGTGTTAAGGTGGTTGGATAATAGGATACACTTGCACTTGATGTGACTTTATCCTTATTCTTATCCAATACATTTAATGTTTTTGTCGGATCATTAAATGTATGCCAACCATATTTGTACGGCACAAATTCACTGGTGAATTTGTTGCCTATAAATACAAAGTCATTTCCTTGATAAAAATACTTTTAAGCATTCCTTTTGCATTTAAGTGAATTTGTCCAAATACTCTCGATCTTAAACAGGGATACTTCACAACTTTAAGTATCTCGATCCCAAAGAGTTATTTGACCAACATAGATCATATTGTAACTCATAGGTTGTTAGGATACTCACTTAATTGTGTTATCTTGATTCCGCAACAACCTTGTATTTTATTTACACATCAATAAATGAAATACCCATGAAACATACATAATGGTCCCACTTTATTTGTTTATTGCTTTAAGTCTTGTATTACTTTGTTTATATATCTTGCATCTTTATTACAAGTAATACTAGTCCAATCTAGTGATTATTAGACTTGTTGTATTTTACACTTTCTATTGGTTAACCATCTCGTTAATTAAAGGGACTAACATTTGGTATCAGAGCAGAAGGCTAATCATTGCCTAGATCTGTTCTTGATGGCTAACCAAGAAATACACAAGGTTTTAGTCTTGGTCCCGATCCTAATGTAAATATTCATGATCAAAATGAACCACAAAACGTTAATAACACTAATCCTTCACCTCCTCCTCCTACTCCTGCTTCTCCACACGTGCATGTGCACTACTCGAATAATCCTGTTCCTAAATTCAGTGGGAACAGTGATGAATTTGGTACGTGGAAAGCTAGGATGGTTTTGCATGTCACTGGTATTGAGAGGAACATGATGAAGATCTTAAACGAAGGTCCTTATGTACCTACATCACCTCTCAATCCACTTCTTGATCCTTCTGGATCTAGAAGGGGAAGGGAAAAGAGGGAGGAACATTGGTCAGAAGAGGAGAGGAGATTGGTGAATCTTGACACCCTCCTTAAAAACATGATCCTCGGGGCCGTTCCAGAAACCCTAATTCCCACACTAGTTCTTTTTCCTAGTGCCAAAACCATGTGGGATGAGCTTCTTAACCAACATGAAGGAGGAGATGACACCATTGTCACCAGAAAGGTCTCCTTAAACAAGAGGTATGAGTCATTTTTTTTGCTCAACCTAACGAGTCTCTCACTGGTACTTACACCAGATTTATGAGTATCATAAACCAATTGAGAGGTCTTGGGGTTGAGAAGGACAAGGATATACTTCTGGAGAAATTTTGTGACATTCTACCCACCAAATGGTCTCACATGATACTTGTTTTACGACAAGGTAAAACTCTGCACACACACACTCTCTCAACTCTATATGGAGCCTTCAGGTACACTAAAGAAAATCAAGCTCAGAGAGTGGTTGCAGAACAAGATGCTTTTAACCATGCCTCCAGTACTCCTAAAGTGGTTAGTTATTCTGAACCACCAAGTACAGCACTGATATCTTCTGAGAATGTATTTTCTATGAAGAAGATGGTGTCTGAACTTATGGATTCTGGAGAGTCCAGTCAAATCTCTCCAGACTGTTGTGATGAAATTGAAGATGATGACCTTATTGCAATGATTGCTAAAACGTTTAACCGTTTCAAAGCAAGAGCAAATAAGCCATCTGGACAATTTGCATCCAGTTCTTCCACTGACAAGACCAATTGACATGCTTTAAGTGTGGCAAAAAGGGTCATTTCATGAAAGAGTGCAGGTCCAACCAGTTTGCATCCAAGCCTGGTCCATTCTCTTCTAATAATAAGCCTGATGATAGCTATAAATTGAAATATAAAAAGCTTAAGGCCCAATTGCTCTCATGGCACAACAAATGGAAACAAATAATAAGTGCATGATTGCTACAACTGAAGAGAAGTGGGTTCCTTCTGATGACTCATCTGTTGATGAAGAAGAAGAAAGAGATTGCTGTTACATGGCTCTGGAAGTTGATGAGCACCTGGTGAAGGAAGATGTCACATCTGTACGATGGGTGGACATAGTTATTAAAAAGGTTAGTGATTATGATAATGCAACTGACCAAGAACTAAAATTGGACATTGCTGAAGCTTTAAATTCTGATTTAATTTTTGTAGAAACTGTTAGATCTGATTGTGTAATGGTCTAGAAACAGATTCTTCTGAAATAAATGCTTTAAAATCAAAATTAAAAGAGCTTCAAGACATTGAACTGGCATTTTCAAGCCCAGGTTCTGGTAACTGAACAATTGATTCAAGAAAAGCAAGATCTTGAGATCATTCTAGAGAAAGAAAAACTGGTAATAAAGTCATGGCTAGAAACTAAAAGCCATATGATGCTTCAGTTAAACAATTTCCTGCTCAAAAACGTGCATATTTAGATGGAAATACTAATGTTGCATCATTAATACCAGTAATCGATCGGTTACCAGAGGTGTTAAGGCCCACAACTGTTTATGATATGCCTGTAACACCCAAGACCAATTTAGACCCAGTTCAATCCCCAGAGGTTAAGACTGGAGCTGTCCAGATGACTGCTCCAGTTAAAAAGGTGAAGCAGAATAGACCTTTACCTCAGACCAATCCCTTACCAAAGCCTTTGACTGGAAAGGCTAAGGTATCATCTGAAGAAAATATTTTGTCCAGGATAGAGAGCCAGATTCAAATTCTGACTCGTCAATCACAAAGTTTTAATGCAAGATTAAACTTTCTTGAGGGTACTTCATCTGGCCCTAGACAAAATACAAAACCTTTTTCAAAGAAAGACAAATTTATTTCTCCAGTTGAGAAAAATGAAAAGGTTTTAAAACCATCAACCCTAGTGGTCTTCTCTTCTAAGACCACTATTGAACATAGTGAACTAGACCAGATTGCCCCAGGGACCTATAAGGGAGGGTCCAGTGAACCCATCAGTCGATGGGTTCCCAAATCTAACTGATCAATATCTGGTGTATGTGTAGGGCGATCGAAAGAAGCTTATCTGGTATCTTGACAGTGCAGCTGGCAGGACGATGACCGGATGTAAGACCCTACTGGAGGAGTTCACCATTTCTGATGGACCCTCCATCACGTTTGGAAATGATGGTTGTGGGAAGACTGAGGGATATGGTGTTCTGAACAATGGACAAGTCAAGTTCAGACGAGTTGCATTTGTGAATGGTTTGAAATATAACTTGATCAGTGTAAGTCAACTGTGTGACGATGGCTATCAAGTCTTATTCAATGTTGCTCAGGGCATCGTATTCAACAAGGACTGGAAGGTAGTGTTGATTGCTCCCAGAAAAGGGAATGTGTACGTGATGGATATGGAAAGCTCTCCTTCAGAGCAGTGTTTCTATACTCAAGCTGATGAAGACCAAACTGGTTATGGCATAAAAGGTTATCCCATTTAAACTTCAAAAACATTAACAAGTTGTCCAGAAAACAACTTGCAGATGGGATACCTTCAGTCTCCTTCAAAAAGGAAAGACCATGTCCAGGATGTGAGATGGGTAAGCAAAAGCGTACCAGTTTCAAGACCAGACAGAATTTCAGCATTACTGAACCTCTTCACATGCTTCATATGGACCTTTTTGGTCCAGTGAATGTTCAGACTCGTGCTGGTAAAAGATACACCCTGGTGATCATAGATGAGTTCTCCAGATATTGTTGGGTGATCTTTCTGAGGTCCAAAAGTGAAGCTGCTGCTGAAATCATCAGTCTTATCAAGCAAATTGAGCTCAAGTACAGTCGAAAAGTATGTCAGTTAAGAAGTGACAATGGAACAGAATTCCAGAATGCAACTCTGGAGTCATTCTGTACTGACACTGGCATCTCCCAGAACTTCTCTTCAGCCCGCTCTCCAGAGCAAAATGGAGTTGTGGAAAGGAAAAATCGAACGCTGATAGAAGCTGCCAGGAGTATGCTTGCTGAATCTGGACTATCTACCAGTTTCTGGGCGGAAGCAATTGCAACTGCTTGCCACACCCAGAATCGATCAGTGTACATTAAAAGACACAAAAAGACAGCCTATGAAGTCTTAAGAAATAGAAAACCAAACATTGGTTATTTTCACTTTTTTGGATGTCCAGTTTACATCCTGAACGACTCCAGTCAGCTAGGCAAATTTGATGCCAAAGCTGATGAAGGGTATTTCTTAGGCTATTCAGCCATTCGCAAGGTCTTCAGAGTCTATAACAAGAGACTGGAGAAGGTCCATGAGTCAATTCATGTAACATTTGATGAATCAAATGCCTCAATCAACAAGAAGCCAGTCCCTGACACTCCCCGAGTAACACCAATTGTCTTTTGTGAATCTGATCCTATAAACGACAAATTTGAAGATTCACCAGACACAGTTTCCAGTCATCCTGATCTGGAACCTGTTCAGAAAAAGAAACTCTCCAGTAGTACTCCATTCTATCCCTCTATTATTTTCAAACTACCCTCTGAAATTAATATTGGTTCAGATGTGCGTACTACTCCAGTATCAGTGTCAGTTGAGAATTACCAGAAATGTCTTCTGGTGAAGAATTTCATACTGAACCAGTACTTCAGGAAATGCCTTCAAATGAAGAATTTCATGATGCAAATCGTGATTTAAATGACTCAGATGAGATACTGAAGTAATTTGGCAAGACCCTCCTCCAGAATCAACTCCAGAGGAGACTCAACTGAATTCTTGCACTGATATTGTTGTCAGTAACAATCCTGGTCAGTACTCCAGATGGACAAAAGCTCACCCTATTGATCAGATCTTAGGTGACTCCAGTCGCGGTGTTCAGACCAGAAGAGCCTCCAGTAATCAATGCTTATACGTCAGTTTTCTATCTTTGATAGAACCTAAGAAGATTGACGAGGCTCTTGAAGATCCAAACTGGGTGACTGCTATGCAAGAAGAGCTTCACCAGTTTGAAAGGAACAAAGTATGGTATCTGGTTCCTTTCCCAGTTGGAAAGAAAGAACCAATTGGAACAAGATGGGTCTTCAGAAACAAAGTAGATGAAGATGGCCACGTAATAAGAAACAAGGCCAGACTGGTAGCACAAGGCTACTGCCAGTCAAATGTCGACTTTGATGAATCTTTTGCTCCAGTGGCTAGACTTGAAGCGATCAGAATTTTCTTAGCATTCGCTGCTAATCACCAGTTCAAGGTCTACCAGATGGACGTAAAGAGTGCTTTCTTGAATGGGAAGCTTGAAGAAGAAGTTTACGTCAGACAACCTCCAGGTTTCGTTGATGACAAGCATCCACATTGGGTATATCGTCTGGACAAAGCGCTATATGGCCTCAGACAAGCCCCACGTGCCTGGTATGATACTCTGACTAAACATTTGTTGAAAAATGGTTTTAAACGAGGTGCAATTGACAATACCTTGTTCATTCTTCATGAAAAAGGTAATCTGTTAATGGTACAAATTTATGTTGATGATATAATTTTTTGGGTCTACTGATGAAAACATGTGCAAGAAATTTTCTAAAATCATGTCCACTGAATATGAAATGAGTTTGATGGGTGAATTAACATATTTTCTTGGACTCCAGATTAAACAAAACAAAGATGGAATTTTTATTAATCAGGAAAAATATGTTAGAGATCTTTTAAAGAAATTCGATATGAATTCTTCACCATCTAAACCAACTCCAATTTCTGCACCACTGACACTGGACTCGGATCCAGATGGCAACCCAGTGAACACCACTGTCTATAGAGGCATGGTTGGTTCACTGATGTATTTAACGGCCAGTAGACCAGATATTATGTTTTCAACATGTTTATGTGCCAGATATCAGTCTAATCCAAAGGAATCTCATATGCTTGCTTAAAGCGCATACTGAAGTACCTTAAAGGTGTCCCCAGTCTAGGTCTTTGGTACCCCAAAGGCTCAGGCATGGAACTAATGGGTTATTCAGATTCAGATCATGCAGGTTGTAAGATAGATAGGAAATCCACAACTGGTGGATGTCATTTTCTAGGTGGCAAACTGGTCAGCTGGACCAGTAAGAAGCAAACTTCAGTTTCATTATCCACTGCTGAAGCTGAATACTTGTCTGCAGCCAGTTGTTGTGCTCAGATACTCTGGATGAAGAACCAGTTGCTTGATTATGGTATTAAATATTCAAAAACTCCTATCTTTTGTGATAATACCCCAGTGCCATCGCTATCTCCAACAATCCAGTCATGCACTCCAGAACCAAACACATCGATCTAAGGTACCATTTCATTCGCGATCATATTATGAAAAACAACATTGAACTCCATTTTATTCCCACTGACAACAACTCGCTGACATTTTTACTAAACCACTGGATGTAAAAACTTTTGAATATCTTGTTGGTGAGTTGGGAATGTTAAACCCTTAAATCTGGAACCTTGGTATTGAACGCCATTGTGTAATACTAAGGATCTTTGATTTAAAGATTCAAAATTTTATTTCTGGATCAACATTCCAGGGAAGACTTGAAAAATATTTTCTCTTAAAAATGTTTAAGTTCAGGGTGAATTAATTTTCTCACTGGACAAATTCTTCAGAAAATATTACTGGTGCTTTGTAAATATGTCCCTCTCACTGGTAACTGGACAAGTTGAAGTGCGTGTTTGAGTTTACTTATGTCTCCTTGTAAATGTGTCCCTCTCATTTGTCTGTATTAGTTGACGTGCAATTTGAGGTTACCAGTCTTTCAAAAATGGTTTTCACTGGTACTTTACTGGAGTGTCCCTCCAGTGTACCATCAGTACATGTTCACTGGACTAATCCACCAGTGATACTGGACGGTCCTGTCAACCCCCAGATGCACTGAAATATGTCATAATATTTTCAAAATACTTGATCTTTGTATGTGCCACGTAAGCAAACTTTTTCAAAGATATTTATCTTATAAATCCTACGTGGCATGTAAGTTTTTCAAAACAATGATGGCCTTTTTACTTTGGGAAAACAAAAAGTACAAGTTGTTACTGTTTTGTGGGCTGTAAACCGTCATGCATTTATGTGTGATGTGATGTAATTAATGCGGATCTCAGAACACAATCAAAAATTATATTTGATAATTTCAAATTAATCGTTTGAGTTCCACATTCTCAATCCTATATATACCCACTTTCACTTTCAATTTCATTTACTTCGAACATTTACTCCCAAATCTAAAATTCCTTCATTCAATTTTCTTAAATTCTTCATTCATTTTCCAATCATATAACTCCTATATTAACTTCAAATTCATTAAATTCTTCATAAACCTTAAATATTCATTCAATTTCATCTTTCATCTATAATCAAATGGCACCTAGACAATCAAACTCACCAAGAAATCTTCTATCTGCTGAATATACTCCAGCTGCAGATGTCGTTAAAGCACCTCATATCACCCTTGAAGCAAAGGCTATAAGGATGAATATGAATAACTGGATGGCAAAACTCTCGCTATCCAGTGTCCATGATCCACAATCAATAATTGGGAGATTAAATACCTTTTTTTCTCTCATGTCCTCTATATGGTGCTTTAACAATAAATCCAGAAAAGATGTATCACGATTATTTGTGTGAATTCTGGTACACAGCTGAATACAATGAAGCAAATTCAACTATTGAATTTTCTCTTGAGCAAGGGACCAGACCCTTGGCTTTTACAGTAGATTCTCTCAGAGCAGCTCTTCAATTAGGCTATCTGGATGAGAATGAGATGGCAATCCCACTCCCTACTGGTATCAATTTCAGAGAGGTATGCAGATTGATGGGGCATACAGAGATAGTGGATGAGCATGGTCAGTTGCTAAGAAAAGGAACCATTTATATGAGCAGACTGACGGATTCGTGGAGATACTTCTTCACACATATTGTCGAGTGCCTTGGAGGTAGTTCTGGAGGGTTAGACCAGATCAATCAAACCCACCTCCAGATTGCCTACTGTTTGTGGTTTGGGCTAAGGGTTGATTTTGCCCAGATATTATTTGACGATCTGGTAGAACGTTTAAAGGTAAAAGGTAGGAAGCCCTTTGTACCATACATTCGGTTTCTCTCAATAATTTTTAAGAACGTTCTTGGAGCCCAGTACGATTTTGAAACCACTCATTTCTCAATGAGTGAGTACATGAGAGATCTGACCAACTTAAGGTCCAGAGATGGTGGGGTGGACATTCCTCAATCAATGTTGTCACTTCAAAGAATAGAAGAGAATGTGGCACCAGGCAGGGTCCAAATTGTTGAAGTACCTGCTGGTAGCGAAGATATTGAAGTTGTTGAAATGGTTCAACCTATTCAACAAGTGGCTCCAGTTGGTGGACCAGAAACAGTTGAGCTTTCCAGACGACCAAGATCTCATAGGCGTCTGATGAGGAGAGGAGTCCAGGTAAACCATCAACCCATCCTGGTGATATAATGAATATAGATGGGTCTCCTATTTTTGAAGAGGAGAATATTGATTCTATTGTACAATCTGAACAGAGAGTGGACACTGAAGTCCAGGCTGTTGTACAAGATGTGGCTCAAGCTGGTGAGCAAGTTGTTCAGACTGAAGAACAAGCATCTGGCGAACAAGAAGCCCAGATTGATCTAAATGTTGATGTTGGTGAACAAGTTGATATTGCTGGTGCATCATTTTGGGATGAGGCTGACTCTCCTATATCTGGAGGTCAAAATTTTGATGTGAACATGGACTTTCTGGGTGAAGAAGTTGTACAGATTGAAAGTCAACCAGAGATGCCTACACCTCCACCAGAAACAAATATTCTTACACCAGAAACCGAAATGCCACCACCACCATCAAATGCCACCACCACCAACCACCACCACCACCACCACCACCACCATCAATTCCTCAATCAACCCCATACTTCACACCATTCATTCAACCAACACAAACTCAATCACCACCAGTAAACCCAACTGAACAAAGTGTGCCAGTCTCAAATGTTGAAACTGAAGAGGACTGGACACAAGTACCTATGATGACCAGATTGACTTCTCATCTGGAACAACCCAGTGGTCTCTCCACTTCATCTTCTACCGAGGTCCAAGGCCTTCTTAGTAAGGTGGCGGACCTGGAGAGATCACTTCAGAGCTCTTCCCAGGTTATTTCTGACTTCAAATCAATTTTATCAAACAATTTAGCGTCAGAAATGAACCTTTTTGCTGGGAATGATAAGTTGGTTTTTGATAAATTGGATGAGCTGGTACTGGCCACAAATCTCAATTCTCAAAATATAAGGGTGGCAGTACAAGGGTTTGAAGAGAAGATTGTAAGTTCAGTTGAGACTGCAGTGGAAAGTAAGGTTGTTGGTCCACTGGCAGGTCTTAAAGAAAAGGTTGAGCAGCTGGTTACAAGGGTAAGCTCTCTGGAGAGTAGGCCCACACTGGACCAAAGTGCAGTTGTTCGCACTATCAGTGAAGAATGTACAAGAAGGTTTAGAAATGATATGCTGAAAGAGATCACTGAAGAAATATCAGGATCTATCCTTAGATCATTTCAGGATGTTATGTTGCCAGAAGTTGCAAAGATGATTGAGGTTGAGCTGCCAAAGGACTTGCCAGAAGCAATTGAAAATATTAAAAGGGAAGTCCAGGCACTCAAGACTGGTATGACTGCTTCCTTGCCAGAACAAGGAAGAACCTTTGGCTCACTGGATAGGCACATGATGGAAGAGTTATGGAATGATCTGAAGTCAAGGACTAGAGATCAATCCAAGGGGGAAAAATTGTCAATTCCATCATCTGGTGTCCAAGAAAGTTTAAAGAAGAAGAGAGAGGTTGTAAGGGCAGTCGCTACTGAAAGCGTTGTTCATAGAAGGCAAGTGACTGGTACTGATGCCAGTGCACGTATGGCCCAGAGAGCACTTGGCACTGAAGCCATTGTGCAGACTGAAGAAGAGGCTACTGGTACTGATGCCAGTGAGCCCCAGTTCGAAAGCTTCCCAGACATTCCTACTACATTGAAATCTCTTAAAGGAAAAGAAAAGGTTGTGCCTGGTGAAGAGGAAGAACAGTTTGAAGATGTTGACAGTGAAACATCTAGGAAGTTACAACAACAGTGCATAATGATCGAAATATTCAAGAATAATCAAAGAGATGAACTGCTGGCCCATCATAGGGATATGGCAACAATGGGTACTCTGGACTCCTACAACGCTGGCAGGTTAGGCGTAAATATTGAAGTTTTCAAGAGGATGAAAGAGGATCCAAGAGTTCATCAGTGTCTTGATGCACTGAATGATGTTCATATACGCTCGTTCTATGCAGAGGAAGAACAGGTATATGATTCCTTGATTTATGTGTAACCATTCCAGAGCTTATCAGACAAAGAAAGGAGGAGCTGGTAAGCCTCCAGAAGAAAATAAGAAGAAATGCTGGTGCTCTGGAACTGGAATACAGGAAGAGAATGACTGGTCTACCCAAGCTTACAGCCAAGCAACTGAAGGCAATTAAAGATGGTGATGTTAGCACCTTTATTCCTCTGGATACAACTCTGAAGATCAATAGACAAGAACACCAGTCCACTGAAGGACAACAGAGTGGTGTATCCAGGGAAACTGAAGATATGGTTCAGTTGGCTAAGCAAAGGGCAAAATATGATGAAATGATGACGTTCAGGGCCAATGCAAGAAGAATAATTAATGCTGAAATCTCACTGGCTGAACACCATCAAGGTATGACCAGGTTTAATGTAAAGTTGACCAGAGAAGGTAACTTTACTGATGAAAGAAAAGATACTTCAGTCCAAGCATTTGGATGGACTGAACTAAAGGAGATTGGAATGACTTTCAAAGGCAAGACTGATCTCTCTCCAGACGTGAAGGCTTTTATGAAAAGAATTGAGAAAGTCTGGAAGAGAATTCAACAAATGGAAGCTGTGTTGGGTCTGAGACCACCAGTGTCTGTTCCATCATCTCCATCTCCTAAAAGGAAGGCCACTGAAGATGCACCAGGGCATTCATCAAGAAGAAGGGCCTGAACTCTTACATTGTACTTGTTGTAATTATTTGTTTATGAAAGTTGTAATTATTTTCCTTTTTGATGAAAGTAATAATAGTTACAATTTTTATTTTTACAAGTAGAATGACCAGATTTAGTCTAAGTTAGAACTTAAAAGATGAAACTGAAAACACTCATGATCTATAAAGTGTTTTCCAGTAACTTAGATTAGACTTAAATCGACCAAGTGTTTTCCAGACATACAAATTTGTATATCTATAAGTCTGAAAAATACTTGCATTATTTCTAAACAAATAGGGGGAATTTGTTAGGTACCAGATTTAGTCCAGACTTACTGGACTGGCTCCAGACTGGACTACTGGAACCTTATTTAGGTTTGTTAAGAAACTTGTTTTGCTGGTCTCGCTCCAGACCGACTACTGGAGCTCACTGAAGATCTGACCAGAAAACATATTCTACTGGACCTACTCCAGACTTGGAATCTGGAGTCCCTCTAAAGATTTGTCCAGAAATAATTGAAGACTAGTGAGCATTTACTTGTACAGGTAATCTGGAGCATTCTCCAGATTAGCTCACTGAAGACTTCACCCCAGTCCAGATCTACTCTACTGAAGACATTCTGACTGAAGTCAAGACTGAAGTCTGAAGGAAGAAGACTTAACAAATGGCGGAGTCCACTGGAAAGTCTTACCAGATCTGCACACTGGAGGATTGTTAGTGTTCTAGATCCTGCAAGTCTGAACACTAATATCGAGGATTGACTTTTGCCTTTAACACACTTTCCAAAGAACAATCCACTTGTTCTTTAACAAAAGTATACGTGTGTTAAGGTGGTTGGATAATAGGATACACTTGCACTTGATGTGACTTTATCCTTATTCTTATCCAATACATTTAATGTTCTTGTCGGATCATTAAATGTATGCCAACCATATTTGTACGGCACAAATTCACTGGTGAATTTGTTGCCTATAAATACAAAGTCATTTCTTTGATAAAAATACTTTTAAGCATTCCTTTTGCATTTAAGTGAATTTGTCCAAATACTCTCGATCTTAAACAGGATACTTCACAACTTTAAGTATCTCGATCCCAAAGAGTTATTTGACAAACATAGATCATATTGTAACTCATAGGTTGTTAGGATACTCACTTAATTGTGTTATCTTGATTCCGCAACAACCTTGTATTTTATTTACACATCAATAAATGAAATACCCATGAAACATACATAATGGTCCACTTTATTTGTTTATTGCTTTAAGTCTTGTATTACTTTGTTTATATATCTTGCATCTTTATTTACAAGTAATACTAGTCCATATCTAGTGATTATTAGACTTGTTGTATTTTACACTTTCTATTGGTTAACCATCTCGTTAATTAAAGGGACTAACATCAACAAATTTACCTACAAAAGACTCGGCGTGTGAAGTGTTATTGAATATTCTAAGGTCTGAAGGTGATTTGTTGACTGTTACGGAAAGAGGGGTGTTGAATGCTCTTGAGGTGAGAGAAAGGGAAATAGCAACAGCAAGGAGGGTTAAAGATTTACAAGATCAAGTTGCAAGTCAAAAAGCAGAGTATGATGCAAAGCTTGCTGCCTTTGAACTCAGACTGTTAGCATTAGAGTCTTGCCGACCGGCCTCGGTTCCTTCTCGTCGGGATGATCCTGATTCTGATGATCACCCCGAGGGGGAGAACCAAGGAGAAGGTCAAGCCAATATTGAAAATACATCGGCAAGTGTTGAAGTAAATGTTGGAGAAGTGGTAATGGAAGAAAGAGCAGAGGGTGAAAATGTTGAAAGTTCTAGATTTCAAACCAAAGTTGATGCTGCTATTTTAGATCTAGTAACTGAAGCAGTTAACAAGGCAGTTGCCCAAATCTTTGAAGACACTGCTGAAGAAATCTTGGATGAAGATGTGGTGATGGAAGAAAGAGCAGAGGTTGAAAATGTTGAGAATGTTGAGAACGATGCTTTGAATGATGAGATTGGAAGAAGGTTAGTAGAAGCTTTTGGTGATGATTCTGATGTGGATGATAATGATGAAGGAATTGAAATTGTTGATGATGATGAAGGGTTTGTGATTGAAGATGAGGTTGTTGAATTTGCTGAAGATGATGCAGATGTTGAAGCGTTAAAAGATAATGTAACATTTGATGAACCAGAGATTGTTGAGAATCCAACAAATGTAGAAGTTGTTGAAGAACCTGTGTTTGAAGAATTTGCAGATCTAGATTATTTTGAAACAGGTCCTTCAAGCAGAGTAGAAGTTGGAGAATCATCTGCTCGTGCTAGCTCAACTCCACAACATTATAACTTTAATGATTTCAACAATTTTGATGAACTCAGAAAGACTCCAGAAGCTGCAAGTCAGAATTTTCAGAAATCTACTTACAAGCAGGTTTTGCGAGAGGCAATCACATCCGAGGAAGTCCTCCCTGATTATTTTCCAACTGAGCTAACTGAAGAACAATTAAATTTTATTAATCGGGGATACTTCTTGAGGGATAGAGAAAGAATGGTTGCTCTCGGCATTAAACCAAAAGAAGCAGCTAAGAAATCGAGATATCTGGAAGAAAGGGCTTACCCTATTTTTTGTGGAGCAACTAAGGTCACTAAAACCAAGAGACCAGAGTTAGACTCAATGTATAAGTTTAAGGAAGCCAGGCAAATCGAAGAATATACAGAGCTTCTTAAACTTACAAAACAATATAACCCAAAGTTGCTGAAAGAACAGAGAAACCATAAGATATTGGTGCTGATCAGGGTGATCTTGATTAAGAGAGTTTCTATTTCTATCCCATGTTTTCATGTCAAGAGGGATAATAACAAGATCTACCGGTTCACAGAAGCCCAATTTAAACTTTTGCCAGTGGACGACATTATCTTCCTTTACAATCATTTCCTGAATGCCATGCAAAGATACCAAGAAGATGTTATTGCTTTTGATGCTGTAAAAAGATACATGTCAAGTTGCATTCAATATGCTTCATTGGAAGATTTTCAGATAGGATTTGAAGTTGTGAAGAGAAAGATTAATGTGCCCTATCCAGATCAAAGTCTTTACACTGCAGATATTGAAAAGCTGAGTATTGGTCATATCATTGAAGAACCATCCTTCGGAGTTGTGTTTGTGAATAGCAGAAAGAAGAAGATCTTCATTCGCATGGATGAACTTGCTTCCTATTCTGATGGAACGTTGGAGTTTTGTAAGAATGTATTGTTGTGCCTCCAAGAAGACGAGGTAGATGAAAAGAAAAGGGAAGTGTTTGATAAAGCAATCTCCAAGATTAACCAAAGACTCGAGTACAGAGACAGCATTAGAATGATGAGAGAAGCAAAGAATGCTAAGAAGTCTAAGTACGTCGTACGTCAACGAGGAGGTTGTTGGATCAAGTACGAACCTAGTCATCTTCCAGGACCACATAACATTCCTCCAATAAACTTTGAAGCAAATATGAATGTTCCAGCTAACAGACCCGAAGGAGACAACTGGTTCTGGCACCCAAACAAAGGTAGACCAAATACAAGGGCTTAAAGCAAGACAGAGACTGGATATTTTTTTTACAAATCACTACTAAGGGGGAGATTGTTAGATATATAAATGTAGTAGGTGATTTGTACACTTTATGTTACTTTGTACTTAGAATGTAAAGTTGTAAGTATGGAAGGGGGCATAGTGTAAAATGTATAGAAGTATATAAACCCCCTCATAATGTAAGTTGTAACTTTTTTGACAAATAATACATTCTAATCTTTCACTGAATCTCTCTCTACTCTCTCTCTACTCTCTCTCTAGAAACCGCCATTAACACTCACTTAAACACACACTAAAAGCTCGAATTCTAATCTCTACAATGATTTGTTGTTGTTATTGGTTGGAGCTAATTTGATGATTTAGGGCAAAATGAAGTGATGCCATTAACTTGGTATAATATTGTGGCAACCCTAAAAGAACCCGATCAACTCTTTTATGGTTACCCGACATTATAGCAAGTTCATGACATCGTGGATTGCGCACGTGTGGCTTAAAGCATAATAAGGAACCGATATGCTTAATGGAAGTTGATTAGGTGGAGGGTTAGCCATTGGTACACCCTGTATACATAGCCATGGTCTTTATAATGCAAGGTGAGTAATACGAGGGGTTTGACCAACCTCCACATATGGATTACTCTTGGATTGGCTTGCCATTCCTTAACGACGAAGTATGACTAGCCTTTTGGTGAAGCATCTAGTCGGGTGTGACTTATGTTACACTTATATGCAGTTAACGAAGATATGTGTGATAATGTGTGAATATAAAGAAGGATAGGCACATTTAGGGGATTCACCCTAATTGATATGAAGTTGATATGCAGTTATGTGTGAACGTGTGATGTGTGTTGTGCCGAATACACTTGTCTAATAATGAAGATTGTTTTAATTGGACAAATGCTTTAATAACATAGTGATATCTTACTTAGCTAATTCGTTAGCTAACACTTGTTTCTTAAATGTGGTTGTTCCCTCAGGTTTAGCTTGAAGGACTAGATGATGCAGGAATAAGAGTGAGAGTTGGGTAGATGCATGCAGGAGGACTTAGCTACCCATTGACGATTGTCTCTTTTAGACATTTATTTACATTTCGTACTTGATGTCGAATTTATGTAGTATTGTTGAACGGTTGTTTTGTGGTGGGCAACCGTTGGGTTTTCATTTTAAACTATTTGATGGTATTGCATGTAACACCAAGTAAACGTAGAAACCGAACAGTTTTTATCGGTTTTGACTTTTAAAGTCTTTTCTTCCGCAATTTGACACCGTTAGGTGAAAGTTTTTGAAAACCCATATTTTTTAAACGACGGGTGTTACAAGTTGGTATCAGAGAATTGGTTTAAGTGAACCAAAATTTGACTTATGCCGTAGGATTTTGGACTTAGACCGATGAGAAGTAGGTTAGGCTTAAGTAGGATGCCTAGCTAATGAAGTGGAATGCTCTAAGACGGGTTGGGGAGTGAGTGAGAGTGTGGTTTAAGGCTTGTTTATTGTGTGTGATAATGTAGTTATATGTAGTATAGCCTTAACATATGTAGTCACTCTTTAACTCTTGCTAACCGTAGTCGTTGCCTTGTAGAGATAATGGCAAACACTAGAGCTAGTAGCCAGAGAGGAGGAGGAAATGGTGGTGGTGTTCCTCCTAATGGAAACGGGGCTGGAAATGAAGTTGAACAGAGGTCACCTCGTGGGTTTAATCGAGGAATTCGTATTGGTGATCCACCAACCGCCTCTGAAGTAGATAGGGCAAACCCGGTAATAGAGCAGGTTCCCAATCAAGCCCAATTACATGAAGAATTGAGAGCTATCTGAGCTCTCTTAATGAGAAATGAAGAGGAGTTAGCTCAATTGAGGGCTGAAAGAAATGCAGAAAGGATTGGGAGTGAACAAAGGGGTGAGCGTTCGGAAGGGAATTACTCTAATCCCTCCCAAAGTGCTGAACCATCCATGGCAGCCGTGGGTGTTAATGGAGTTAATGGTGGAGGACTTGGAGTTGTTAATGCACCTCGTGTTAATAACTTCAAATATGAAAGCTTTCAAAAGTGTGGTGCCAAGACGTTTGATGGTACCCAAAATGCAGTTAGTGCTATGGAGTGGATTGAGGACATTGAGGTAGTGTTTGCTTCATGCTATTGTCCCGATGATATGAAGGTTTTGTGTGCAAGTAGGATGTTGAAGAAGAATGCCCGTAATTGGTGGAGGGCTACTACAGTTTCTATGGCTCCTGAGGTACTTGGAGTTATGCCTTGGGGTACATTTAAGGAGAAATTTCTAGAGGAGTATGTGGGAACTCGTGAGTTAAGATTGATTGAAAAGGAGTTTAGATCGTTGGTTGCGAAACCCGGTGCAATTTCTGAATACGCACATTCACTTGCAACAATCCATATTTCTAACCAGTTATAAAATTGATTCTTCATTCTTATACCTCCCCCTCAATTTTATGACTAGGAAGTATAACGATGACTAATCATTATAACAACCATCATTCTTATGTACTCCCTCTCAATTTATGACTGGGATACATAACTATGATAGAACAAAATATTGATTAAATACTTCATATTCTTATGAAAACACAATTGACTAGGTACTCAAACAATATGATCTAAATAATCAATACTTAAACCTTTCACATTCATATATGTTTCTATATCTAAGGTAGCAAAGACCTTTCATATTCAAACAATATATCTATGTCTAAGGCATAAAATATTAACTATGTAGCCTTTCACATTCAAACATGACATTTCTATGTCTAAGGAATAATATAGTCAATAACCTTTCATATTCACTTAACGTCTATGACTAAGATTTTCTTAATCTTCTTCATTCACATTAAGTCTATATCTAAGGATTTATTTAACCTTCTACATTCACATTATGTCTATGTCTAAGATTTTAATAATCTTCTACATTCACTTAATGTCTATGTCTAAGGTTTCACATAACCTTCTACATTTACATATGTCTATGTCTAAGGTTTTAATAACATAGTTGATAATCTTTCATATTAAAATAAAATTATTTCTATATCTAAGGTAGCAAAGACCTTTCATATTCAAACAATATATCTATGTCTAAGGATAATATAGTAATAACCTTTCACATTCAAACATATATCTATATCTAAGGTAAGCAAAGACCTTTCATATTCAAACAATATATCTATGTCTAAGGCATAAAATATTAACTATGTAGCCTTTCACATTCAAACATGACATTTCTATGTCTAAGGCATAAAATATTAACTATGTAGCCTTTCACATTCAAACATGACATTTCTATGTCTAAGGAATAATATAGTCAATAACCTTTCATATTCACTTAACGTCTATGACTAAGATTTTCTTAATATGTAGCCTTTCATATTCAAACAATATATCTATGTCTAAGGAATAATATAGTCAATAACCTTTCACATTCAAACATGACATTTCTATGTCTAAGGTAATTAGTCAATAACCTTTCATATTCAAACAATATATCTATGTCTAAGGCATAAAATATTAACTATGTAGCCTTTCACATTCATATATGTTTCTATATCTAAGGTAGCAAAGACCTTTCATATTCAAACAATATATCTATGTCTAAGGCATAATATAGTCAATAACCTTTCATATTCAAACAATATATCTATGTCTAAGGCATAAAATATTAACTATGTAGCCTTTCACATTCAAACATGACATTTCTATGTCTAAGGCATAAAATATTAACTATGTAGCCTTTCACATTCAAACATGACATTTCTATGTCTAAGGCATAAAATATTAACTATGTAGCCTTTCACATTCAAACATGACATTTCTATGTCTAAGGAATAATATAGTCAATAACCTTTCATATTCACTTAACTATATCTAAGGTTCAAAACCTTTCATATTCAAACAATATATCTATGTCTAAGGCATAAAATATTAACTATGTAGCCTTTCACATTCATATATGTTTCTATATCTAAGGTAGCAAAGACCTTTCATATTCAAACAATATATCTATGTCTAAGACATAACAAAAACCTTTCATATTCAAACAATATATCTATGTCTAAGGCATAAAATATTAACTATGTAGCCTTTCACATTCAAACATGACATTTCTATGTCTAAGGAATAATATAGTCAATAACCTTTCATATTCAAGCAATATATCTATGTCTAAGGAAAATATGTCAATAAGCCTTTCATATTCAAACAATATATCTATGTCTAAGGCATAAAATATTAACTATGTAGCCTTTCATATTCAAACATGACATTTCTATGTCTAAGGCATAATATAGTCAATAACCTTTCATATTCACTTAACTTCTATGACTAAGGCAATAATATTAATAACCTTTCATATTCAAACAATATATCTATGTCTAAGGTTTAATAACCTTCTACATTCACATTATGCCTATGTCTAAGATTTTAATAATCTTCTACATTCACTTAATGTCTATGTCTAAGATTTTAATAATCTTCTACATTTACTTAATGTCTATGTCTAAGGTTTTCAATAACCTTTCATATTCAACAATATATCTATGTCTAAGGTTTACATAACCTTCTCACATTCACTTAATGTCTATGTCTAAGGTTTTCAATAACCTTTCATATTCAAACAATATATCTATGTCTAAGGTTTAATAACCTTTCATACATTCACATTATTCTATGTCTAAGGCATAAAATATTAACTATGTAGCCTTTCACATTCAAACATGACATTTCTATGTCTAAGGCATAAAATATTAACTATGTAGCCTTTCACATTCAAACATGACATTTCTATGTCTAAGGAATAATATAGTCAATAACCTTTCATATTCACTTAACGTCTATGACTAAGATTTTCTTAATAGCCTTTCATATTCAAACAATATATCTATGTCTAAGGAATAATATAGTCAATAAGCCTTTCATATTCAAACATGACATTATCTATGTCTAAGGAATAATATGTAATAAGCCTTTCATATTCAAACAATATATCTATGTCTAAGGAATAATATAGTCAATAAGCCTTTCATATTCAAACATGACATTTCTATGTCTAAGGAATAATATAGTCAATAACCTTTCATATTCAAAAATCTAAACCGTATCTCTGTCTTATTGTTCAAAATCATTGACCTATAAACTCCTTGTTTATCCGTCAACTTATCAGAAAAATTCTAGAATCTTAAGATCCCTGTCTTATCATTCTACACATACTTATCAAGATCTAGAATCTTAAGATCTCTGTCTTATCATTCTACGGATAACCTGAACTAAGGTCTTCCAATAAAGTATCCTTCATTATGCAAACTTATATAGATTCCGTTTCCAAAGTCACTTGTCTTTAACTCTGTAAAAACATCTAACTGAAACCTAATCTCTTATACTTTTGCAAAATGACATTTGATCATGTAAAATTCATCAAAACCATATGACATACTCCTATGATAGACTCATCAAACTAGTATTCATCTTGGTCAAACAATTATAAATACTCCTATGATTGCCTCATCAAACTAGTATTTATCTTTGTTCAGTATAGATTTGCATGATCCATATCTTGCTTCTGTGGTGAAATCTTGCTCAACAACCTACAAAAACGAATATATGTCCGTTGTCCTGCACATCTCAACACACATATCAAATCTTCTCAAAGTAATAACATACAATCTGAAGAAATGAATAAAATAGCAAGATAAAATGAATATACTTGACAGTCTATTATTAACCTAGGTCACTTTAAGGTCAAATAATTCACTGCAAGCACTTTCAAATTATGCACATAGCATATCAAAATTATTTAGAATCTCTGTTCCAAATCTTTTTGATTCAAAAATCTTTCAAAGATTAAATTCAAAACTATGAACAACTCTGTGTCCATTCTTATGAAAATCTTCTTTCTAAGAATTAAAACAAAATAGCATTAACTCAATATTTGTTTATTGAAATCAACATCTCTGTGATCTTTTCCTTAAACCCATATTCTGTTAATGTGACATACTTTCTTTTAGCTTTTGATCACAACACTATCGCTTAACTACCCTACTCGTTTATTCAGTGTTCCATAGAACGTAGTTGAGTCCTCTTAGAAACTAGATTCTATTCTGACTCTGTCTCTCGTGCAATAGGAACTTTTATTTAAACAATACAATATAAATAAAAATTTAAACATTTCACGAAAAACACAAACACACATACACTGAACATAAACGAATAACATAGTTACAAGAGCTAAAGATACTGCAGATTAGATCAGATTAGCATGTTACATAAGCCTACTAGCGAGAAATAATTCTCTTATTATTAGTTATGAACAGTGATCCAAAAACGATTACCAATATGTTTGTCCTCTTAAACACTCGGTACTTCCAGTCTCCTTTTTGGTTGTGACACTTTCGACATACCCTGGCCAAGGACAGTCACCATGCAACCCGAGTAGCCTAATATGTCACTTAATCACGTTTGTGAACTTATGTGCCCCATATTTAGATACACTCTCACAATCGACACAAGCACTAAGATTAAGACATTTGGTAAGTAAAGTGAGAAAGTCTTTAAGAATCAAGTCAGCGGTGACAGGTCGGTGATTCCTCACACGCAAAGCGACTTAACTTGACTCACGTACGGAAATATACTCAACATTGCATAATGCCAAGTACTTGCATATTTGTGACATTATTTTAAGCACTTATGAAAACCCATGACTTTCGATGAGACCCGTGTAGCGAACTTTCTGACAACCTATCCCAAGTTGGAAGCTTTAGGTAGGCTAGGTATACAAAGACACCCCAAGGACTTACTTGTTCGAATCTCAAAGGCCACATTAGCTTCATATTTTCAACAGATTTATTAGATATTTGCATATCTTGTCACAAATATACATCCAAAAAAGCAATACATACACATATATGTACCCGAGACCTTCTATATAAAGACCAAATATACATAATTACAATGCAAGATCTTTCATAAGATTTAAAGGACTTGTCTATTTTAAGAACAAGCATTCTCAGCCATATATCTGAATATGTTTCCCATAAGAACATTGTATATATTAAGTTCAGATTATAAGGAAACCTTGGTACTTTGTGCCTACCGATACATCATATAATGGTATCACTGAACTGAGCATTTTAAAGTACAATTAAGTAGGCTTAAAAGCTAAAGTATCGTCACGTCTAATCGTCTTGATGCAGTGACCTTACTCTTTTTATTATATTTCTTTTTCTTTTCTGATTTTTCTCATTTTTATTTTGTTTTTCTGACACTATATGACACACATACATTACGACACAAACACTGACTCATTTTACAAAGTTTCTTTTGAGAGACACTGTCACTATAGATTTCTCATTCCAATCAATTGGACTAACAACTTGAAACGAGTTCGGTCGAAAGCCTTAGTGAACAGATCAGCTAAATTAAAGTCACTCGGCACCTTTTCTAGACTATTAATTTCTTTTCAGCACAATCACGTATAAAATGAAACCTTATGTCTATGTGCTTAGTCCTACTGTGCTTAACAGGATTATTGGTAATGGATATAGTGGATTTACAATATGTCTTTATGAGAGTACAAAGGAAAATCTAACCGTGATAGTCAGAGCCGGTGAATGAGTATTCACTTGCTGTTATATAATCCGATCTCTCCCCTAAGATAAACATCCACTGATGTCTACTTCCTCAAGAGCACCAATTTCTTCATCCCTGTGAACCAACTAGTGGTCTTCTGGAACTGACATATATATCATGACCAATAACATAATAACAAAGCATAAACTAATTAGAACAAGTCTTCTTAGAACATTGATCATGAGTTTCATGGATCTTTCTCTTTCGTCCATCTAACACATCTTCAAAGTCCTTGACAGCTTGCTCATGAAACCTACAAATCTCTTCTTGTTCAGGAGTTAACACAAGAGGCACAACTTTCGGAAATCATAGCTGCGATCCTCCTTGTTAACTTCTACACTCCATACTTTATCAATCAAAACCCGAGGAAAACAAAATCTTGAAAATTCCATCTCGGTAAAAACTCGATCACTACCCTTTAATGTATAATGAGTAAGATAGACTTTTTTCCTTTTCTAAGTCCTTCTTAGACATTGATACGCCTGGCAAAAGGTTCTGATTCTGTTTTTCAACCAAATTAACATTGTCAATTAAGATGCTTCCTGTTGAGTCCCAATGTTAATTGTAAGTTTAATGATGACAAATCTGACATATAAACACTTAGTAATCTTTGGTTCTTGTAAACTGATCTGGGTCAGACTAAGCTGACACAGCTTACGATCTGTCTCTGACCCAGATCAGGCTTCATACTTGTAATTGTAATATCTTATGGAAGCAAGTGTTATTCAAGCTTCATCAACAATGTATTAGCATTCAGTCCAAGTTGAAGAGGAGGATTGAAGATAGAAGACCAAGTTGTTAGTGGAAGACAGCTTGGGATTAGCAGTCAGCTTGGAAACACTTAGGCAGATTGGTGCCTTGACAAACGGCCCAATCTGTGTCTGACAATCAAGTGAAGATAACAACCTGGATTAAAGATAAGGACAAATGACGTGACTAGGAAGAATCCTAGGATCCAGGTTGGTGGTTGTTTTACATATGCGTGTCCATACTCCTATTGGTAGATGAAGAATGTGCGTCAGTACGTGGGGGACCACAAGTACCATGAAAGGCACGATTGATTATTCCTTCATCAACCACTGATTGAAGAACACGTAGCTGCAACGGACACCTAATAAAGGAGCGCTTGTGCCTATAAAAGCATCATTCATGGATTGCATATGTGTGGCATTTCCTGAGAATTATTCTTCACACAAGTTTCTCTGCTCTTACACACAGCTTAGTCTGTACGAGATCAACTTGGGCTGATTCTCTTGAGCTGAAACTGATTGATTGTTGTTTGTCATTTCATAGGGTTGTTTAGATATCTATAGGCTATCTTTATTCCGCAACAACCCTGTAATTCTTTGTATAGATTATTTCTTAATAAAGGATTACATTTGAAAATAACAATCTGTGTTCAAGAATGTTTTTATTTCTTTACTGCTTTACTGTTTTAATGATTCATGCACTTTACTTACTTGCTTAATATTCTTTGTCTGAATCTTAAAACGTTTTGTGTTAAAAAGTTTGTAAAGATTGTGAAAAGTTGTATTCACCCCCCTCTACAACTGTTCTGTGTTCAATATACTTTGGTATATTGATACACCGTGGGACGTATCAATTGGTATCAGAGCAGTGGTTGAGAATTAACTTGACTTGATCCTTGCATATTTTCATTTATAGTAAAGCGTAATGTCATCTTATATTGATAATGGTTCTTCAACCCGACCACCCATGTTTGACAAAGATGATTTTAGTGGGTGGAAAGGTAGAATGTATTTGTTCCTTGAATCCATCGATAACAATATGCCTGACATCCTTACGGATGGTCCTTATGTTCCTACACAAACCATTGTGGTAGAAGCTATGGTCAGGGAAGGTCAACCAACCATTCCTGCCACAGTCAAATCTATAGTTAAGGACAAGGCAGATTGAGGGGATGTGTTAGGACCAGTTCACCTGGAACTGGCCAGTCACCAGTTCACACTGACCAGTTCACCAGTTGCACCTGGTGACCAGTAAACTGGTGACCAAGAAGATTTGTCGAGAAATATATTGAAGTCCAGTTGCACCGTACAGTTACGCAACTGAAGACTTCCTCCAGTTGAG
>CM067167.1:47197824-47269917 GCA_034093135.1 Erigeron breviscapus | reverse complement strand
AGGTATGCTTAATTTGTAAAATGTAGTGAGCTAAGTAATAGCAAATCTGACCCCTTAGAGTTATACTAAATTTTGAGGGTAAGCTGTGTTAGACCCAGACTACCCTTTCACACTTGGTGCATTTCAAGTGAAAGAGGGTAAGCTGAGTCTGACCCAGCTTCGTGGTTATTTTGTTATTATATATCTCAGTGCGTTTTATTACTTTTCATTATTTATTTAGGGGCTGAGATACATGCATGAAAACTGTTTGTTATACTTATATGTATATTTTCAAAGTTATATACTTATATGTATATTTACAAATATATATATTATATGTATATTTCAAATTATATATTATATGTATATTTTCAAAGTTATATACTTATATGTATATTTTCAAAGTTATATACTTATATGTATATTTTCAAAGTTATATACTTATATGTATATTTTCAAATTATATATTATATGTATATTTTCAAAGTTATATACTTATATGTATATTTTCAAAGTTATATATTATATGTATATTTTCAAAGTTATATACTTATATGTATATTTTCAAAGTTATATACTTATATGTATATTTTCAAAGTTATATATATATATGTATATTTTCAAATTATATACTTATATGTATATTTTCAAAGTTATATACTTATATGTATATTTTCAAAGTTATATACTTATATGTATATTTTCAAATTATATACTTATATGTATATTTTCAAAGTTATATACTTATATGTATATTTTGTTATATACTTATATGTATATTTTCAAAGTTATATACTTATATGTATATTTACAAATATATATATTATATTATAAGAACAAATATTTTTTTTATAAATTATGGATAATTATTGCCAAGAACTCAAATAGTTATTTGAGAATTGCTCGTAAATACTTTTTCATACTTATACTATCAATAACCGTATTTATGAATAGTACCGTATTCATGAATAGTAACGTATACATGAATAGTACCGTATCCGTGAATAGTAATCGTATCTAAAAATTGTATTTATGAATAGTGATCGTGAATAGTGACTGTGAATAGTAACGGTAAATAGTAAAGGTAAAAAGTAAATTTTAAATAGTAAAGGTAAAAAGTAAATTTAAATAGTAAAGGTAAAAGTAAATTGTAAATAGTAAAGGTAAAAGTAAATTGTAAATAGTAAAGGTAGAAAGTAAATTATAAAAAAGTAATAAAATAAAATAATATAAAGGTGGGACCCACGTCAAATCAAATGAATTCAAAGTCGACCGAAATTTTTATAATTTTCAAAAAGTGAATAGTATAAAGTAAACGTCGCTTTCATACTTTATTCTTATAATATAAACGTCCAAAACCCGCTCACAGGGGTTAGTTGAGTAAAAATTATTAAAATGAAAGTTGTAGATCTTAATTTTCTGATCTTATAGAAACTTGAATTTTCTCAATAGGAGTCCGTATGCATAATTTAGGATTAAAACAATGTATAAATATATACTACTAGTATAAAAGAAATCTATCATTAGAAACGTCCAAGAGGTAGTGGAAACACACTTTTATCTACTTTATAATTTAAAATTTATAAATTATGAATCACGGGTTTAGTTCACTAGATGTATGGACAAAAAGGATACTATATACATACATACCCCTTATTCATGATTAACTTTATAATATAATAATAATATAATATAATAATAATAAAATTATATCGATCGATCGATATTATTAAAGTTAAAGTAATATTATTATATTATAAAGTTAAAGTAATATTATTATATTTAAAACGCGTCGAACGAATTCGAATTCGTTCGCCTATAAATAGCCGACGATATTCAACCTTAATATTCACACCAACATATATTCACTTCTAAATTTCTCTCTTATAATCACACAAGATTAAGTACGTCTAAGTGATCTTTCTTCTACAACACTAAGGTGAGTTTCTATAATCCCCTTTTCAACTCTTTTATTTATTTAGGGGCTGAGATACATGCATGAAAACTGTTTGTTATACTTATATGTATATTTTCAAAGTTATATACTTATATGTATATTTTCAAAGTTATATACTTATATGTATATTTACAAATATATATATTATATTATATATTTTGTAACTCCGCTTCATTTATCTTACCTTCGGGGTAAAATACAAACTCTTTACTGTTACGATGAACACAAGTACTCCAGAAATGTATATATGGTTGATTCTAAGTTGCTCTGTTCACTCAAAGTCCTCACTATCATGAACGATTAATTATGGAAACATAAACGTGGGTATATTGAATAGTACTATTGGGGTAGGCACCCCCATCCGTGTTGGTCATACCAACTGGATACGGATGCATTATGTCTGGAAAGCTTAGGGTACCCTGAACAAGGTACTTACTCTGGAGGCAAATAAACACACACTTGTCTAGTTTCGGTTCATGAGCTTAGAACTTGATGTATACATTATCTACTCTTATATTCTATTTGATCCATTGTGTGATCAAATAGTTACTTTAAATCTTGTGGTTCATACTCTATATTTTAATTAAAAACATATGATACTCTTTGCTGATATTGTATCATAACTATTTGACATTGCGGTAAGGCAATGGTCACACTGAACTCTGGCATTTTGTGAAACTATATTTTCTATATGAAAAACTTATGGAACTCACCAACTTTATGTTGACGTATTTTAGCATGTATTCTCAGGTAACTAGACGATACTCTGTGTGTGGGACTATTTTCCGCTGCATACAACATACTGGACCATGGCCTACCCTCAGACTCTAGTAAAGACAAGTCAATTTGCTAAAGTCTCTGTCTACTGTTTAATATTGTTTAATATTAAATAATTGTTTTCAAGAATAATATCTTTCATAAATTGTAATATAAATTTGTGAACAATGCTTTTATATAAATGTATTTTAAAACGACAACGTTTTGTGTCGTTCAGTATATCTTGTGTTGTGAATCCATGTAAGTCATACCCCATCTAGGGCGGGTGTGACAGTGAGTCCCTGAATACGATGGTTAACCCCGAAAGTGTAAAATACAACAAGTCTAATAATCACTAGAATGGACTAGTATTACTTAAATATAAATGCAAGTATATAAATAAAGTAATACACGACTTAAAGCAATAAACAAGTAAAGTGGAACATTATGTATTTTTCAAGGTGTATTTTATTTATGATGTTAAATAAAATACAAGGTTGTGCGGAATCATGATAATACAAATAAGTATGTATCCTAACAACCTATGAATAACAAATGATCTATATTTGTCAAATAACTCTTTTGGATCGAGATACTTAAAGTTGTGAAGTATCCCTGTTTAAGATCGAGAGTATTTAGACAAATTCACTCTAATGCTAAATGTATGCTTTAAAGTAGTTTTCTCAAAAAATGACTTTGTATTTATAGGCAACAAAATTCACCGGTGAATTTTGTGCCGTACAAATATGGTTGCATGCATTTAATGAACCGACAAGAACATTAAATGCATTGGTTAATGGTACAAGGATAAAGTCACATCAATATGACTTTATTCTTTTAAGCAACCACATTTACACACGTATAAACTTTGGTAAAGAACAAGTGGATTGTCCTTTGGAAAGTGTGTAAAGGCAAAAGTCAATTCCTCGATATCAGTGTTCAGACTTGTAAGGTCTAGAACACTGACAATCCTCCAGTGTACAGATCTGGTAAGACTTCCAGTGGACTCCGCCATTTGTCAGTCTTCTTTATTTTGACTTCAGTCTTTAACTTCAGTGAGAACGTCTTCAGTAGAGTAGATCTGGACTGGGGTGAATCCAGTGAGCTAATCTGGAGAATACTCCAGATTTCCTATACAAGTATGTAGAGTTTAGAATTCGAGCTTTAGTGTGTGTTTTAGTGTGTTTTAATGGCGGTTACTAGAGAGAGAAAGTAGAGAGAGAGTTGAGAGATGTCAGGGAAAGATTGGTTTGTATTATATGGTGAAAAGTTTAATAATACAAAGGTTAGTCATAAATGACTTATGGGAGGGGTATTTATACTAATCACTAACTTAACAGTAATACCCCATCCAATACTAGAATTTACAATTAAACACCATATTTATATTTCTAACAATCTCCCCCTTGGTGTTGAATTGTAAATGTTGCATCGTCTTCGGTCTTTAAATAACATGATGAGCCCATTTGTTGAAAAATCTTCAATGTTGAATGGACTTTGAAGCTTTCTCATTGTCTTCAACGTCTTGTATCAACCTTGACTTTGAATCTTCTCAACAAAACATATATATATGACGATGACTTTCTAAAACTTGATCTTCTCTTGCAACTTTGAATACTTTGGAAGCATCTTTGAAATCTTTGTAGCTTTTGAGCTTTCTCAACTTGAACTTTTGAATATTAATTTCAACTTGATGTTGCTTGGAGAAGTAACTTGAACTTTGAGTAGCATATGGAAGCTTGGTTTTGACGTTGAATTCTTTGAATTCTTTTGGATGCGGAAGCTTGATTTAACTCTGAATTCTTTTGGCTTTGCGGAAGCTTGGTTTTGACTTTGAAATCTCTTGGCATTTCGGAAGCTTGGTTTTTGGAATGCGGAAATTTTATTTCTTAGTCTAACTTGTCTCTGAATCAACAATCATCTTGGAGCACTTGATCCTTTGATCAATTAACACTTGCTCCCCTTCAAACAATCATTTCTTTCTTGAAGCAACTTATCAACTAAATGAAATATCCTCAAATTTCTTGCTCCCCCTCAAATACAATCATTTCGGAGCATATTTAACAATTCATGAGTTCTCTCTTGCTCCCCCTCAAATGAACAATCTCTTTTAAACTATAAACGAACTTAATATCAAAAGAACAAACTTCATCTCATCTCAACCTTTTCATCGCTTCTAATCATCAAACAATGGTCAAATTTCCAATAAATCTTTCAATTATCGACCATGTACATCATCTTGAATATACTCGATCTTGAATCAATCCTTTAACTTTATCGAAAACAATCTCTCAACTTAGCACGATAATTATTCACTCTCTTCACCTAAACTAACGATTCTTTGAACATCCAAACACAACAATCATTCTTGAACAAATTCTCCCAATCAAATTCTACCTATATCCTTGAACTCTATCTATCAATCATATAATCATTTCTCCCCCTTATGATGAATATGTGAAACGGTTTCATCATACAATAATGATTGATAGCATAAACGGTAGATCACAACAAACAATAAGCAATCAAAGTAACCCAACCCAATTCCCAATGAACCTATTGGTGAACTAGAATGTGAGGTTGCGTTGTTGGAAAAAGATTTTATAATGGTGTTTGGGTTCTTTGTGTTTGTGTGAAGAGAAATGAAAACCGGATAAAAATGATCCGTTAACACAACCAAAAATCAAAAGGATTAATGGTGTGGCCTAAAAATACGATTACTATTTTTAGGACTTCACATTATCATCGAGAAATGTACAAAGCTTATCTCTAAATGGTTCGGTCTATGGCTTTTCAACCGATAGATTGCTTTAAAGAATGTAATTCATGGTCAGTGTCACAAAGGCGTTCAATAACCATGTCTTACTATCCTCAAAGACTTTTGGGAAAATAAATCCGAGGTCACATAGACTTCTCGTTTACTCAACAAATTCATAAAATGAAGATGTGATACCTACGTTCAACGTTGGAAAAGATGTTAGCATTGGTAGGATTTCCATTCGATCATCGTGGAATATCAAAAAGATGATATCACTACGAATGTTCCGGCAATATCACAAAGATATGCGATGTCACAAAGACATATAAAGACTCTATGTGTCCTAGTCAAATGAAAGAATATTTCAAGTACGCTCTAGACTCAATAAGTGATCAAATGAAGTCGGGGACCGGAGTAGAGTGTCTCCCTTTTTCAATATCAACATCTTCCAAATGAAGAGTCGATAGAAATGTGAAAATCTCCGTGAGAATAAAACAAGTATTTGTTAAGAAATACTTGAGTGGTTAGGTAAAGATGTGCATTGCTTCACTGGGTCCATGAAGTCTTCTTCAATATCGAGAAATCAACAAATGAAATCCGATAGGAACGTGTTGACCCGGCTTTTTAAGAATTTTAGGGAGGGCTTTCATTTCTTTTAGCCCTTTCTCACATCATTTCACCGTAACCTCTCACTTTTCGACTACTCCCTCATGTCCTATTTGCACAAACATCGTCACCACGCTCATAAACCCTCACAATCTAAGATAGAGAATTGAACTCCGGGGTTAGATCTCATCGGCGATGACAAGATCAAGGAGTTTTTATGAGTGGCCTAAACTCTCATGTGCAAATCTAACACCGAACTTCTTTAAATTTGATCGAAAATGGTTTGAAAATCTTCCAAAGTGTTTTAAAATGGAAAATGAGTTTAAACACTTGGAAGTTTTGGTTTAATAAACAAACTCCCCCTAAATATATGCATGATATAAACAAAGGTTTTTGCATATAAAGGGTGAGTAAAAGGTTTAAAAGTTGCTCACAAACATTAAAAATGAGACAACAAAGGCAGTACACAAAGGCGTTTGATGCCTTGCATCTCATCCAAAACATTGTGAGAAACTCAAAGACAAAGTAAATAAAAAAAATATGAAAAGAGAAAATCTTTTTGGATTTTTCAAAATAAGAAAATGAAAATCTTTTTGGATTTTTCTAAAAATGAAGAAATTACGAAAACGGTTTTAGAACGGGTTATACACTGATGTGTGCATAAGCCACTCAACATCATTGGATTCTTCTTTATTGGCAGGGGAAAACTTTATTAGCTCGGCTTCAGTAGGTCTAACATCCCAGAAACTCAACGAGTCTAAGGGCACTTTCTTGAAAAGGTAACCATCCTTTAAACACATTCCATCAAACACCTCATACAATTCACCTGTATCACGGTCACGCCTCTCCCTGACTAGTGGCCGATATACCTCAAGTTCACTAGAGGTGATCAATCTAGGAGCTGGAATAGTAGATTTCTTGCCTGTAACTCCTCCACCAAATTTTTCAGAAACAGCTTGTAGATCAATTCTTGGGACAAGCTTAACAGTAGCTTTCCGCTTAGTTTCATTCACACTCACAACCTGTGCTAGGTCACCCTTGTATTTCCCATTTTTCACGCGAGCCCAAGTGTCCACATATATCCCACTGGACTTGCTTCGAACAGCAAATAAATGTTGAACATCAGACACTGGTACAGGAGCCGCTCGAGTTGGGTATATATTACAGAGACCTTTGCATGCCTCATTAATATCACATTGCCTTTCAGCTTCAATAAAAACAAAACCCTTCATGTGCTCAACAGCAAACGCAGAAATTATTTGCAGCTTAGTTCCGAGAGCTTTCAAGTCAACATACTTCTGCATCAGACAGAAAGCTGAATGCCTCTCACGTCCAACCATGCATTTGACTTTCCAGATTGTTGGATCATTTTCAAATGCCATAGACGTGGTCCAGTCATCCTTCTTTGCAGCTCTAGCACGGTCTTCTGCGTATTTAACAAAACCAGCACCCAAGGACCCAATCTTCTTGGGCACCTTTTTCTGCAACAGGGTCATCGGTTGCTGCAGATCCTTCCAGCTCTGATACCAATTGTAGAGTTTAGAATTCGAGCTTTAGTGTGTGTTTTAGTGTGTTTTAAATGGAGGTTTCTAGTGAGAGAAAGTAGAGAGAGAGTAGAGAGATGTCAGGGAAAGATTAGTTTGTATTATGTGGTAAAAAGGTTTAATAATACAAAGGTTAGTCATAAATGACTTATGGGAGGGGTATTTATACTAATCACTAACTTAACAGTAATACCCCATCCAATACTAGAATTTACAATTCAACACCAAGGGGGAGATTGTTAGAAATATAAATATGGTGTTTAATTGTAAATTCTAGTATTGGATGGGGTATTACTGTTAAGTTAGTGATTAGTATAAATACCCTCCCATAAGTCATTTATGACTAACCTTTGTATTATTAAACCTTTTACCACATAATACAAACTAATCTTTCCCTGACATCTCTCTACTCTCTCTCTACTTTCTCTCACTAGAAACCTCCATTTAAAACACACTAAAACACACACTAAAGCTCGAATTCTAAACTCTACAAAGTATTTGCTCACTGGTCTTCCATTATTTCTGGACAAATCTTCAGAGGGACTCCAGATTCCAAGTCTGGAGTAGGTCCAGTAGAATACGTTTCTGGACAGATCTTCAGTAAGGCTCCAGTAGTCGAGTCTGGAGCGAGTCCAGTAAATCTGGACCTAACAAATTCCCCCTATTTGTTTAGAAATAATGCAAGTGTTTTCAAGCTTATATCTATACAAATTTGTATGCTTGAAAAACACAAGTTTTGATTTTAGTCTAAAAAATCTAAGTTAGTGGAAAACACTTTATAGATCATGAGTGTTTTCAGTTTCATCTTTTAAGTTCTAACTTAGACTAAATCTGATCATTTACTTTTATGAATAAAAAATTGCAACTAATATTACATACATCAACTGATAAATAGTTACAATTTTCATCAAACAATAAATTACAATAAGTAAATGATAAGAGTCAGGCCCTTCTCTTCGATGTCTGTCCTGGAGCATCTTCAGAAGCCTTTCTCTTTGGTGATGGAGAAGATGGTATTGATTCTGGCGATTTCATGCCTATTGCAACTTCCATCTGTTGCTTTCTTCTCCATACCTTCTCAACCCTCTTCAGAAATGCTTTAACATCAGTCGACAAATCTGTCTTCCCCCTGAACGTTAAGGAAATTTCCTTCAGTTCACTCCATCCAAACGCTTGGACTGAAGTACTCTTTCTTTCATCAGTAAAGTTACCTTCCCTGGTCAACTTTACTTCAAACCTTGACATACCTTCATGATTATCAGCAAGCTTGATCTCTGCACCAGTGATCCTTCTAGCATCAGCCCTGAAATTCAACATTTCATTATACTTGTCTTTCAATTTGGCTGTCTGGATCATTGCTTCAGTTTCCTTTGACACTCTCTTTTGTTCTACAGCAGACTGGAGTTGTTGACGATTGATTTTCAGAGAAGTGTCCAGGGGAATGAATCTGCTTACATCAGCATCTTTAATTGCTTTGATCTGTTTGGCAGTCAGTTTTGGTAAGCCTAGTCACTTTCTTTCTGTACTCTAACTCCAGAGCACCAGCATTTTTCCTTATCTTCCTCTGGAGGTTCACCAGTTCCTCCTTCCTCTGCCTGATGAGTTCTGGTACACTAACGCCATAAATTATTGAATCATAAATCTGTTCTTCTTCAACGTAAAAGGAGCGTACATGAACATCATTCAATGCATTCAGACATTGATGAACTCTGGGGTCTTCCTTCATCTTTTTGTACACATCAATGTTTATGCCTAACCTGCCAGCATTATAAGAGTCAGGCCCTTCTCTTCGATGTCTGTCCTGGAGCATCTTCAGAAGCCTTTCTCTTTGGTGATGGAGAAGATGGTATTGATTCTGGCGATTTCATGCCTATTGCAACTTCCATCTGTTGCTTTCTTCTCCATACCTTCTCAACCCTCTTCAGAAATGCTTTAACATCAGTCGACAAATCTGTCTTCCCCCTGAACGTTAAGGAAATTTCCTTCAGTTCACTCCATCCAAACGCTTGGACTGAAGTACTCTTTCTTTCATCAGTAAAGTTACCTTCCCTGGTCAACTTTACTTCAAACTTGACATACCTTCATGATTATCAGCAAGCTTGATCTCTGCACCAGTGATCCTTCTAGCATCAGCCCTGAAATTCAACATTTCATTATACTTGTCTTTCAATTTGGCTGTCTGGATCATTGCTTCAGTTTCCTTTGACACTCTCTTTTGTTCTACAGCAGACTGGAGTTGTTGACGATTGATTTTCAGAGAAGTGTCCAGGGGAATGAATCTGCTTACATCAGCATCTTTAATTGCTTTGATCTGTTTGGCAGTCAGTTTTGGTAAGCCTAGTCACTTTCTTTCTGTACTCTAACTCCAGAGCACCAGCATTTTTCCTTATCTTCCTCTGGAGGTTCACCAGTTCCTCCTTCCTCTGCCTGATGAGTTCTGGTACACTAACGCCATAAATTATTGAATCATAAATCTGTTCTTCTTCAACGTAAAAGGAGCGTACATGAACATCATTCAATGCATTCAGACATTGATGAACTCTGGGTCTTCCTTCATCTTTTTGTACACATCAATGTTTATGCCTAACCTGCCAGCATTATAAGAGTCCAGAGTCCCCATAGTTGCCATCTTCCTTTGATGGGCCAGCAGTTCATCTTTTTGATTTCTCTTAAAGATCTCTATCATTATGCATTCTTGTTCCAGCTTCTTAGAGGTTTCATCATCAGTAGTAGGAAACTCTGATGATTCTTCAACAGCTTGCTCATCTTCTCCAGATACCATTTGTTCTTTTCCTTTAACAGACTTCAGAGTAGTTGGTATATCTGGGAAAGATGCTCACTGGCTTCAGTACCAGCAGCTTCTTCAGTCAGCATAGTGGCTTTAGTGCCAAATGCTCTTTGTGCTAATCGTGCACTGGCATCAGTACCAGTCACTTGTTTTTGTTGCACAATGCTTTCATTAGCAAAGGCCTTTTCAACAGCACTGGCAACAACTTCCTTCTTCTTCCTTATCAAACCTTCTTGGTCACCAGATGACTTTTCCCCCTTGGAATGATCACCAGTTCTGGACTTGAGATCATTCCATAATTGTTCTAGCATATGTCTGTCCAGTGCACCAAAGGTTCTTCCAGCCACTGGAGTTGTATTAGTCACCATTTTCTTAAGTGCCTGCACTTCCTTTTTAACTGTTTCAACTTCTTTAGGCAAGTGCTTTGGCAATTTTTCTTCCATCAACTTCTCCACTTGGGGTAACAACCCATCTTGAATAGTTCGAAGAACAGACTCAGAAATTTCTTCAGATAATTCTTTCAACATACTAATTCTGAACTTCTTTGTACATTCATCACTAATTGTGCTAACAACAGCAGCCTGATCAAGTGTGGGCCTACTCTCCAGAGAACTAACCCTAGTAACCAACTTTTGAACCTCATCCTTCAGACCTGCCAGTGGTTGAACAAGTTCACCCTTCACTGCAGTCTGAACCGAACTAACCAGCCTTGTCTCTAATCCTTGGACTACCACTTTGAAATTTTCAGTATTGTTGTTTGTGGCCAGTACCAGTTCATCAAGCTTCTCAAAAACAAGCTTCTCATTCCCAGCAAACACATTCATCTCAGATGCAAGGTTATTTGATAATAAAGATTTAAAGTCTGAAATAACCTACGATGAAGTCTGGAGTGATCTCTCCAGGTCCGCCACCTTACTTAGAAGGCCTTGGACCTCGGCTGAAGACGAAGTGGAGAGACCACTGGGAGGTTCAAGATGAGAAGTCAATCTGGTCATTAATGGTACTTGTGCCCAGACCTCTTCAGTTGCAGCTTCAGATGTTACAACTATTGAGTCCAGCGCACGAGGTTCAGATATCTCGACTGGAGTTTCAATTGGTGGAGGTTGAGTTTGTGAAGTTTGGATTGTGAAAGGATTAAAGTAAGGAGTGGATTGTGGAATTGAAGGTGGTGGTGGTGGTGGCATGTTTGATGGGGGTGGTGGCATTTCTGATTCTGGTGGTGGTGGTGGTGGGGGTGGTGGTGATGGCGCGGTGCGGTGGTGTTGATGGTGGGCAATTATTGGTGTTGGTGGTGGTGGTGGTGGTGGTGGTGGTGGTGGTGGTGGTGGTGGTGGTGGTGGTGGTGGTGGTGGTGGTGGTGGTGGTGGTGGTGGTGGTGGTGGTGGTGGTGGTGGTGGTGGTGGTGGTGGTGGTGGTGGTGGTGGTGGTGGTGGTGGTGGTGGTGGTGGTGGTGGTGGTGGTGGTGGTGGTGGTGGTGGTGGTGGTGGTGGTGGTGGTGGTGGTGGTGGTGGTGGTGGTGGTGGTGGTGGTGGTGGTGGTGGTGGTGGTGGTGGTGGTGGTGGTGGTGGTGGTGGTGGTGGTGGTGGTGGTGGTGGTGGTGGTGGTGGTGGTGGTGGTGGTGGTGGTGGTGGTGGTGGTGGTGGTGGTGGTGGTGGTGGTGGTGGTGGTGGTGGTGGTGGTGGTGGTGGTGGTGGTGGTGGTGGTGGTGGTGGTGGTGGTGGTGGTGGTGGTGGTGGTGGTGGTGGTGGTGGTGGTGGTGGTGGTGGTGGTGGTGGTGGTGGTGGTGGTGGTGGTGGTGGTGGTGGTGGTGGTGGTGGTGGTGGTGGTGGTGGTGGTGGTGGTGGTGGTGGTGGTGGTGGTGGTGGTGGTGGTGGTGGTGGTGGTGGTGGTGGTGGTGGTGGTGGTGGTGGTGGTGGTGGTGGTGGTGGTGGTGGTGGTGGTGGTGGTGGTGGTGGTGGTGGTGGTGGTGGTGGTGGTGGTGGTGGTGGTGGTGGTGGTGGTGGTGGTGGTGGTGGTGGTGGTGGTGGTGGTGGTGGTGGTGGTGGTGGTGGTGGTGGTGGTGGTGGTGGTGGTGGTGGTGGTGGTGGTGGTGGTGGTGGTGGTGGTGGTGGTGGTGGTGGTGGTGGTGGTGGTGGTGGTGGTGGTGGTGGTGGTGGTGGTGGTGGTGGTGGTGGTGGTGGTGGTGGTGGTGGTGGTGGTGGTGGTGGTGGTGGTGGTGGTGGTGGTGGTGGTGGTGGTGGTGGTGGTGGTGGTGGTGGTGGTGGTGGTGGTGGTGGTGGTGGTGGTGGTGGTGGTGGTGGTGGTGGTGGTGGTGGTGGTGGTGGTGGTGGTGGTGGTGGTGGTGGTGGTGGTGGTGGTGGTGGTGGTGGTGGTGGTGGTGGTGGTGGTGGTGGTGGTGGTGGTGGTGGTGGTGGTGGTGGTGGTGGTGGTGGTGGTGGTGGTGGTGGTGGTGGTGGTGGTGGTGGTGGTGGTGGTGGTGGTGGTGGTGGTGGTGGTGGTGGTGGTGGTGGTGGTGGTGGTGGTGGTGGTGGTGGTGGTGGTGGTGGTGGTGGTGGTGGTGGTGGTGGTGGTGGTGGTGGTGGTGGTGGTGGTGGTGGTGGTGGTGGTGGTGGTGGTGGTGGTGGTGGTGGTGGTGGTGGTGGTGGTGGTGGTGGTGGTGGTGGTGGTGGTGGTGGTGGTGGTGGTGGTGGTGGTGGTGGTGGTGGTGGTGGTGGTGGTGGTGGTGGTCTCTTGCTCAATAACTTGTTCAACATTCTCTTCAGGTTCAAAAATCGGAGACTCATCCAAATTCATTACATCACCAGGATGTCTTTCTGGATTCACTTGAACTCCAGCTCTCATCAGATGCCTGTTTGATCTAGGTCGTCTGGAAGGTTCAACATTTTCTGGTCCTTGACCTTCAGGAGCCACTTGTCTAATGGGTTGTACAGCTTCTATAATCTGTACATCTTGGTCACCAGAGGGTCCTTCACCAGCTTGACCTCTACCTGGAGCCACTTTAACTTCTTCCCTTTGAAAAGAGAGCATGGACTGAGGAATATCTATCTCATTCAGTGGAGATCTTAGGTTGGTCAGATCCCTCATATACTCACTCACAGAAAAGTGAGTAGTTTCAAAATCGTACTGGTCTCCAAGAGCTCTTTTAAACATCAGTGAAAGAAAGCGTATATATGGAACAAAAGCTTTTCTTCCTTTCACCCTAAGACGCTCTACCAGATCATCAAATAGGATCTGAGCAAAATCCACTTTGAGTCCAAACCAGAGGCAGTAGGAAATCTGGAGATGAGTTTGATTTATCTGGTCCAACCCTCCAGAGCTGCCTCCCAGATATTCAACAATATGTGTGAAGAAGAATCTCCATGAGTATGTCAGTTTGCTCATGTAGACTGATCCCTTCCTGGATAGCTGGCCATGCTCATCCACAATATCTGTGTGCCCCATCAGTCTGCATACTTCCCTTGTATTGATACCAGAGGGAAGTTCAATGGGCAACTCATTCTGTTCAAAATAATTCAACTGTAGAACAGACCTGAGTAAACTAGCAGTGAAACCCAAGGATCTGGTACCTTGCTTCAGAGAATAAGTAATTGATGATGTTGTATCATCATATTGTGCAGTGTACCAGAATTCACAAAGGTAATCGTGGTACATCCTCCCTGGATTTAATGTCAAAGCACCATATAATGGACATGAGAGAAAAAAAGTGTTTAATCTCCCAATAACGGATTGGGCATCATGAACACTGGAAAGTGAAAGTTTGGCCATCCAGTTATTCATGTTTATTCTTATAGCTTTTGCCTCTAATGTGATATGAGGTGCCCTATCAACATTTTCAGTTGGAGCATATTCAACGGCGAGCAGATTTTTAAGCGATTTGGATTGTCTTGGTGCCATTTTATGATGAATAGATGAAGATGAAATTGAATATATAGGGTTTTGATGAAGATATGATGAAGAATTGAATGGAAATGGAGTAAATATGAGAGATGATTATGATTGGAAATTGAATGAAGAAATAAATGAAGGAATTTGAAAGATTTGGGAGTAAATATGAGAGATGATTATGATTGGAAATTGAATGAAGAAATAAATGAAGGAATTTGAAAGATTTGGGAGTAAATATGTTCGAAGTAAATGCAAATGAAATTGAATATATAGGGTTTTGATGAAGAATTGATGAAGAATTGAATGGAAATGGAGTAAATATGAGAGATGATTATGATTGGAAATTGAATGAAGAAATAAATGAAGGAATTTGAAAGATTTGGGAGTAAATATGTTCGAAGTAAATGCAAATGAAATTGAAAGTGGGTATATATAGGAGAGAGAATGTGGAACTCAAACGGTTTATTTGAAATTATCAAATATAATTTTAATTGGGTTTTGAGATCCGCATTAATTACATCACATCACACATAAATGTGTGACGGTTTACAGCCCACAAACAGTAACAAGTTGCACTTTTTGTTTTCCCAAGGTAAAAATACCATCATTTCTTTGAAAAAATTTACATGCCACGTAGGATTATAAGATAAATATCTTTTAAAAAAGTTTGCTTACGTGGCACGCACAATGACCAAGTATTTAAAAATATTATGACTCATTTCAGTGTATCTGGAGGTTGACTGGACACTCCAGTATCACTGGTGGATTAGTCCAGTGACGCATGTACTGATGGTACACTGGAGGGACACTCCAGTAAAGTACAGTGAAAACCATTTGAAAGAGACTGGTGACTTCAAACATGCACGTCAACTAATACAGACAAATGAGAGGGACACATTTACAAGGAGACAAAAGTCACCTCAAACACGCACTTCAACCTGTCCAATTACCAGTGAGAGGGACACATTTACAAAGCACCAGTAATATTTTCTGAAGAATTTGTCCAGTGAGAAAATAAATTAATAAATTCCCCCTGAACTTAAAATATTTTTAAGAACAAAAATATCTTTCAAGTCTTTCCCTGGAATGTTGATCCAGAAATCTATTAATGCAAAGATAGTACACAACGTCGTTCAATATCTGAGCAGTTATAAATTTATAAATCTTTAAATCAAAGATCCTCAGTAGTACACAATGGCGTTCAATACCAAGGTTCCAGATTTAAGGGTTTAACATTCCCAACTCACCAACAAGATATTCAAAAGTTTTGACATCTAGAGGTTTAGTAAAAATGTCAGCGAGTTGTTTGTCAGTGGGAATAAAATGGAGTTCAATGTTGTTTTTCATAATATGATCACGGATAAAATGATACCTGAGATCAATGTGCTTCGTTTTGGAATGCATGACTGGATTGTTCGAGATAGCAATGGCACTGGTATTATCACAAAAGATTGGGGTCTTTGAGTACTTAATACCATAACCAAGCAACTGGTTCTTCATCCAGAGTATCTGAGCACAACAACTGGCTGCAGACACGTATTCAGCTTCAGCAGTGGACAATGAAACTGAAGTTTGCTTCTTACTGGTCCAGCTGACCAGTTTGCCACCAAGGAAATGACATCCACCAGTAGTGGATTTCCTGTCTATCTTACAACCTGCATGATCTGAATCTGAATAACCCATTAGATCCATGCCTGAGCCTTTGGGATACCAAAGACCTAGACTGGGGACACCTTTAAGGTACTTCAGTATGCGCTTTACAGCAAGCATATGAGATTCCTTTGGATTAGACTGATATCTGGCACATAAACATGTTGAAAACATAATATCTGGTCTACTGGCAGTTAAATACATCAGTGAACCAACCATGCCTCTATAGACAGTGGTGTTCACTGGTTTTCCATCTGGATCGGAGTCCAGTGTCAGTGGTGCAAAAATTGGAGTTGGTTTAGATGGTGAAGAGTTCATATCATATTTCTTTAAAAGATCTCTAACATATTTTTCCTGATTAATAAAAATGCCATCTTTGTTTTGTTTAATCTGGAGTCCAAGAAAATACGTTAATTCACCCATCAAACTCATTTCATATTCAGTTGACATTATTTTCGAAAATTTCTTGCACATGTTTTCATCAGTAGACCCAAAAATAATATCATCAACATAAATTTGTACCATTAACAGATTACCTTTTTCATGAAGAATAAATAAGGTATTGTCAATTGCACCTCTTTTGAAACCATTTTTCAATAAATGTTTAGTCAGAGTGTCATACCAGGCACGTGGGGCTTGTCTGAGGCCATAAAGCGCTTTGTCCAGACGATATACCCAATGTGGATGCTTTTCATCAACGAAACCTGGTGGTTGTCTGACATAAACTTCTTCTTCAAGCTTTCCATTCAAGAAAGCACTCTATACATCCATCTGGTAGACCTTGAACTGATGATAAGCAGCGAATGCTAAGAATATTCTGATTGCTTCAAGTCTAGCCACTGGAGCAAATGATTCATCAAATGTGACATGAATTGACTCATGGACCTTCTCCAGTCTCTTGTTGTAGACTCTGAAGGCCTTGCGAATGGCTGAATAGCCTAAGAAATACCCTTCATCAGCTTTGGCATCAAATTTGCCTAACTGACTGGAGTCGTTCAGGATGTAAACTGGACATCCAAAAACGTGAAAATAACCAATATTTGGTTTTCTATTTCTTAAGACTTCATAGGCTGTCTTTTTGTGTCGCTTCACATACACTGACCGGTTCTGGGTGTGGCAAGCAGTAGCAATTGCTTCAGCCCAGAAACTGGTAGACAGACCAGATTCAGCAAGCATACTCCTGGCAGCTTCTATCAGCGTTCGATTCTTCCTTTCCACCACTCCATTCTGTTCTGGAGAGCGGGCTGATGAGAAATTCTGGGAGATGCCAGTGTCAGTACAGAATGACTCTAGAGTTGCATTCTGGAATTCTGTTCCATTGTCACTTCTTAACTGACACACCTTTCGACTGTACTTGAGCTCAATTTGCTTGATAAGACTGATGATTTCAGCAGCAGCTTCACTTTTAGACCTGAGAAAGATAACCCAACAATATCTGGAAAATTCATCTACTATTACCAGGGTGTATCTTTTACCAGCACGAGTCTGAACATTCACTGGACCAAAGAGGTCCATATGAAGCATATGAAGAGGTTCAGATATGCTGAAATTTTGTCTGGTCTTGAAACTGGTACGTTTCTGCTTACCCATCTCACATCCTGGACATGGCCTTTCCTTTTTAAAGGAAACTGAAGGTATCCCATCTGCAAGTTGTTTTCTGGACAACTTATTAATATTCTTGAAATTTAAATAGAAGGATAGAATGGAGTACCACTGGAGCGTTTCTTTTTCTGAACAGGTTCCAGATCAGGATGACTGGAAACTGTGTCTTCTGAATCTTCTTTATTGTAGTTGATAGGATCAGATTCACAAAAGACAATTGGAGTTACTGGGGGAGTGTCAAGGGCTGGCTTCTTCTTGATTGCAGCATTTGATTCATCAAATGTGACATGAATTGACTCATGGACCTTCTCCAGTCTCTTGTTGTAGACTCTGAAGGCCTTGCGAATGGCTGAATAGCCTAAGAAATACCCTTCATCAGCTTTGGCATCAAATTTGCCTAACTGACTGGAGTCGTTCAGGATGTAAACTGGACATCCAAAAACGTGAAAATAACCGGTTTTCTATTTCTTAAGACTTCATAGGATGTCTTTTTGTGTCGCTTCACATACACTGACCGGTTCTGGGTGTGGCAAGCAGTAGCAATTGCTTCAGCCCAGAAACTGGTAGACAGACCAGATTCAGCAAGCATACTCCTGGCAGCTTCTATCAGCGTTCGATTCTTCCTTTCCACCACTCCATTCTGTTCTGGAGAGCGGGCTGATGAGAAATTCTGGGAGATGCCAGTGTCAGTACAGAATGACTCTAGAGTTGCATTCTGGAATTCTGTTCCATTGTCACTTCTTAACTGACACACCTTTCGACTGTACTTGAGCTCAATTTGCTTGATAAGACTGATGATTTCAGCAGCAGCTTCACTTTTAGACCTGAGAAAGATAACCCAACAATATCTGGAAAATTCATCTACTATTACCAGGGTGTATCTTTTACCAGCACGAGTCTGAACATTCACTGGACCAAAGAGGTCCATATGAAGCATATGAAGAGGTTCAGATATGCTGAAATTTTGTCTGGTCTTGAAACTGGTACGTTTCTGCTTACCCATCTCACATCCTGGACATGGCCTTTCCTTTTTAAAGGAAACTGAAGGTATCCCATCTGCAAGTTGTTTTCTGGACAACTTATTAATATTCTTGAAATTTAAATGGGATAACCTTTTGTGCCATAACCAGTTTGTGTCTTCATCAGCTTGAGTATAGAAACACTGCTCTGAAGGAGAGCTTTCCATATCCATCACGTACACATTCCCTTTTCTGGGAGCAATCAACACTACCTTCCAGTCCTTGTTGAATACGATACCCTGAGCAATATTGAATAAAACTTGATAGCCATCATCACACAGTTGGCTTACACTGATCAGGTTATATTTCAAACCATTCACAAATGCAACACGTCTGAACTTGACTTGTCCATTGTTCAGAACATCGTATCCCTCAGTCTTTCCACAACCATCATTTCCAAAAGTAATGGAGGGTCCATCAGAAATGGTGAACTCCTCCAGCAGGGTCTTACATCCGGTCATCGTCCTGCCAGCTGCACTGTCAAGATACCAGATATATTTCTTTCGATCGCCCTGTACATCCACCAGATATTATCAGTTAGATTTGGGAACCCATCGACTGATGGGTTCACTGGACCCTCCCTTATAGGTCCCTGGGGCAATCTGGTTTAGTTCACTTTCTTCTACAGTGGTCTTAGTTGAAAAGACCACTGGGTTGATAGTTTTGAAACCTTTTTCTTTTTCTCAACTGGAGAAATAGATTTAACTTTCTTTGCAAAAGGTTTTGTATTTTGTCTAGGGCCACATGAAGTACCCTCAATAAAGTTTAATCTTGCATTAAAACTTTGAAATTGACGAGTCAGTATTTGAATCTGGCTCTCTAACCTGGACAAAATATTTTCATCAGATGATACCTTAGCCTTTCCAGTGCTAGGCTTAGGTAGGGGATTAGTCAGAGGCAAAGGTTTATTCCGATAAACCTCTTTAACTGGAGCAGTCATCTGGAATGCTCCAGTCTTAACCTCTGGGGATTGAACTGGGAAAATATTGGCCTTGGAGTTACAGGCTCATCATAAACAGTGGTGGGCCTGAACCCCTCTGGTAATCGATCGATTACTGGTATTAATGATGCTACATGAGTATTTCCATCTAAATATGCACGTTTTTGAGCAGGAAATTGATTTACTCCAGCATCATATGGCTTTTTGGTTTCTAGCCATGATTTAATCACCAGTTTTTCTTTCTCTAAAATGACTTCAAGATCTTGTTTTTCTTGAATCAATTGTTCAGTTACCAGAACCTGGGCTTGAAATGCCAGTTCAATGTCTTGAAGTTCTTTCAATTTTGATTTTAAAACAGTTATTTCAGAAAAATCTGTTTCTAGACCATTTACACAATCAGATCTAACAGTTTCTACAAATATCAAATTAGAATTAAGAGCTTCAGCGATGTCCAGTTTTAATTCTTGGTCAGTTGTTGTATCATAATCACTAACCTTTTTAATAACAATGTCCACCCATCGTCCAGATGTGACATCTTCCTTCACCAGGTGCTCTTCGTCTGCCAGAGCCATGTAACAGCAATCTCTTTCTTCTTCTTCATCAGCAGATGATTCATCAGAAGGAACCCACTTCTCTTCAGTTGTTGCGATCATGCACTTATTATTGTTTTCCATTTGTTGTGCCATGAGAGCAATCTGGGCCTTAAGCTTTTTATATTTCAATTTATAGCTATCATCAGGCTTATTATTTGAAGAAAATGGACCAGGCTTGGATACAAACTGGCTGGACCTGCAATCTTTCATGAAATGACCCTTTTTGCCACACTTAAAGCATGTCAAATTTGTCTTATCAGTTGAAGAACTGGATGCAAATTGTCCAGATGGCCTATTTGCTCTTGCTTTGAAACGATTAAACGTTTTAGCAATCATTGCAATAAGGTCATCATCATCAGTTTCATCACAACAGTCTGGAGAGATTTGACTGGACTCTCCAGAATCCATGAGTTCAGACACCATCTTCTTCATAGAAAATACATTCTCAGAAGATATCAGTGCTGTACTTTGTGGTTCAGTATGACTAACCACATTAGGACTACTAGAGGCATGGTTATAAGCATCTTGTTCTGCCACCACTCTCTGAGCTTGATTTTCTTCAGTGTACCTGAAAGCTCCATAAAGAGTTGAGAGAGTGTGTGTGTGCAGAGTTTTACCTCGTCGTAAGACCAGGATCATGTGAGACCATTTGGTGGGAAGAATATCACAAAATTTCTCCAGAAGTATATCCTTGTCCTTCTCAACCCCAAGACCTCTCAACTGGTTTATGATACTCATAAATCTGGTGTAAGTACCAGTGAGAGACTCATTAGGCTGAGCAAAAAATGACTCATACCTCTTGTTTAAGGAGACCTTTCTGGTGACAATGGTGTCATCTCCTCCTTCATGCTGGTTAAGAAGTTCATCCCACATGGTTTTAGCACTAGGAAAAAGAACTAGTGTGGGAATTAGGGTTTCTGGAACGGCCCCGAGGATCATGTTTTTGAGAAGGGTGTCTAGATTCACCAATCTCCTCTCCTTTTCAGACCAATGTTCCTCCCTCTTTTCCCTTCCTCTTCTAGATCCAGAAGGATCAAGAAGGGGATTGAAAGGTGATGTAGGGACATAAGGACCTTCATTTAAGATTTTCATCATGTTCCTCTCAATACCAGTGATATGCAATATCATCCTAGCCTTCCACGTACCAAACTCATCATTGTTCCCACTAAATTTAGGAACAGGATTATTTGAATAGTGCACATGCACGTGTGGAGAAGCAGGAGTAGGAGGAGGAGGTGGTGGATTAGTGTTATAAACAATAGGTGGTTCATTATTTTGATCATTAACATTAACATTAGGATCGGGTCCAAAATTAAAACTTCCTTGTGTATTTTCAGGGGTGGCCATCAAAGAAGCAGATCTAGGCAATGTTTAGCCTTCTGCTCTGATACCAAATGTGAGTCCCTGAATACGATGGTTAACCCCGAAAGTGTAAAATACAACAAGTCTAATAATCACTAGAATGGACTAGTATTACTTAAATATAAATGCAAGTATATAAATAAAGTAATACACGACTTAAAGCAATAAACAAGTAAAGTGGAACATTATGTATTTTTCAAGGTGTATTTTATTTATGATGTTAAATAAAATAAAAGGTTGTGCGGAATCAAGATAATACAAATAAGTATGTATCCTAACAACCTATGAATTACAAATGATCTATATTTGTCAAATAACTCTTTTGGATCGAGATACTTAAAGTTGTGAAGTATCCCTGTTTAAGATCGAGAGTATTTAGACAAATTCACTCTAATGCTAAATGTATGCTTTAAAGTAGTTTTCTCAAAGAAATGACTTTGTATTTATAGGCAACAAAATTCACCAGTGAATTTTGTGCCGTACAAATGGTTGCATGCATTTAATGAACCGACAAGAACATTAAATGCATTGGTTAATGGTACAAGGATAAAGTCACATCAATATGACTTTATTCTTTTAACCAACCACTTTTACACACGTATAAACTTTGGTAAAGAACAAGTGGATTGTCCTTTGGAAAGTGTGTAAAGGCAAAAGTCAATTCCTCGATATCAGTGTTCAGACTTGTAAGGTCTAGAACACTGACAATCCTCCAGTGTACAGATCTGGTAAGACTTCCAGTGGACTCCGCCATTTGTCAGTCTTCTTTATTCTGACTTCAGTCTTTGACTTCAGTGAGAACGTCTTCAGTAGAGTAGATCTGGACTGGGGTGAAGTCCAGTGAGCTAATCTGGAGAATACTCCAGATTTCCTATACAAGTATTTGCTCACTGGTCTTCCATTATTTCTGGACAAATCTTCAGAGGGACTCCAGATTCCAAGTCTGGAGTAGGTCCAGTAGAATACGTTTCTGGACAGATCTTCAGTAAGGCTCCAGTAGTCGAGTCTGGAGCGAGTCCAGTAAATCTGGACCTAACAAACCCTTTTTGAGGACTTAGTACCTCTCAAGGCCAAAAAGAAAAGATCGAATAAGAAATCTGTGTCAGCTTCTGGGGTTGATAATGCAACATCTACTCTTGAGATCCCCCAAGGTGCAGGGAAAGTTAAGGAACGTTCCAAAGCTGTCCCTGTCACCAAAGCTGACAAGCCGAAAACGCCACGCCCATCTGCACTCTCCCAAAAGAGTGTAGACGAGTTAAAGGGAACACTTACTGCTACCCAACCCTCCAAACAGGGTGAAGGTATTGAAAGAAAGACCTCCTCCTAAGGTCATACTGTGTCTAAACCGAATTCACCATCATCAGCCTCCCAAAAGGTTGATGATATCATTAAAGGGGTAACAGAGGATCTAGCCCAGATCCAAAGTGAGTTAGAGTCAATGCACATCATTTCTGAGGATGGTCAGCCTAAGGAGAGAAGTATCGAACGCATTGGTGACACTGCTTCTCCTCCCCAAGCTGATCAGACTCCTTCTATCTTACACTCTGAGTCTGCACAGGCTGCCAATGCCCCTTCTATGTCACAAGGAGGGGTACATGCCTTAATTCTCCCTAAGGATACTTTGGTGCAACAACACACCTCTGTTGAAGGGCAATCAATTACACAAAACATTACACCTGCAGAGTCTGTGTCTGCATCTGTCCTTGGACAGAGGGATTCTGCAGGTTACTTGGCTGTCTTTAAGGCAGTCATGTTAGCCCCTTGTGCAGCAAAGGGAACCATTGATGGTCCTCACGATGTCAATGAGAATCTGATCACTATCTCCGGAAGTGATTCTTCATTCGATGATGAGTTTGCCCATCCATCCTCAAGGGATGCTCTGATGGAAGAAGCCAGTGGAGGAGTTGATCAAAATCAAGATCAACACATTCCCACTGGCCCTCAGCCTGAATTAAACGTTAATCTTTCTCAGGCTGACCAACTCATCATCAATTCTGACAGATCCACTCATGAGACTCACTCTCATGAGCAAATGTTCCAAAACTCCTTAAACCTCCACCCCCTTCTAAATATGCCCAATGACCCTGTTATTAAGGATTGCAGGCTGCTCTTTCCAGAGTCGTGGCTTTTAAGCCAACTGCAAGTTCTTCCCAAGCTGCCACTATCTCATTTTCAGATGTGGTGGGTCAGCTCACTGAGTTCATTTCAACCTCTAGGTTGTTTAGATATCTATAGGCTATCTTTATTCCGCAACAACCCTGTAATTCTTTGTATAGATTATTTCTTAATAAAGGATTACATTTGAAAATAACAATTTGTGTTCAAGAATGTTTTTATTTCTTTACTGCTTTACTGTTTTAATGATTCCTGCCTTTACTTACTTGCTTAATATTCTTTGTCTGAATCTTAAAACGTTTTGTGTTAAAAAGTTTGTAAAGATTGTGAAAAGTTGTATTCACCCCCCTCTATAACTGTTCTGTGTTCAATATACTTTGGTATATTGATACACCGTGGGACGTATCACTTCCTTTTACAACTCTTCCAACCCCGGAAATTTTTCCGCCTTTGGAATCCACAAAACAGACATAGGACCCTTTAACAGGAGTAAACTCCGTCAATAGTCCCTTGTCTTCCATAATGTGCTTGGAGCTTCCGCTATTGACAAACCATAAACCTGCGGTCTTCCTTAGCAGCTCCTGCACATTCATAAACAATTAGTTCTCAAAAGGACCCCTAGCCCTGTTGGCTTTGGGTCTATCATTCTCTTCATCAGAGACTATGTCAGCCCAAAATCCACCAGTAGGCACCCAAGCCTTAGCTGGTTTAACAGTTGAGCTGTCAACATGCCTTCTGCTGAGTGAGATTCGTGAATTTCTTCCAGCACTAAGCCTATGACTGGGGGAACCACTAGGCCTCCTTTCAGTAGGTAGCCTTTGGTTATTACCCTTAGAGTTCTTTTGAAATCTTGACATTCTCTCAGGAGATGATGAAGACATTCTCCTAGGACTATGTCGCTGAAATAATGGATTAGAATTCGACTTAGCTTCAGCTATTAACCTTTGATAGTAAGCACTGTTGGGTTTATCTCTTAATTTACTAGACTGACTCGAACTACTAGAACCTTCTCGAGATGAGACACTTCTAGGCTTACTACTACTTGTCTGGGTTCTATTCTCAATCTCCCTTTGTAAGACACTTCTAGATTGCACAGACTTATCTCTAGGTGAGACACTTCTAGACTTCACAGATCTGTCTTTAGGTGAAATACTTCTAGATTGAGGTGATGAGTTCCTTAGAGTTTGAGATGGTTTTCGATGTCCATTAACAACTCTTGACCTAATCAGTTTCACATAGTTCTGTGCATTTACATCATCTGGATGTCTTTTTGCATAATCCTCATAATATTTATTTCTATATGCACTCATAAACTGTGGTGAACTTACTTGATCAACTAATTTACCCTTCCCATTGCTTCCAGAAGACTCAACACTATCCTTAGACTTATCAGGTGATATCCTAGATTTATTCTTCTTATAAGGACAACAACTTGATACGTGACCTATTTCACGACACTTAAAACATGACCTTTTAGAAGCCTTCTTTGATATATCACCATGAATAATCTCAGGCACTGGAACCCCATGACCTCTTAATTCATCTATATATTCAAGAGCTGCATAAGCCTCTTCCCAAGTAGTCGGTGCTTGTATGGGAGGTGCATACCGTTTCACAGTTTGAATCTTTGGATCAATGGATAACATTTCTTTAATTTTCCTTTCAGCAAATTGTTCAGGTGTTTCAGATTGAACACTCAAACCTTCTGCATTAATTATAGAAGTTTGAACAAAGCCTTTCTTGAAAACTGTATCTTTAAAGTTCTTGCTTTTAACAGGTTTTGGCAAATGTTCAGATTTTACGGGTTCATCAAGACTCCAATCTGATCAATATTTTCAGGATATTTACCGTTTAAATCTGAGTCCTTTGCTGAAAACACTTTGTCATTACCTTTCAAAGTAAAGTAGACAATTGTTTCCATTTCAACTTCTTTTTCAATTTCTTTTAGTTTATTATCCACTGTCCGTTTGGCTTCACTTGGGTCTGAGTGAGCCTTAGATTCACTAGTCTTGTTCCCAGATCCCTCTGACTTAGACATCTCAGGGATAAGAACATCACTAGTTTTGGTCTCTGGAGGGGTAGTCTTGGGTACATTTTCAGGACTTGATTTTTCAGATTCTTCTAAAGTAAGCTTCTGAAAACTGTCATAATTGTGACTAAAAGGTGGCGGAACGGCATTATATTTCTGGACAAAACTAGGTTGTTCACCTTTAACTTTAGCATCTCTAAGGTGACCCATCATAGTTCCTATGTCTCTCATTTTATTCAGTTTGCCACTTAGTTCAACAATCTGTACCCTAGAATCTGCTAATTCTTTGTCCTTTTTAGCACTTTCTTTTACTACCCTTTCTAAATCCTCATCTAGCATTTGTTTTCTGCCTAGTAACTGTGCATATTCTACCCTAAGTGACTCAAACCTATCTTCTTCAGATTTAATCCGATTAAGATATTCTTTAGCATGACCTTTAAATACCATGACATCAGTAGATAACTTACTTCTATCACTAGTGGCATCATTTAAAAGGGTCTTAGTAGAGTCAAGTTCCTTTCTAAGGACAGTTACTTCGCTAGATAAACCTATGCTACTTTTACAAACAGAAATAAGTGATTGTAGAGAAAGACTTACCTGTTGTTCTGGTGCCTCAAGATTGGCCACGAAATTCACGAGCCCTTCTGTACTCAGATCATCAGGTATCTCGATCTTTACACCCTTATCCTTTTTCTCAATTTTCACAGTTTCATTAGCTTCAGTGGAAGCTTCTTCATTCTCAGCTCTTACTGGTTCTGATAGTTCGGGTTCCTCTTCTACCCTTTGATGAACACTACCATGAACATTGGCACATACCATAGGATCAAATGAATTATCAGCAAGATCGTTCATTTCTTCAACAAGGTCTTAAACTATTGCCATGAATGCATGATTCTGATCATCGGTACTAGTCGAACCCCAATTATAGGTACCATCAGATTGAACAACTAAAGCTCTCGAGTTGTCCGTATCTCCTGAGCTTCGGTTCCCAGTATTAGCATATTGATGTCCGGAATTCTGACTCACTATAGAACCACTTTGATTGAAGTTCTGACGGCCTGTAGCTGAATTGTTGTCCCGTCTTGGCCTCTGACACTCTCTTGCAAAATGTCCAAAACCATCACAGTTATAACACTTCACTTTGGTCTTGTCAAACCCTACTTTTCCATTCACAACCTTCCTTCTGGTTCTATCTGTGAAACGCTGAACTCTCAATGTTAGCATAGCTAGTTGCCAGTTCAGATCCATTTCTTCCAAATCATCAGGATCAACTTGCTTGTAATCCTCCCTAACCAAATCAGGATCAGTTAGTTTTCCTCCAATTAACTTCTCATGAGCAGACACAAAGGAAACAAGCATGCCCAAATGTCCCTCAGCAGATCTTATGCTCATCGGCATCCCTGTGTAACCCGAGCTTGGAGAACTACTACTCTGAACCCCATTTTGCACTACCATGGCTGATTCCGGAGAAATTACATACATCAAGTTGCTGTCAGAATCCATTGACATCTTCATCTTGTTATTCTCTCCATTGTAGAAGGCAGTAATCCTTCCACTTGGAGATTTTCCAGAAGCAATACTAGGCTTATCAACTTTGGGCGGTGAATTGGCCTTTCCGGTTTCATGATCCATCAGAATTAGTTGATTCAGCAAAGATTGATAATTTGCGGGTAATTGAGACGTCATTTTCTCCGAGCTAGCAAAATTCACGAACTGTTTACAAAAATAAACGAGGTCGTAAAAGTTCACGAGGTCGTAGATAAATACGAGGTCATAAAAGTTCACGAGGTCGTAAAGAAATGCGATGTCGCAATTAAACACTCGAGGTCGTAATTGAACTGGCGAGGTCTTAAAGAGCTCACGAGGTCACAAACGAAATACGAGGTCGCAATTGAACTGGCGAGGTCTTAATTAGCTACCCAGGTCACAATACGAGCTGGATGAGGTAATACGAGCCCGCGAGGTCGCAAACGATGCTGGAATCCTTAGATCTCTTGAATTCGAAACCCTAAAAACCAACAACAACACCTTCGACTGCTGCAAATACAAATAGAGGTCACAAACAAGATTTCCGATCGTAAACTCGTGAAAGAATCACGTCTAAACGACCCTAAATCGATATTGTCTATCACCAACAAGCTATAACCTTCCGGTATTAAACCAAGAGGCCCTGATACCAATTGTAAGTCCCCTGGTACGGATCGTTAATAGCTTGCTCCAGTTATCTTGAGGTGCGGAATCCCTCACTATAACTTGGTGATCAACAATATGCCTTTAGATATCTGCTGCCTCACAGATCTTCTCTAGGCTAGCGGAACAAGCTTTGACGACTTAACCTGCACAAATATGCTCGAAATTTCGACAAATGTTTAACCCTAAACTCTGTTAGGGTTCAGTTTATATAGGTATCAACACGACTGGGCTTCAGCATACTGGCCTCGTATTTCAGGCCCAGCTCGACCTATTTACGAGGTCGTATTTATGCTCTAGCCTCGTATTTATCTCTGCAAATACGGAGTCGTATTCCCTATGTGAAATGCGAGGTGGCATTTCACACTTGGCAGATTTATTACACATTCAATACTTAAACTTAATCTAGTATTCTATGCATAATACTAAGTTCATTAATGACAATCACATTACAAAGACATATAACAATATAAGCCCAAACAATCTAGACTGCTATTGACATAGATGTGCACTTACAGTGATTACTTTGTGGACGAGCCAACTTACAACCCGAGACAATTTAGACGCCGTTTTCGTATGCACAAGGGGTTGTTTTTGAGGATTTGTGGTGATTTGGAGACGGAGTATACGTATTTCCAACAAAGATATGACGGTGCCGGGAAACTTGGTTTTAGCGCGATCCAAAAGTGTACGGCAGCAATTCGACAACTAGCATACGGTATTAACAGCGACTTGCTTGACGAATACTTACATATGGCGGAAAGGACCTCAAAGGAGGCACTTGTGCAATTTTGCAAAGGTATTTTTTAAACCGACTTAAAAAGTATATATTTTAACATTTAAATTATATATTATATAGAGAAAATTACACTTTTGGTACCTCAAGTTGGCAGCTTTTGCACTTTTAGTCTCTAACTCAAAAAATTGCAGCTTTCATACCTAAAGTTTTGTGTTTTTTTCAGTTTTGGTACAATGTTCATACGCCGTTAATTTTTGCCGTTAACGCCCTCACGTGACAAACACGTGAGGGGTATTTTAGTCTTTTGACCCCCCTCTTTTTGAGAAAATTACACTTTTGATACCTCAAGTTGTCAATTTTTTCACTTTTGGTACCTCAAGTAGACAACATATTTTTATTACACTCTCCAATTTTCATCTCACACATTAGCATCTATCAAACACCACACACTCAAAAATCAACACACATTGCGATCATCCATATATCCATGTATACCTATATCTCTATACCATACCAAATCCAATACATAAACATGCGTAAATAAATTCAAATCTCTTATATGAATCATACACCACCAGAAAGGGTTGCCGACTATCTCCCTCCCCACCAGGCACCACGACCTCCACCTTAGCTAGAGATTCCGATCTAATCTCGTTTGTAGCAAATATATTCATCTGTAACAGATTTCGTTCAGATCTCGTTTGTAGCAGATTCCGATCAAGTTTCGTTTGTAGCATATTCCGATCGAAAGAATAGGGTAATTTAGGGGTGAGAGGGTTTTCAATAATATGAAGAAAAGAGATCGATGGTGGGTGCGTATTCCAGCGACATGAGTTTTTTCCGGCCATCGATCCACCAATGCATTCAGTTCCTCCACCATCACCCGTAATTACACCAACAACATATAATATTTCAAGAATGGATACACACCATTGGGTGTTTTTTTAAGAGCCGTAAAAAAAAAAACATGTGTGTTGATTTTTGAGTGTGTGTTGTTTGATAGATGCTAATATGTGAGATGGAAATTGGAGAGTGTAATAAAAATATGTTTGTCAAAAGTGAAAAAATTGACAACTTGAGGTACCAAAAGTGAAAAAATTGACAACTTGAGGTATCAAAAGTGTAATTTTCTCAAAAAGAGGGGGGGCAAAAGACTAAAATACCCCTCACGTGTTTGTCACGTGAGGGCGTTAACGGCAAAAATTAACGGCGTATGAACGTGGTACCAAAACTGAAAAAAACACAAAACTTTAGGTATGAAAGCTGCAATTTTTTGAGTTAGAGACTAAAAATGCAAAAGCTGCCAACTTGAGGTACCAAAAGTGTAATTTTCTCTATTATATATTATGTCTAGTTTAATTAGTTTACATATATATTATGTTACTATACTTAACTTAGTTTATAGTTTATATATTAGTTTAATTAGTTTACATATATATTATATAGTTTAATTAGTTTACATATATATTATTATATTAGTTTAATTAGTTTACATATATATTATGTTATATACTTAACTTAGTTTATATTATATTAGTTTACTATATACTTAGTTTATATATTAGTTTAATTAGTTTACATATATATTATGTTAGTATAGTTTAATTAGTTTACATATATTGTGATAGGTATAATTCACTTGTACGGACCTACGTATCTACGAAGACCGACTTTTACCGATATTCAACGTATAAACTTATACGATGTCCATGAACACGTTCATGGTTTTTCCGGCATGCTAGGTAGCATTGATTGCATGCATTGGGCTTGGGAGTTGTGCCCCAATGCATGGCGAGGTACCCACACACGTGGTGATGTGGGACATCCGTTGATGATACTTCAGGCGGTCGCCTCGTCCGATTTATGGATATGGAATGCCTATTTTGGACAGTAGGGATCGAATAATGACATAAACGTGTTTGAATCCTCTCCTATTCTTGAAGAAATTGTTTCTGGTTTGGCGCCCACAGGTATTTTATATAGTTTATACATTTGTATGCACTTTAACTTATTTGTATATGTTCGAATTTACTTTGTAACTTGTTTTTATGCAAATGGGAACTATTATGCGAGGGGCTAATATTTGGGTGATGGCATATACCCGGAATATGCCACATTTGTGAAGACTTTTACCGATCCAATTGATGAAAAGAGAATACTGTTTAAGAAAAAAAAAAGAAATTATAAAAAAAAAGAAGGAAAAGGGGCATTCCCATAACTCCACTTCATGAGGAAAGCCCCACTTTGAGTGGAAGGCTACGTGTCAAGGGGAGGGGAGTTTGGGGGTTCTTATAAACCCTCGCTTCTTAGACCATCCACACTCCCAACCTACATCAACCCAACATTTAATAAGAAAAAAAAAAGAAATTATAAAAAAAAAGAAGGAAAAGGGGCATTCCCATAACTCCACTTCATGAGGAAAGCCCCACTTTGAGTGGAAGGCTACGTGTCAAGGGGAGGGGAGTTTGGGGGTTCTTATAAACCCTCGCTTCTTAGACCATCCACACTCCCAACCTACATCAACCCAACATTTAATAAAAAAAAAAAAAGAAATTATAAAAAAAAAAAAAAAAAAGAAATTATAAAAAAAAAAAAAGAAATTATAAAAAAAAAAAAAAAAAGAAATTATAAAAAAAAAAAAAGAAATTATAAAAAAAAAAAAAGAAATTATAAAAAAAAAAAAAGAAATTATAAAAAAAAAAAAAGAAATTATAAAAAAAAAAAAAAAAAAGAAATTATAAAAAAAAAAAAAGAAATTATAAAAAAAAAAAAAGAAATTATAAAAAAAAAAAAAGAAATTATAAAAAAAAAAAAAGAAATTATAAAAAATAAATGTAAATTAAAATCTAAATCTTAATTTAAGAAAAAAAAAAGAAATTATAAAAAAAAAGAAGGAAAAGGGGCATTCCCATAACTCCACTTCATGAGGAAAGCCCCACTTTGAGTGGAAGGCTACGTGTCAAGGGGAGGGGAGTTTGGGGGTTCTTATAAACCCTCGCTTCTTAGACCATCCACACTCCCAACCTACATCAACCCAACCTTTAATAAAAAATTAATTTCTCTCTCTTCCACCTAAACAACCCAACCTAACTCAACCTTTTACCCACATTCACAACTCAACTTATATTATTTTTTAACTAAATTAATATGATTTATGGTTTTTGTTAATTCAATAAAATTTATTAAAAATATTAATATTCTAAATTATTTTTTACAATTAATTATTTTAACATGAAAAAGAACCGGAAAAATATAACAATAATGATACAACTTTTATTAAGATAATCAACCAAGTTATATTTTAATATAAGGTTTCGTATCCGAAAATATATATTTTCGAAATTTCTCTGTTTTTAACAAAATTTATGTCAAAATGTTCGTAAAGAAAAAATAGAAAATACCATGTTTTTATATTTTTATAAAGTATTATAAAATGAAAGATATAAAAGAAAAACCAATAAGGTTTATAAATAAATCTTAACTAATCATAGAGTGACAAGTGACAAAAAGTAAGGTGACTCCCTTAAGTCATGCCACCACCCAGGTTGCTGACTTTTTTTTTTCTAATTTTTTTCACTGACTCACCTCCCTAAAAGGTTGGGGATGTGGATGGTCTTATAGCCTTAATATGTTCGATATGATTGTTATTATACGAGCATAGTGCCCGCGCGTTGCGGCGGAGGCAGAGATGAAGCGCGGTGGTGGAGATCGAGGGAGGCGGTGGAGAAGGAGGGCGACGGCGGTGGAGAATGAGGGCGATGGCGGAGGGTGATAGAATGTCGATGAAAGTGTGTTATGATTAGAGAGAATGAGGAAAGAAGAGTATATAAGAGTTTTATGTTTAAATAGGGGTATTCTAGGAAGAAAAGATATGCTTAAGGGGTATTATGGAAATACTGAAAAAAGTGTTTAATTTCTAAAAATAAAAATCCAATATGCTTTATAGAGGTTTATAGATATTCGAATCTGTGAAAGTATTTTTTTTTTTCATTGGAGGGTGTGGATAGGAAAGTAGTAACTAGAGGGGAGACCGTTAGATAAATCTTAGTTGGCGGCAATAGTGTCGGCCCCTGCCTTTTGCCTGTGTGGATAGCAAAGTTCCAGAACTGTCTTTTTTTTTTTTTTTTATAATTAACGTTAATAACAAAATAATCAAATATAATAAAATCTGTGTGTGTTTGATTTGTTATCATTCATCCATTAAATAAAATGGCGGGCGCTTTCAATGTTGGATTGAACTTAGTTAATTGTAGTAGCAATAGACGTTTCCCCTCATTTCGTAACCCTAATTTCATCGCACCTTTTCCGGTGACGGGAACATCACCCCTTGTTCTTTTTCTTCTGTTGAATAATAATAAGAAGAAATTAGCCGCCGGTAGTAGTAAATCAAGTAGTTCCGATGATAAGGATTTGCTGTTGTTGATGGGCGGTGGCATCGAACAACAACAAGAAGAAGAACGGCCCACATTTGATATAAATCGTGCCGTAATTCTGGCCGGTTTTGCATTTGAAGCCTATACTACTCCCACTGTAAAAACTCATTTTCTATTTTATATATATGACTGATGATGATGATTCATTCATATATGTTAATAATAATAATGTGTTTTGTAACTTTTAATTAATAATAATTACTGTAGGAAAGTACTGGAAAGAGTGAAGTGGATGCTGCTGGTTGTCAGACGACAATTCTTTCACAGTATATAATTTAAAGTTTTAATACTGCTTCTTTTTTGATAAACGCTTATCATCAATCAATCAATCAATCCATCCGTTCATTTGTTTTCTTGTTGTTGTATGCACTTACTTATCCGCAAGTGTATTCTGTCAGGTCATTTCTCCGTGAGATTTATGATGGACAGTTGTTTGTTAAGCTTAAAAAGGGTTATGATTTCCCTGCCATGGATCCTTGGGTAATTTCCCTTTTTCAAATCATTCACTATCTTAATCGTGTTATGGGTTACCAAAATACAACAATGATGAAACTAACATTTATCAATTTGCTTTCAGGGAACAAGTGATCCTTATGTCGTGCTGCAATTGGATTGTCAGATCGTGAAAAGCAACGTTAAATGGGGGTATAACTTAACTTTGTTTATAAGTTTCTGCTCTTAACGTGTTTAATACTAAACTTAAATCACTCTTTTAAATGCTTCAAGGTATATTTCACTTCTTCTGTCAGGACAAAAGAACCTACTTGGAATGAGGAACTCACCTTGTACATCAAACATCCACCAACCCATACTCTTCAGGTTCTTACAATACTACTAAGTAGATAGATAATCTAGGTGTCCATGTTAACTCTCCATCCTTGCTTACCTATTTCACGCAATCACACCTCTCTTTTTTGCTGGCCAAATGTGAGAACTAGATTCTGACTGGCCTTGTTGTGATGAATTTTTGTCTCTTAAAGTCATTATAATATATCTATATGCAGTAGACATCAAACTAAGTAAACCCATATTTTGTCTGTATTGTTTTGGACCTCTATTTTCCTGCATATGGATTGAACTTTGTTGCTTTTAACTTTCAGTCATTATGCCTTGTTAAAACCATATGTTTCAGTTTGTATAACATTATCATGTATTTTTCGATCCTGATACGTATTTTATGTTTTATTCTATGCTTTACTTTAGATTGCTGCTTGGGATGCAAATCTTGTGACCCCCCATAAACGTATGGGTAATTCCAGTGTCAGTTTGGACTCCTTTTGTGATGGTAAGTTTTTTCTTTATGTCATCATACCTTTTTTTTTTGTTGATGCTTTTAGTCACCAATATCTTGAAACTATTTTTATAGGTAAATTACATGAGGTGCTAATTGAATTGGAGGGGATGGGAGGTGGTGGAAAAGTGCAGCTAGAGGTGTGTTTTTATAAATAGTGAGCATTGCATTTCTGCTCCAGTGTTTTGTCATGGAAGGAACCTGAATCAATAACCCTTTGCTTATTTCCTATCAATGTCTAAAATTGGTTTCACACCCATCTGGTTCAGGTTGAGTACAAGAGCTTTGAGACAATTGAGGAAGAAAAAAATTGGTGGAGAATACCCTTTGTAGCAGAATTTCTTCGAAACAATGGTTTTGAATCTACTTTGAGAAAAGTTATTGGATCCGAACCTGTACAAGCCCGTCAGTTTGTCGAGTATACCTTTGGGCAGTTAAAGTCGATAAATGATGCATATATACAGAAAGGTGACTTGTCAAATGGTGACAAATATGATAAAGAAGATTTCAGAATCTCCGAAGATTCTAACTCTCAATGGGACATGGTACAGACAGACATAGTTCAAGAAGATTCTCTAGAATCTCAAAGCGACAAAAAAGATGCAAGCTCCCAATCTGACAAAGTTTTTTGGAAGAATTTTGGTGATACCATTAGTCAGAATATTGTTAAGAAACTTGGTCTCCCTGCTCCTGAAAATATTAAGTGGGAAGGATTTGATTTATTAAGCACGATAGGACGTCAATCACAAACCATTGCAGAAGCAGGTTATATAGAATCTGGGCTTGCAACTCCAAACGGTCAGGATGATGAGACAACTGATACTACAGCAACTACAAGCACCATTCAATCGACACTTCCTGATATTAAGAAAGTCACACAAGATTTGTTGAGACAAACAGATTCTATTTTGGGTGCTTTAATGGTTTTAAATGCTACAGTTACAGAGTTGGCCAAAGATGGTGGTCTTTTAGTAAAGACTGATACCAAAGAAGATGTTAACAAAGAGAATGTTTCTGAAAGTTCGAGTAGCAAAAAAGTATTGGATGAAAAAGAAGCCGAGGAGATGAGAGCCCTGTTTTCAACAGCTGAGAGTGCAATGGAGGCTTGGGCAATGTTAGCCACTTCATTGGGCCATCCAAGTTTTATCAAATCGGAGTTTGAGAAGATATGTTTCTTGGATAACCCAGTCACCGATACACAGGTCAACCTAATCCCTATTTGCTGGTAAGACTGTGATTTGTGAAGAAATGACTTACAGAGAACTGTAGGTGGCAATCTGGCGTGATTCAGCTCGGAAAAGATTAGTTGTTGCCTTCAGGGGAACAGAACAAGTAGGTCCATTTCAGTCGATTTGCAAGTTTGTTTTAAATGCTTTATTTTTGTTGAAATTATGATTTGATGGCTGATTCAGGTTAGATGGAAGGACTTGAGAACTGATCTAATGATGGCTCCAGCTGGGTAATTGTACAATTCCCTTTGAAATTGTCTTGTATGATTGTATTTTGCTTAAACATTCTTTTTGACCTTTGTAGGCTAAACCCAGAAAGAATAGGTGGTGATTTTAAAGAAGAGGTTCAGGTATTGCCTTGTGATTTGGTATTTTTCATATGATGCACCTACACCTTTGCATATCTTAATGCTATGTTCTCTTCAGGTTCACTCAGGATTTTTAAGTGCATATGACTCAGTCAGAACGAGGATCTTCTCTCTCATCAAAGCAGCTACTCGGTATCAGTAAGTTCATGATTATCGATAATCTGTGTAATATGTAAGGTTACCCATGGTGCTTGATATTAATGAAAACTTGAACCTAATTCTATGTCAGAGATGAAGATGCTGTTGATTTGTCCAAATGGCACGTTTATGTCACTGGCCATAGTTTAGGTGGTGCGCTGGCAACCTTGCTTGCTCTTGAACTATCCTCCAGTCAATTAGCAACGTGAGTTTTCCTTTGGGTGGTTTTTTGTTATGTTACTACATATGAGCTGTTGTGTAGTTTTGTACTTTTGATATTACCTTACGATGTGTGATGGAGTTCTGATAGCTAATGATCTAAACATTCGTATTGCATCCTAATAGGCGTGGGATTATCTCTGTAACTATGTATAACTTTGGCTCTCCAAGAGTTGGAAACAAAAAATTCGCCGAAGTGTATAACGAGGTAATATATGTTTTTATTCTTATTCTAGGCATTTGTCTAACTCGGTGAGATATGACATATTCTTTTTGATCATGCAGAAAGTTAAAGACAGCTGGAGAGTTGTAAACCACAGAGATATTATTCCCTCTGTGCCTCGTTTGATGGGTTATTGCCATGTTGCCCAGCCTATATATTTAGCAGCTGGAGATTTAGAAAATGCATTGGTGGGTAATCGAATATAAAAATCAATTTCTTTGCTCCTCCTGCTTAAAAGAAAAGAAACAAAAGCTGTTCATCATGTGAACGAGTTTCTTGGCTGACATCGTATTTAAACGTCAAGTTATTATTAAAAACCCAAAGTAATATAGAATAAAATAGAACAGAGAGCGTAAGTATCTTGTATGCTTCGCTTAAGCTTAAACTGGTTGAATAAAGTTGGGTCCCCCTCATTTCTATAATTTATGTTGCAGGAAAACATAGAGGTCTTGGGAGATGGTTATGAAGGTGATGTTATTGGACAATCCACCCCTGATGCCCTTGTCACAGAATTTGTAAGTTCACATTCATATTATCCGTTCTATCAAAAAATGATAACTGTTTTATGCAAACTTGTTTTTAGCTACCACAATTGTCTGTATATCTCTATTAATATGTATAACTCATTATATTGTCTATTTTTCTGTGTATTTATTTTGTACAGATGAAAGGTGAGAGGGAACTCATTGAGAAAATCTTAAACACGGAAATAAATATTTTCCTCTCAATCAGAGATGGGACTGCCCTTATGCAACATATGGAGGACTTCTATTACGTATCTTTACTGGAGGTATTGGCTGTGTTTGATTTATAACCTAGAGTAATACTCATCGTTATATGAACTAGATAGTACTTTTGACTATTTTCAGAGAAAATGTCACTTTCCATATTCATATGGTGTATGTATCTTAAAATTTCTGATAAAAAATTGGTAACGCTATTAATCATCATCATTACAAGTATATGCAGTTGGATATTAATACAAAGACATTGTTCTGTGGATTATGAATCCTCACTTAGTCTTTCTTTATCTTTGCAGCATGTCAGATCAAACTACCGAACTGTTGGGAAAACGAAACCTGTCGATGGAGGTAGCTCAGCAGTTCAAGAAGTGTAATAAACATATAAATATCTGAACTTTACTCTTCAAATCAAAGTTTACCCGAAGTTCTCTTTAAATTGGTAAATATGATATAACATTCATTAATACTTAATAGTCATCACACAGTACATGAAGAAATCCTTGTAGATAATATAGGTCATGACTTCAACTTATTGGCAGCTTTCATTCAAGAAACTGAGATATATGTGTAAATATATATAAGATTGTTAGCTTGTGGTTACATGTAGATATACAATCATTATTCTCAATCACATTCCTGAATTCAATTACCACAAGCACATGAAGCACAGATGTATCAAGCCATGAGTTTGATTTAGTGTTGCAAGTTTCTTGAGAAACCTGTAGAGATATGCTTCGGCTTCTTCTTGTGGCTCATGATACGCAAACTTTGCCTCAGTATGTCCACCTCACGCTCCCTCCTGGATTGTTCTTGCTCTATTGAAGCGATATGAGCCTGTAAAAGTTCAATTGTCTCTTCCTTGGCTTTCACCTCTCTTCTTAGCTCGTCAATGAGGTACTCTCCATCTTCTCTCCAAGATCCTGTCTCCCCAGCATTTCATATTTAATCACTTACCCTTTTTACATAGTCTTTATAGATTTATTACGATACTTAAATGATTTAAGAAGTTTTATGCATTTGAAGTAGACTATGTTTGACCCATTCAATTTGTTTCATTCTAACTACATTCATTTATTTGACGCAACACTACCCATGTGGACCCATTTATAGGTAAATGGATCGAAATTGTCACCTGACCTGATGCTGTACTTGGGTTGGCAGCATCTGAAAAAAGTTGAATCATTTTGTTTCATGATTTATGTTTGATATGTTACCTTGAGGAGTTCTGTTAATGAGATTATCAAGCTCAATCTTGATTGCCAGATACAATCTTTTCCATTTCTCGACAGCCTCGTCTCGTTGTGCTCTATCTTCCCTCATCTGCTCCAACTCATGCAATGCCACTATCTCACTCTTTTTCTCTATTGTCATTGCCTCTCGTCTGTTTCTTTGTTCTCTATCTTCCAGAACCTTCCTTAACCTCTTGACTTCCTTTTGCAGCCATTTCCGGTCTCGTTTCCATTCAGATTCTTTAAGTGCATGGACCATAACTTCTTGGTCGTGCACTGCACTCTCGGTTTCTCGAAGGCACGTCATTTCATTGAGCTTTTGTTGGAGCAGCTTTGTTTTCTCTTTCAAAATTCTTACCTCATGACCATTGGCACGGCACTTGGTTTGTGAACCACCCATGTCAAAAAGTCTTGTGTTTTTTCTTAGCTGACAGGACGATCTTATTTATATTTATACTTATAAATAGAACTATTAACAAAGGTTTTGCTTCAACAAAGATGAAGTAAGAATAAATTAATAATTATACACCAAACTGTGTGTGTGTGTATATATATATATATATATATATATATATATATATATATAAGTGTGTGTGATAAATGCCGAATGATGGAACATGACATAAATTGTGTGCAGAGGCTCCTTGAAGATTGAGGAGCGGCTTAGCACTCAAACTCAAGTCATGTTATGCTCGTGACTCGTGATATGAAAATCTTCTTACAAGCGCGGCTTGAAAGTAAAATACTAAAATTCATTGGAAACTACATATACAAAGTCAACATTGAATGGCAACTTAAAAAATATATATCCGCCAATATAGTAAAACCAGATTTTGAATTTATCTGATTGATACATCAAATAGTATCTAATTGACAATTTAATGATCTACCAATAAACTAAAACAGGATTGAGATGTTCTTGAAACGACACGTGTCCTTTTAATTTATTTATTTATTAAATTAGCTTTTTTAATTGTATATAGATTCAAATTTCTTATTAGACTTAGAATTAAACTCTAACTCTAATTAGCTTATAGATACAAAACACATTATAACCTTATTTGATTGATTGTTTTCTCATTAATAAAATTCTCTTTTTTTTCTCAGTTCTTCAACTCCTATTACTTATAATAAGTTTAATAACATGAAGACTTCAAAAAATTGAGTTTACGATCCGAAATCACAAGGTTATTTGTCGTCATCCTCTATGTTTACAAGTTCCGATTTTGATGTGATTTTAAAAATTTAAGGTAAATCCAAACTTTAACTAAACATATATTATATTTATCATTACTGTTTATTATAACTTAGCTTCGATCATCGGTTTACCTTAAACACAATTTATTTCATACTCACAAATCATGTATGAGACATATTCGAATTTCTTTAGGATACAATCGTACGTATTAGGACTAGTAATATATATTGTAAAACAAGATATATATATTAAGGAAAATGATAAATCCTCCTAAAGAATAGCCTAAAAATCCTCCTAAAACTATAAAAATGTGACATGTGTTATCCACTATTTTCTTTCCTAATCTTGCCCCCTGATTTTTTCACATGTCATCATCTCATGATTAGGAGGATCTTTAGGCTATTTAGTTAGGAGGATTAACCATTTCCCATATGTTAAAAAAAAATCAAATTTGTAGCTTAATATTATTTCTTTTTTTACAAGCTATGACAAACATTGAATGCGTTACGTTAATTGTCTTTTGATATACCTTTCTAATAATTACTATTGTTATTTAGTTATATTTAGGGGTGATCAAAATACGGGCCGGCCCGTGAAACCCGTTGAACCGGCCTGGGGAAAACCCAAAACCGATGTAACCCGGTATAATACGGTCCGGTCCACGGGCTTGATTTTCATAAAAATGCGGTTTACGGGCCGGGCCGGGCTAACCCGGTGAAAAACCCGCAAACCCGTGGAACCCGAAGTTATTAAGAATTAACAAAGAATTTCGTACTAATCAGAAGGTTAATAGAGATTACATCCATTTATGCCAATACAAGTCAATACAAGTACAATCGTTCAAAGTGTGGACCCCAAAATACGGATACAAGTCATCCTCATTTGGAACTGGGCCCACTGAATACAAGTTCAATAAATTGGACAGTCAAATACAACTAAAGCCAAAAGCATGAGAGTCCTCAATGTCTGATGCTAATTGTACGTCCAAAGTCAAAAGATTGGCCCCATTATGCCAAAAATGATTTCCACGACTTACTGATGGTCACCTGAAAAGCATGAAATTTGAGAGGATCAACTATCGAAATAGTTGGTGAGTTTACAGTGTGTTTGACTAAAAGATCAATCGTCGTTTAATGTAGTTAATTAAGACAGGACGGTCCAGACCGAAGTCCGACCATAATACGAAGACAAGACGGTCGGGATCAATATCCGACAATAAGACTAATTTCCCTCGCACAGGTCTCCCGTCTATAATGGGGTGCGGACCAAAATACCTCGCACAGGTCTCCCGTCTATAATGGGGTGCGGACCAAAATACCTCGCACAGGTCTCCCGTCTACAAAGGGGTGCGGACCAGAACAAAGACAGTCAGGCACAAAATCTGACAAGACAACCATTAGGATCTCATAATGGTAATAACTACATAGGGGCAACATTTTAGTTCGTCAAACACAAAGAACAATTTAATAAGCCGACAACATGGCAAGTCAAAGTCATTTAGTTCAATATTTCATAAGACATGTATACACATTTTCAGGCAGCCGTCAACATGGCAAGACATAAAACAAATGATTTAATTTACCAAATCTCATGGCATAGACAAAGACAAATCATTTATAAAGTAGTCGTGTATACAGTACATGCTTTTCAGGCCCAAAGTAAAAGGAAAAAGGGCGCCATAAACTCACCTTAGCGATCACAGAGCTATAAGTATGAGCAGTCTGAGAATAAGAGCAGTCTAGTCTCCACGTCTATCCAAAACCTAGGATATGAGCACGAATGGTGAGAATCAATTCTCACGACGACAAGTACCCTACGTACAACTACTTAGCTATCAATCCTAGAATGCCTTGACCGAGAATGTGATTCAATGTTCAATATTATTTAACTTTAGTTGGCAATATCAATGAAATTGTCATTATAAGGTAGTCTAAAGTACCATTCAATATTCACCAAATCCAAACGTTCAAGTTGTCCAAAAACTAGAAATGTCAAATATTTCCGCAACATACCACTGCGCCGCAGTGAGCCATAGTCAAGCTCACTGCGCCGCAGTGAGCTAACCACGATCAAACAGCCCCTAGCCACTGCGCCGCAGTGGGGCTAACTCATGCCACTGCGCCGCAGTGGCCAAGTTCTGGACCAAAAGGCAGTAGCTGCAGTTTTATGCAGAAAACCAAACAAAAATCCTTCAAACTCGACCCAATTCAACCCGAAACGATTTGTAAGAGCTTGTAACCCATTATGAAGCATAACTAAACATTATAAACCATAAATACACATAACCCCGCCCATAATTTCGTCCATAACATCGTTAAATCTTCCGAAATGATCAAATTAATCCAAAACCCTATTTAAACCTTAATTCCATTTTAAGTTGTTTTAGGCCTTGTAAGAACTCGAAATGACTAGAAAAGAGTAAGTAAACATAAATAGGTGCAAAAGGGGTGATTTAGACTTACCAAAACTTATGTTCTTGAATAATTGATGAAGATGGGGATTGATGATGCAAATACCAATTTATAGCTTTAAAATCCCTAAATCTTTCCTTTGCAAAACTGATGTAGAAGAAGACTAGAGAGATTGAGAGTATTTGGGTGATTTGTGTGTTTTGTGTGGTGTGTGTGTGTTGGTGTTGATCAAAAGGAGACAGAGAGATAGGGGGGGGGCTTGGTGTTTCCCTCCCTGCCTTTCATTTACAATTTTGGTCCATGTGGCCAAAAATTAGATTTATACCTTACCCCTAATTTGGTAAAATGCTTACGATTAAATACCGTTTGACTAATAGGTTAAAATGTAAAGTAATGGTATTTTCCTTCGTGTCATTTTAATTAAGACAAGTTAATAAAGTTTCGTCAAAGTGAACTTTACAATATTAAGTCTAGATAGTCTTTTTTTTTTTTTTTATCGTACAGGACATAACCTTTAAATATAAATTTAAAGTTATTTTTAAAGACTCGGCATTCGTCTAGATAGCTAATAGTCTACGTCAACAAGATACGTCTACTTTGACTAAGTCAAAAGTCCAAAAGTCTAATAAGTTCCACGTCAAATGACTGTCTAATTGAGATTAGGACTAACCCGATGTTAATTAATTACGAGTTGTCACACTTCTGTTATTCCTATGTAGGCATGGTATGCTGCAAGTTTCATCTGTAGTTTCCTACAACTTCTGTTAATCAAGTTACTGCAGGCGTGGTATACTGCAAGTTTCAAAATATATCAATTTTATTTTACTGCCCTTTTTGTTATACATTAGTATATGTTAGTAATCCCTCATTTCATATAGCTTCTGTTCGATAAAGTACTCGAATAGCTTCTGTAACTTTTAGTGTATTAGTATATAACTTTTTAATATTAGTTCGACCCAGCATTCTTTGTTATACAATAGATTAGTGTATTAGTATGTAATTTTTTTTAACCCCATTTCATATAGCTTCTATTGGATAAAATATAAAATATCAGTACAAACGGGCTGCTGTTCTTCTTTAAACCGGGTAGACTGGAATGATCGAATATGTATTTAACGGGCTACGGGCTGGCCCGCAAAAAACCGAACCCGTGATGTAACCCGGACCGACCCAACCCAATAAAACATGGGCCGGTCCTCGGTTCACCTTTTTGGTAATTCACGGGTCACGGGTCGGGCCAGGTTGAGGGGGTCGGGCCGGGTTGAGCCCATGATCACCCCTAGTTATATTCATTCAAATTTATATTTATACTAGTATGGTAGACATTTCATTCTCTTCTTAATTTTAAGATAACGTGTATGATATAAAAATATCTATATCAATCAATACCACTTTATAATTGAGATGGGGAGTGTATTACTATTCAAAAAATTTCAAGAATTTTTTTTATATGACAAGAAATAAATGTTATACTTACAATTGTTTTTAAATTGAGTTTGAATTATTTTTGAAACATTTAAATACATAACAATCCATTGTAGTTTGAAAACCAAAAGGACTAGGGCATCTTGTCGAAAGCAAAAGCGAACGATGACTCTATGGAACAAAGTTAATCCCCGTGGCCTCTCGGTAGAAGAGAGAAAGCCCCTATGAAAAAAATGTTTCTTTTTCATTTGACTATTCATCGAATTTTTTTCCAAAATAATTTAGTTATAATAAGGTTAATCAACAACACAAAATCACCTTCCAAATTAAAATTCGTCGCATTGCGTGAATATTTATCTAATATTGTTAGGTCCAATTTACAGTGAAACTGGAACGTCTCCAGTGCAAACTGGAGACCAGAAGATTTGTCCAGAATTAATAGGAAGTCCAGTGGCCAGTGTACAGTTTATGCCACTGGAGCTTCTCTCCAGTCGAGATCTGACCAGAACTGAAGACATTCCAGTTGAAGTCGAAGACAACAAATGGAAGGAAGAAAACATTCATGCATGGCAGCGAAGCCGAGTGAATGTTTTACCCATATCGAAGACTGAAGCATTCTCCAGTGTAGAGTACTTACAAAGCTTTACACTGATTACGAGGAAGACCTTTTTACCTTTACACTCTATTATCCGGATAATACCAATTGTCTATGATAAAAGTACAAAAGTGTATAAAGGTGGTTGGTTAAAGTACCTTTTACATCGTACTTTAACAGGCATGCTTAAGGAATTAAAAGCAATTCCTTAAATGCTCTCAACCATATTTGTACATCCCAATGTCAACCTTTGCCTATAAATAGAGGTCTTTGCAAATCCAAGAATTTACCTTTGCATATTTAGACTTTGCATATTCTTGGTGAACTTGTGCAATATTCTCTCAATCGCAAAAAGGAACATTTCACAACTTTAAGTGTTTCGATTGAACAGAGAATTTTCAAGTATTAGATCAATTGTATTTCATAGGTTGTTAGGATATTTACATTATTGTATTATCTTGGTTCCGCAACAACCTAATTTATTTAAGTCAATAAATAAATTACACTTGAAAAATTACAACTTGGTCTCACCAGTTTTACTTTATTGGATTTAATATTGCATTGTTATTTACTTACTTGTATTGTCACCTTAATAAGTAAACCGTCCAGTTACCTGGTATAACCTTCACTGGTACTGGCTCCAGTCGAGTCCAGTAAAGTTATTGCAAAGAACTCACCATTAACATAGAGGTGTCTTCAGTAATGTCATCTCTTGAGTTGGGACTTACAAATATTATAAATGTAATTCATGCACAAATATTTTGCTAGTTTGATATTTAAAAGAAAAAAGTTTATTTTCATAAAAATTTACTTAATTTTGAGCTAGTATAAGTTATTTTATTTTTCAGTGATCATTAATTAACAATTTATAAGTGGTTAATAACAGACAAAGCATCACAAAAAATTTACATGACCACTTTATTGGGATAATAAATTCAAAAGGTATCAACTATGCATCAATAATCTATCTATAATATAACTAAAAGAGGAGGTTGGGGGTACACTTGGCACCCCTAATCCCCCTCCTTGAGCCTAAAACTCCCTCCTCATTAATCCTCTATTTTTTAAATATTTTTTTAATTATTAAATCTATAGGCCGACCTTATTATTAATAAAAAAATCTTTTTATCCTTAAAAGTCTCCCAAAAATTATATTATATATCTATATATATACAACCTAGGAAAAAACCCTCACATATCCTCAACCAAAAACAAAAACCTACGACCAAAACAAAAAAATAGTCGCCTACCAAGAAGTCGACTACCAAGAGGTTTTTTTTTAATATACTTTGTTCATATTTAATCATTATTATTATTATTTAACATTGAATTCTTATGTTATTGTTATTATTATCTCTATTAATTTAGTTTGTTGTCCATTATAGGTTCATCATGACTTCTTCTTCAACAACCAAAAATAAGACCACATTAGTTCATCTTGAAGATCTTAAGCCAACACATGTTAACCATCATCTACGACTCCGTGTTGTGCATGTATGGACTGTTTCGGAGTGGAACAAACCAAAGAAAATCAAAACGTTCGAGATGGTCTTTGTTGATGAATTGATATGTACTTTTCAAATTATATATTTTTCTTTAGTTTTTGTAATTATAGTCTAAAATTGTTGTTTGTGTTTGTCTTAAGTTTAGATATAACAAACTACAAATTTTTTATTTAACTAAAGTTGGAAAAAAATGGGGTTAACTAGATTCAATATTTATATGGAGTTAATTTTCATATGTTTCCTTCTTTAGTTTTCGTAATTATAGTCTAAAATTGTTGTTTGTGTTTGTCTTAAGTTTAGATATAACAAACTACAAATTTTTATTTAACTAAAGTTGGAAAAAAAAGGGTTAACTAGATTCAATCTTTGATTAATATATTTTGAGACTACCCGTCCATTGGACGGGCCTGAGCACTAGTATATATATAACAATTATGATTGAATATATTGTACGCGGCTGACTGAAAAAAATAAAAATAATTAATAGTTACAGTATTATTCATATTTATGATATTATAAAAAATTCAAGATTACGACTGATACAAATAATAAGATTATGATGTATGAATATATAACATATGTCAAATATGTTAAAACATGACTAGTTAAACATAATGTAAAATTATAACAAATCAACAATAACAATAATAATAATAATTATAATAATAATAATAATAATAATAATAATAATAATATATATATATATATATATATATATATATAATTAACCATTTGGTCTTAGATCAAGTGGCCACTTGGGCCTTCTTTGGGGATTTGGGAGAGGAATGTTGGCTTGAAGACCAGATATCAAATCATGATTCCCCATTGTTTCGGACATTTATCTCTTGAGTGTGTGGACATACGTATTATAACTTCTAATCTGTAGGAGTGCGCGAGTTTCAACTGCAGCATACTGCACACCTTAGATGTCATTGTTGCGGTTCGAGTCATTAATATCTAACACTTACCGTTCTAAAAATATAATAATAACTAATAAAATAAAAGTAATATTAATAATAAAATAACAAATAAAATTACAATATAAATACATAAAAAAACAAAAATAAAAGAAAAATAATAACTAAGTAAAAATATGACATGACAACTATATTATCTGACATTTATTTATTGCTTATTTGTATTAAGATTAAGATATTAGCCACATAAGACCTAATATATGATAACCTAATATATGATAGATTAATTAACCTCTTTGCTCATATCTAACTTGATTTATTTATTTTATTAATGGTTTCATTTATTATTATTTTCATATCTAACTTAATTTATTTATTTTATTAATTAATTAATTTATTATTATTTTATCACTAACTAGATTAATGTCTTGCGTAATACACGAGTAGATATATAATTAGTGACATGTTATCATTTTATGATATCGTAAATTGACAAATATAGATAAAAGATGTTGAAAATGTATTAATTAGTATCATGATGCAAAAGATGTTATGTTGTACCATGATAAATTGGGTTAATTTGCAAATAAATAAATTTTTATTGAGCACTATCACATTTACGATCAAAGTTAGGATATAAAAAAATATACCAATTGTCTCTATATAGGGAAAAAAGCATTTTATGTTTTTATAAACAATTAATAAAATTTAAAAAATATTGTATTAGGTGATAGTTTGAAAATCAAGATAACCAAATTTGTTTAATAAAGATGATCAATTACTAAAAATAGATTTGATTTATCCTCAAATTGTATAACTATATTAGTGACATTTTACAATCTTGTCACATGGTTTAATCCTTATAATACATATTTTATTGGAGTAATAAAAATAAAATACACACTATCATAAGGAAAAGTTAACAAAACAAAAAGTAATATTATATAATATATCAAAACACCACAACTATATGTAAGCACCACTCCCACATTTGATATTCACATCTCAAGCAAGTTTATAAATACCGTCTATTTAAAAAGTACCAAACGTATATCAAATTCTCAATTAAAGTATTAAATATATATTCGTCTCAATCCAAGAAATGAACTTTAAATTTTCTTTCATACTTAAAAGTCCAAGTGTTTGTATTTTTTCACTACCATAATGAAGATACTCTTTAACTAGTCAATTAAAGATATAATTTGATTTTAAGGTAAAAGATTTAAACTGTTTCGATCATAAAAATTAGAATAAAACATATTTAAAAATGTTATAAAATTTGAAAACATATCAACTGAAACAAAACTAAAATCATATCAAAAAAAGCTCTATAATTAATGCCATTGTTAAAGTTCGTTGGATTTCACGTGAAGGCCCGAGTTTACCTGGTAAAGAAAAGATTAGATAAAAATTAAATATAATCATTTTTTTGCATTTGTGTTAATTTCTTATGTTTTTTCTGTTACTATTTTTGTTTTTTTAGCAGATTTTTTTTTGTGTGTGTGTGTGAGTATTTCAGATATATTTAGAGGAGGAGGGGGTTTTCATATATCGGATTTGATTGAGTTCACAAGTTTATAATTATTTTAAGATGCCCAATGACAAAAGAAGAGATCGATCATGGACCAAACCAGATGTGAGCACCATCATGGATGGGCAAGGATTGTACATGGGTTATCGACTTATCGTCATAATCCAGGGGTGGATCGAGTCCATATGTTTGTTCACATGACTACATGAGACCCCAAGGCTTCAATGTCAGTCCCTAACGACGACCCTTCCTGTACCCAAGGTTGGGGAACTCGTGACTCGGGGAGAACTCGGATTGGAATTTTATATACAAACATAAGTATTTTTGAAATTATATGTAATATAACTTTAAAAATATATTCCAAACTTCAAATATAGACATAATTGTTTAAAAACGTTAACATAATAATTCAAACTTGAAAATTAAACGTTAGATTAGTTGATAGATTCACGCTTCATCATCATTTTGGATTTTGTCCGTATCATGGTTGGAGAACTCGTGACTCGGACTCGACTCGGCGAGATGGGAAGTCAGGAGTTTATTTTAGGTACTCGGCCGACTCGGAGGAGTTTTACAACCTGCCTGTACCCATGCAAAAGTCCTACAAGTGTTAATTTATTACAACCTTTGGATAACATATATAATGTTCTTTACTTTAACACAACTTGTTATGATAATAAAAATAAAAATATAGTTAAGTTTGGGGAAAAAATCAAAAGTTGGAAACAATCTAACTTTTATAAGTATTAAACAAATGTTAATTATATAAAGTAGAAGAACTAATGTTGCATTTACTTAATAATAAATTTGGTAATGATACAATTATTTTGATTTAAGGGTAGTAATCAAAAGTTTGAACTCATCTAACGGACCTTGATTCTCATAATAGAATTTAGGACCTTGTTATATATACTATATTATAAAGCAATACTACTTTTGATTTTCAACAATGTACATATTCTAATGCATAATGTACCATACATCATAACCACATTACATCAATAACTTTCACTACTTGCCGCCGCTGCCACTAACCACCAATCGCCGCCACCGCCACCAATTGTCACCGTCACCACCGCCGCATGCCACCACCATCCATCCATCACCGCCCCTACCGCCACCGCCATCTTTGTCGCCGCCATCACCGCCTCTACCGCCGCTCGCCACCACCACCCGTCACCGCCACCATCGCCGCCGCCATTACATCACCACCACCGCCACCACCTCTATCACCGCCGCAACGTGCGGGTACCTTTCTCTCTTATATATAATGTAGATGTAGATGTAGATTACTATGACACCTAAATTATATTTTTAATAACATTTATTTATCACTAGAAAAATCCAACAAAGAACATGTTTTTTTTTTTTAATAACAGTGATTTAATTGTTAATAATAGTAATTAGCATTTGAGTTAGTTTTACTTTTTAAAAAAAGTTACTATTAATTTGAAAATTTAAATGGGAAGGAGGAAGGGCAAAGTCGGAAAAAGAAAAAAACGAAGGCGTTAGACCGGTTTCGTTGTGGGATTGTTTGTGTCTCTGTTATGTAATCGTTGAGAAATTAAACTAGGCTGACCCTTCCATGCACGCCGGACCGGAGATTCTAACCGGAAAATTAATCGGTATCAGGAAACCTTGCCGGAGGATCAAACTAGCCGGGTTTTTATTTATTTATTTATTTACAAATATAAAATTTATCGGCCATATATATAATGCGCGCAGTGTAATTTTTACCCCAAATGATATTAGGATATCATCGTCATCATCATCAACATATCATATATATATATGATATTAGGATATATATAAATGTCATATAACATTCATATGTATATTTTGAAACACGTACATTAGATTAGATTAGATTGTTAACAGAAAATATATATAAATTGGGGATGGTTTTGTGTCGCCCGTCGTATGGATTTAAATCAGCTGGACATTTGTTAGGGCTCTTCTGCATTCTACCCCCAATCTGATGGTACGCTTTTCCATTTTATTATTCTACTAATTATTATTATAGTCTTATTGAGTATGTTAATTATGTACTCCGTGTCTGTATATATAATTTATAACGTAGCATTGTATGTTGAATCAGATATATAATAAAAATATATATAATAATAATAATAATAATATATACACATATATACAAACTGTAGGATGGTCCATCCAAAGTAGTAGTTGGATCTCATGTCTGGGTACAAGATCATGACGTTGCCTGGATAGATGCCGAGGTTTTAGAAATCAATGCTGAACAACTTAAACTCAAAACTTCTTCAGGAAAAGAAGTAAGCCTACCTGACTCCTATTCTTATCTTATAGCTAGTACTAATACCCATACGATGTACGGAATGAGTGTATGTTTTGTTAAATATAAACCGTAAAAAAAGAATTCTTTCGTATCCATTCGTATAATTACATTATCTTAATATTTACGTTGGATATTTTGCAAGAGTTCTTATTTTTATATAATAAATAAATAATATTAAATAATTTATTTAATAATAATTATTAGAAACATAGTTTGATAACTCTAAAACTCAAAACATATTTTAGTTATTAAATAGAAAAATACACATGTCGATGAAGGATTACGCCAAAACCACTGGGTAATAGCCCAGTGGCCACTTTTCAGGAGAGGTCCTGGGTTCGAGTCTTGCCAAAGGCAAACTTGAGATAATCAGGGGATTATTAAGTGGTTGAGATTCACCTGGACACTAGCCTGGCTGGGGGATTAGTGGGTACCAAATGGTACATGGGATCAGGGGGTTCCCATCCAATTACCCTGATGAAAGATTACGCCATGTGTCATTCAAAAAATCCCTCAATCCTGTTTTAGTATATTGGTAGATTCCACTTACCTATTAGTATTATTATTAGTAGTATATCTATATTGGAAAACAATTATTAAATAATTTCCTTTCCTGACATATATATATCCTCTTAATAATTACCAGATACCAGTTAATGCATCCGATGTGCATCATAAAGATCCTGAGTTCCCTGCATCTGGAGTCGATGATATGACAAAGTTGTCTTATCTTCATGAACCAGGGGTTCTTCAAAATTTAAAATGCCGATACGATATCAATGAAATTTATGTCAGTATACTATATATAAACACGCCCCTCAATCATCTTGTTATATCTGTTGTGCATAACATGCATGATTATTTTTTTAAGGCTTTCCTTTTTGCAGACTTACACAGGAAATATTTTAATAGCCGTGAACCCTTTTAAAAGATTGCCTCATTTGTATGCTAATGATATCATGGTTAAATACAAAGGGGCAGCTTTCGGAGAACTGAGTCCACATCCTTATGCGATTTCACATGCTGCGTACAGGCATTCCATTATTATTGATCTTTTTTTTTCTTCAAAAGAATCATTAGTTGTTTGTATCTATTGTTAATTAAGCAACGGTTTGTTTGAAACAGGCAGATGGTTAGTGAGGAAATCAGTCAGTCAATTCTTGTTAGTGGAGAAAGTGGAGCTGGCAAAACGGAAAGTACAAAGAATCTTATGCAGTATCTTGCATTTATGGGTGGTCGTCCTTCCACTGAGGGACGGCGTAGTGTGGAGCAGCAAGTTCTAGAAGTACGCTAAATTAACTTTACTAGATATGTTTTTTTCTTAAAGAAATATACAAAGTTGCTTGTATGATTTATTTCTCACACATTCTTTTATTTTGGCAGTCTAATCCAGTTCTAGAGGCATTCGGTAATGCAAAGACTGTCAGAAACAATAATTCAAGGTACCAAATGTTTCAATTGAATAAGCACCGAAGCATTTTCTTTTCAGTCTATCAACATTTTTTTAACTGAATGTGGCATTATGATAGTCGTTTTGGTAAGTTCGTTGAGATTCAATTTAATGAGCGAGGGATGATCTCTGGAGCTGCTATAAGGACTTATCTGCTGGAAAGGTCACGAGTCTGTCAAGTTTCTGACCCAGAAAGAAATTATCACTGCTTTTACATGATATGTGCCGCACCACCCGAGGTAATCTGGTATCTACAGTCTGCAATCTGAATGCATAATTATTAGGTTTTCCACTTTGTTGACCTTAAAACAAGTAATTATTCATAACATCTCAGGAGTCTGAAAAGTACAAAGTTGGAAACCCTAGGAAGTTTCATTACCTTAATCAATCAAACTTTTTTGAACTGAAAGGAGTCGACGAGTCTCAAGAGTATCTTGCCACAAAGAAGGCTATGGGTGTTGTTGGGATCAACTCTAATGAGCAGGTAATGTTATATAGGTCATATTTCTCAAGATCGACTTTTAAAATCTTATCTAAAGTATTTACCTCCTATAGGACGCTATATTTCGTGTTGTCGCTGCAATTCTCCACTTAGGTAACATCGAGTTCACTAAGGGCAGTGAACCAGATTCTTCTCTACCAAAGGATGATCAATCTCGGTTTCATTTAGAAACTGCAGCTGAGCTATTCATGTAATTATTTATGGTATCAAAGTTCGTTCATGATGTTATGTTGATGTTTCGGTTGGTTAATTTAACTGTGGTGTCCACGTTATGTTTAGGTGTGATAAGATAGCTCTGGAAGATTCTTTTTGCACGCGTGCGATTGTAACTCGTGGTGAAAGCATCAAAAAGTGCCTTGATCCAACTGCTGCAGCTATCAGTAGAGATGCATTTGCCAAAATAGTTTATTCTAAGTTATTTGACTGGTAGGTCTGAATGGAAGATTGTTATTCAGTTGTGTTTTTGTTTTACTGTTCAATGGCTTTTTTGAATGACCCAGGCTTGTCACAAGGATAAATGATTCTATTGGTCAAGACCCCGACTCAAAGTTCTTCATCGGGGTTCTAGATATATATGGATTTGAAAGTTTCAAGACAAACAGGTGCTTAACTGGTATGCTTTTGATTTCATCGTACATTGCTGCATGAAACCCCTAACTGCTATTTTTATTCTAGTTTAACATAAGTTTCTATTGGTCCTGTGCAGTTTTGAGCAGTTTTGCATTAATCTAACTAATGAGAAACTGCAACAACATTTTAATCAGGTTAGTGAAATTGTGTTCTGAGGCTGTTAGTTTTCAAGTAAGCAATATCAGCCTGTATGCCTAATCTGATTGTTATAAATAATGATCTCTTTATCAGCATGTTTTCAAGATGGAACAAGAAGAATATACTAAGGAGGAAATAGATTGGAGTTACATTCAGTTTGAGGATAATCAAGATATATTAGATCTTATTGAAAAGGTCTGTGCTTTGTAACTAGATAGTGCTCCTGAGGTTTCGGTATTTCTACAGTTATATTGCTTAAAAACTCTCAATATGTTTTTTGATCCAATTGAGATTTTGGTTACTTCAGAAACCTGGGGGGATCCTTGCTCTTCTCGATGAGGCTTGGTACGTATGTGTTTTTGTTAGATACCTTAAAGAAAATGATGCAGTTTAATTTCTAAAAGATGAAGTTGCCAATTTCATGCAGCATGTTTCCAAGATCTACCCATGAAACTTTTGCAGAAAAGCTTTACCAGACGTTCAAAGATCATAAACGTTTCAGTAAACCAAAGCTGGCGAAAACAGACTTCACTGTTTGTCACTATGCGGGTGATGTATGCCCTGTCCTTAGTTTCAATGTAGTTGCATGTGATGTTTTCAAATTTACTTATCCACATAGACCTTCAAATACTTCTACTTCCTATAAATGGAGTTATAATTACAGGTGACATATCAAAGTGAGTATTTCTTGGATAAGAACAAGGACTATGTTGTTGCAGAGCATGAAGCTCTCTTAAAAGCTTCGAAGTGCTCATTTGTATCATCCTTATTCCCAACCACGGTAGAGGACGCTAATAGTAATAAATCATCCAAGTCATTTTCATCAATAGGTTCTAAGTTCAAGGTTTAGTTCGCTGTCTCCTTTTTCCAAATTTGGTTGGTCTAGTTCATGCTATCTACCAGTTGTAGTTGATCTGGTTTTTTTGTGTGTCACCTTCACAGCAACAACTACAACAATTGCTTGAGACACTCAGTCATACAGAACCACATTATGTTCGTTGTGTCAAACCCAATAATCTTTTGAAGCCTGATATATTTGAGAATCAAAATATACTGCAACAACTTCGGTGTGGGGTAAGTTGAGAAATTTGGGATTTTCGTGATAAAGATATTTTAACATATACTGAGAGTGGGTATCCATATTATTCCAGGGAGTCATGGAGGCAATCCGAATTAGTTGTGCGGGGTTTCCTACTCGTAAACCTTACCATGAATTCGTGGAGCGCTTCAAAGTCCTTGCACCTGATGCTGTAAAAAAATGGTACTTATATCAATTGTAAAGTACTTCATTAATTTCTTTGCCTCTTGCTGTATTTATTTATATCTCTCTCTCTCTCCTCTTAAAATTGTAATGAGAATCAAGTTTCCTTCCCTATTTTGGAATCTATCCTGATTTTCTTTCTCTCATATTCACAAAGTGATGATGATATCAAGTGTACGGTGTTGCTATTAGAGAAGGCTAAGCTTAAAGGGTATCAGGTACTTTACTCTTCACTATAATATTGTCTGCTAAGGATTTCATGGTATGGATATCTAAACAGTTGATATGTCTCTAATTGAAACGACTGCAGATAGGTAAAACAAAGTTGTTTCTGAGAGCTGGTCAGATGGCTGAGCTAGATGCTTACAGAGCTGAGGTTTTAGGAAGATCTGCAACAAAAATTCAAGCAAAATATCTCTCACATGCTGCTAACAAAAAGTTTATCTTGTTACGGAAATCAGCAATTCCAATACAAACCGTTGTTAGAGGTGTTTACTATTATCACATGTCGACTATATGTAAATAGTTATGATGATCAATTGTTGGATGAGTGAAAATACTAATATTATATCATTTCAGGGCAAGTGGCACATAATCGTTATATGCATCGAAGGAAAGAAGTGGCGTGTGTGAAAATCCAGAAAACAACTCGTATGTTTTTGACTATGAAAGCTTATAGGGCGTTACATTGTTCGGTTGTCAGACTCCAAGCTAGTATCCGTGGGATGGCTGCCTCAAACATGAGCGCAGCTCAGGTATAACTTCATGCTGATTAAGGCATCAATGGTGTCTCTGCTCATTAATCGTAATATCTATAGAAATGGATAGAGTACTTCAAGTACATTACAACAAGACAATGGGAATATGTGGCTGTAGATACCTAAGCTTGGGTATAGAACCCCTCACATCTTAATATTCTTATCCGTTAAGAACATGGGGGCTCAATCTTTTACTCATTATACAATATATATAAGGGCACGTTTGGTAAGGAGAATTTAAGTGAAATGAAATGGACAGAGAAATGAAATTGAGAGAAATGAAATTGACTGAGAAATTCATTAAATTCCTTTGTTTGGTAATGACAGAGAATTTGATCAGAGAAATGAACAAAAATCATTTCTTATGTTTGGTAAGTAAATCTGAGAAATGAGGATAAAATTACTTAAAATTATTACGAAAACAAAAACAAGACCATTACTAACAGAGATCTTACTACTACCATTGACATATAAATACAAAGTATATACCATACAATAGCCATAACAACAGAAAGCCGTAAACAACAAAAATATATATATTACACAAAAGTAACTTATACGTCTCCATTGCAGTAGCTTACATATATCACTGGTAAGTCATGATAGCATATATACGTGATGATGCATCATCAAAAACCCATCCAACATCTAGCATTAATACAACCCAAAAGATTATGGTTATCAAAATGTTAATGTTTAGTAGGATAATTAGTAGCCTAGCTTAAGGATTTCCTTGCAATCTTTTGTACCATCCAAACTTTCTTTTCTTGATCATACCCGAAAAACATTTCAGCATCCAAGGGGCACTTACCGATAATTTGTGTTGCTTCAAAAGCTTCATCAAATGTGATTCCCGGCAAATTATTGATTTCACTCTGAACCTTCTTCATTAGATCAACATTTGGTGTTCCATCAGCAACCAACTTACTTAAAATGTTATTCAAGTCATTCCCAATAGTCGTCATAGTATTATTCAATGTTTTGCTTGTATCGGCATAAACATGAATGAAGTCATCACCACCATTGTCTCTTTTACGTTTCTTACTAACACAACCCTTGCCCCCTATAGACGAATCCACACCCGTATCAATATCCAAGTCTTCAAGATCTACTGGCGTAGTTTCTTGTGTTTCAACCACGACGTCTTCATCACTAAGATCAGTAGCTCGTGAACCCGTAGCTCTGTCTTTACCTAAGATTGTGCAAAGTTTTTCATAATAAGGGAATGGTTTATCTCTAAAAAGAGCTGCACCTTTATGACTCTGCAATGATTTTAAACACGAATTCAACCTTACCATAAAATACTAGTATAAACAACCAACAATCAAAAAAGAACCTATGAGGATATACCTTTACATACTCATCCCAAACGTCGGTGGGGGCAGTAATAACACATTTATTAGGATCCCAACCGAATCCACTTGTACTTGATCCAGTTACCATGTCGTACATAATGCTACAATGACCCTTCAACGTCTTTAATCTAGACTTTATATGAGGTTCTGCTTTCAACCCCGAATTCGGAAGACTTATATCTAACAAATTTTGAACTGCTTGAAAGTATCCGGGTTTAAACCCGTTATCAGCACCATACTTACCCGTTGCATGCAATTCCATCAATGCATCAATTAGTTTTTCATCTTCATTTGGCGTCCATGTTCTTTTGTTTCTTATTAGCTCAAGTGTTGTAATTAACATGTTAAAACTTCCAAGTTTTAAAGACCAAATCTGTACAACTAAGTTATAAATGATATGTCAAACATGATCCAAATGGGTGCACGAAAATATCGATTAGACAAAAACAAAGATGTAATTCATGGGCCTTTCATGGGCCTTACAACAACTCGTTCAAAGTATGAAACTAAGTTATAAATGATATGTCAAACATGATCCAAATGGGTGCACGAAAATATCGATTAGACAAAAACAAAGATGTAATTCATGGGCCTTTCATGGGCCTTACAACAACTCGTTCAAAGTATGAAACAAGATATAACCACAAAATATAACTACATGATCCAAAAATGCTTCAAATACTGAATTCATAGTTGGTAAAGTTGAAATTTACAATTACTAACTATTTATGTTTTATATCTATTTACAATTATAACATGCAATCGATAAACATAAAAATATAACCAATGTAAATATGAAAAAACAATTACAACTATTTGTAATTTAGTTTACTTACAACCCATTAAAATTACAAATTATTAATTTCACTCTGAACCTTCTTCATTAGATCAACATTTGGTGTTCCATCAGCAACCAACTTACTTAAAATGTTATTCAAGTCATTCCCAATAGTCGTCATAGTATTATTCAATGTTTTGCTTGTATCGGCATAAACATGAATGAAGTCATCACCACCATTGTCTCTTTTACGTTTCTTACTAACACAACCCTTGCCCCCTATAGACGAATCCACACCCGTATCAATATCCAAGTCTTCAAGATCTACTGGCGTAGTTTCTTGTGTTTCAACCACGACGTCTTCATCACTAAGATCAGTAGCTCGTGAACCCGTAGCTCTGTCTTTACCTAAGATTGTGCAAAGTTTTTCATAATAAGGGAATGGTTTATCTCTAAAAAGAGCTGCACCTTTATGACTCTGCAATGATTTTAAACACGAATTCAACCTTACCATAAAATACTAGTATAAACAACCAACAATCAAAAAAGAACCTATGAGGATATACCTTTACATACTCATCCCAAACGTCGGTGGGGGCAGTAATAACACATTTATTAGGATCCCAACCGAATCCACTTGTACTTGATCCAGTTACCATGTCGTACATAATGCTACAATGACCCTTCAACGTCTTTAATCTAGACTTTATATGAGGTTCTGCTTTCAACCCCGAATTCGGAAGACTTATATCTAACAAATTTTGAACCGCTTGAAAGTATCCAGGTTTAAACCCGTTATCAGCACCATACTTACCCGTTGCATGCAATTCCATCAATGCATCAATCAACTTTTCATCTTCATTTGGTGTCCAAGTTCTTTTGTTTCTTAATGGACCTTTGACTCCCGTTGAATCTGTCATATCTATACATAAAATAAGTACACTTTGTTTCTTAATGGACCTTTGACTCCCGTTGAATCTGTCATATCTATACATAAAATAAGTACACTTTGTTTCTTATTAGCTCAAGTGTTGTAATTAACATGTTAAAACTTCCAAGTTTTAAAGACCAAATCTGTACAACTAAGTTATAAATGATATGTCAAACATGATCCAAATGGGTGCACGAAAATATCGATTAGACAAAAACAAAGATGTAATTCATGGGCCTTTCATGGGCCTTACAACAACTCGTTCAAAGTATGAAACAAGATATAACCACAAAATATAACTACATGATCCAAAAATGCTTCAAATACTGAATTCATAGTTGGTAAAGTTGAAATTTACAATTACTAACTATTTATGTTTTATATCTATTTACAATTATAACATGCAATCGATAAACATAAAAATATAACCAATGTAAATATGAAAAAAAAAATGGTAATTGCCTGGGAACCACTTAGTCCCATAGAGAATATTTCTCTCAAGCTAGCAACCCCTACAATGCTGCCTGGCGATGAGTCTCCAAACTCCTTGGTTTGAGTTTCGAACCCAGGTCGTGCGCCCCCAAGGTGTTTTTGTAAGGAGGCAGGTGGCCACTGCGCCAATGTAAATATGAATAAACAATTACAACTATTTGTAATTTAGTTTACTTACAACCCATTAAAATTAAAAATTATTAAGACATTAATATAGTAGTTTGAAATCCCAACAAGATATCAAAATTAAATGCAATTATTTTTTTAAAAAAAATCTTGATATGGTGTACTTGAGATCTAGCCGAAAAAGAATAAATTTAACATACAAACTTAAGATCTTGATGGTGAAAGACTTGAAACATACAAATTAAAAGAATATAATATGTAGTGGATGATGATTTGATACCTGTGAAGATTGTGAAAATAAATATGAACTTCAATTGTGAGAGAAAAGGGGGCTAGGGTTCAAAGCATTTTTATTTTCTTTTGTTGGCATGTGGAAAGCACATGTCATTGCTTAAATACACTTGTTAACTATGAAAACTGAAGAGAGTTTATATCTCCGTGTGTTTTTTTTAGTCTTCAAAAAGTTGAGAAATGGATTTCTTTGTCAAAGGTAAAGAAATCCCATTACATGTAAATACATTTCTTGGGAAATCCAATTCTCCTTATTTTCATTTCTCTCCTTTCAACTCTCCTTACCAAACAAAAGAAATCATTACATTTCCTTTTCTCTAGGTTGAATTCTCCTAACCAAACATGCCCTTAAAATAAACACCTTAAATATGTGAGGTCATATCTAACAACCACATATTCACTTTTCTCTCTCTCTCTCTCTCTCTCTATATATATATATATATATATATATATATATATATTATATATTGGTGGAGGTTATGGTAGAAGTGATAAAGTACTTCAAGTACATAACAAGACAATGGAATATATATATATATACATATTGGTGGAGGTTATGGTAGAAGTGATAAAGTACTTCAAGTACATAACAAGACAATGGAATATATATATATATACATATTGGTGGAGGTTATGGTAGGAAGTGTCTTAATGTATATATATATATATATATTATATATATATATTGGTGGAGGTTATGGTAGAAGTGATAAAGTACTTCAAGTACATAACAAGACAATGGAATATATATATATATACATATTGGTGGAGGTTATGGTAGAAGTGATAAAGTACTTCAAGTACATAACAAGACAATGGAATATATATATATATACATATTGGTGGAGGTTATGGTAGAAGTGATAAAGTACTTCAAGTACATAACAAGACAATGGAATATATATATATATACATATTGGTGGAGGTTATGGTAGAAGTGATAAAGTACTTCAAGTACATAACAAGACAATGGAATATATATATATATACATATTGGTGGAGGTTATGGTAGAAGTGATAAAGTACTTCAAGTACATAACAAGACAATGGAATATATATATATATACATATTGGTGGAGGTTATGGTAGAAGTGATAAAGTACTTCAAGTACATAACAAGACAATGGAATATATATATATATACATATTGGTGGAGGTTATGGTAGAAGTGATAAAGTACTTCAAGTACATAACAAGACAATGGAATATATATATATAATATTATATATATATATATACATATTGGTGGAGGTTATGGTAGAAGTGATAAAGTACTTCAAGTACATAACAAGACAATGGAATATATATATATATACATATTGGTGGAGGTTATGGTAGGAAGTGTCTTAATGTGCAAAGTGTTTTAAATACCCATTTTTGGCGTCTCTTTCTTCCCCACTACCACCACCACTACCACCAGCCTTCTTCCCCGGCCACCACCACCACCGCTGGAAACTGTGATTTGAAGCGGGTTGCGCCCTTAAGACATTAATAAGGGGTAGCTGGTGGGGGTGATAAGTCATAGGGGGTGACTACAGTACCCGCGTAATGCGGCGGCGATGGGGTGACTACAGTGCCCGCACAATGCGGCGGCGATGGGGGCGATGGATGGTGATCGTGGTGGCAGCGACAAATGGTGTAGGTAATTGATGTAAAGATGTTTTGATTTAAAAAGGGGTAGTAGAGATATTTTATATATAAGGGACTGATGGTGTACTTTAATATTAAGGGTTGATGGTGATTTAATTCATTAAGGGTAGTTTGGTCAATTCTTGTCCCATTTTTCTTAACTTTAAACATGGCGGCTATAATATTTATATAGTAGTATAGATAGGTCATAGGGGGTGATCGGTGATGGGGTAATCTAACTACATGCGGCCCCCATGGATGGAAGACTGAATTACCTTAGATGCCTGTGCCCGTACTCCAAAAAAAACTAACCAAATTTCCCTGAGCCAGTTTTTCAAATTTTTGTATTATGAACTACTCACAAACTCAATGCAAGTAAGATTTGGTCCCCCATTCTTACATGACGACAAGGAAAGCAGCGTAATCGCTCAATTTGTTTGTAGGGGGAAATAATGGAGTGATAACTAAAGAAGTTTTTAATGATGACTATTGGTTGGATTTATGAAGACACATGTTTTTAATGATGCAGGCTGCAAATGCAACATCTATACTAGAACAACAAATTGAAGAACTCAAACAGGCGATGGTATGTTTTTCTACAACTGAAGTATATCATTCTAATTAATTAGACGCTCCTTTTATTTGTAGGGAATCATCTTTAATTGTTAGTCTATTATCTAATTAGGCAGTTTATCTTAATTATTTTGTTATTAGATAGTATTAGTTTCTTATTTTGAGTTAAATAATATTTTTTTAATCGTAGTCAATAAATACGGTTCACCTGTTTAGGTTTCAACAAATCACGTTGTCTGTTGATTGAATAAAGAGAATCGAGAATTTTTGTTCTAAACCACTCATGTTTGGTATGAAGGTTTGAATTTGTAATTGTATTAGCTGAATAATAAAATACAATCTACATGATATTTATAGATACATAACCCTAATCTAAGTAAACCCTACGGGCCTATTATACAATGTAGGCTTAGCCCATATGTATTCTAACACTCCCCTCGAGCTGGAGCGTATATATCATAAGCTCCAAGCTTGTTACATATATATTCAACCCGTGGACCTCTAAGGGACTTTGTAAACACATCTGCTACTGATCATTAGAACTAACAAACTCTGTTACAATGATACCATCGAGTAGCTTTTCTCTAACAAAATGACAATCAATTTCAATGTGCTTTGTCCTCTCATGGAAGACTGGATTAGAGGCAATGTGTAGTGCAGCTTCATTGTCGTAAATGAGTTTCATTGGGGAAACCTTGCAAAACTTTAGTTCTTCCAGAAGTTGTTTGATCCATACAAGCTCACATGTTGCATTTGCCATTGATCTATACTCTGCCTCTGCACTTGATCTTGCAACCACATTTTGTTTCTTGCTTCTCCAAGAAACTAGATTGCCTCCAAATAAGACACAAAATCCTGAGGTTGACCTTTGGCTGAAAGGACACCCATCATAATCTGCATCCGAATAACATTGAACTTCCCGGTGCCCTTTATTCTCATATAATAAGCCTTTTCCAGGTGCTCCTTTGATGTACTTTAGAATATGTAATGTTGCTTCCCAATGAGAGTCACGAGGAGAATTCAAAAACTGACTAACTACACTCAAAGCAAATGAGATATCTGGTCGAGTCACTGTGAGATAGTTGAGTCTACTAACCAGTCATCGATATTTTCCTTGATCTGTTAGCGGCTCCCCCTGTCCAGGTAGAAGCTTAACGTTAGGATCCATTGGAGTGTCAACTGAACAGGCCAGCTTCCTCAAGTATATCAAGAGCATACTTGCGTTGAGAGATTGAAATTCCATCGGTAGATTGTGCAACTTCAATGCCTAAAAAATATCTGAGCTTCCCCATATCTTTGATCTGAAAATGTTTGAAAAGATGATTCTTTAGTAATTAGATGCCAATGTGATCATCTCCAGTGATTACGATATCATCAACATAAACGACTAAGTAGATGCAACCTGTCTTTGCATGTCTATGGAAGACTGAATGATCTGCCTCACTTTGTATCATCCCGAATGCTTTGACTACAGTACCGAATCGGCCAAACCAAGCGCGAGGGGATTGCTTACGAGTCTGGTGCGCGGTAGAGGACTCTGGAACTTTCAGGTAATCTGTTAGAGCGTATTCGGAGGTTGAATTTGGACGGATTTTGTAACAGTGGGATCACGAGGAGTGTGTTCACATATGTTGAAATCGAGGTTGAGTTCTGAAGACCAGGGTTCCGAATGAAATCTCTCATGTGATGCTACCGCTAGTGGAGAGTGTTGTTGTTCCTCTGGAATCTCTGGAGCCGGTATTTCAAATCAGTAGGAGCCGGTTGAGATTGAGGAAGAGTCATTGGTGATCTTTGCCATGACTGAGTCAGCTGTGTCTGACTGTATTGGAGCGGTTTACAGGTTCAATGGGCCTTTCAGGTGACTGATGAAAAGGACTGTTGCAATTAGGTAGACTTGGGATGCTTGGATTGAAGTTTGGTTTGTTCTTGGGAGCTGGATCTGTGAAACTTCTGTTCCTATCTGTTGTTATTGAAATCTTAGCTTGTTCATGGAGAACGGAAGACTTGAGAAACTTCTGTTTGTTCTTGGAACTGGAGGCTTGGAGGATTTCTATTATCTGAAGATTACTGTTTGACCGGGATATTGTTTGCTTGAATGGCAGGATGAAATTTATCGCAAGGTCTTCAAGGGGGAGATTGTTGGGTTTGTGAAGGCCTTACGGGCCTGCTGGTTCTGTTTATTGATTAGGAAGCCCAAATTGGTTTCCTTGTTCAACAAGCAAGAAACCCTAGCTGTCCTCCTATATATACCCCTCATATCTAATTGTAATTTAAATGGTTCAGAGCATCAATAAAACAACCTAGTTTGCAGCCGGTGGATTAGGCCCCCCACTGGGGCCGAACCACGTCAAATCCCGTGTGTCGTTTATCTATTTTCTTGAATTATCTTCTTGTTTAATTGCTTCCGTTGTGCTAAGGCTAAGGCCTGTTCCAAACACTACTAATACAACAAAATTCGACAACCAGCTTACATGCGTATACTGATGCTCATCACAATAACCTCAATGCTTATTCTGATGCTGACTGGGCTGGTTGCCTTGACGACCGTCGATCCACAGGGCGATATGCCATATACATTGGATCAAATCTCATCTCCTGGTCTGCACGGAAGCAGAAAACTGTCTCTAGGTCGTCAACAGAGTCTGAATACAAAGCCTTGGCAGATACGGTTGCCGAACCTACATGGTTACAAGCTCTCCTACATGAACTTCGAGTTTCAATGAAGAACATTCCCAAATTGTGGTGTGATAATTTAGGTGCGACATATTTTTCAGCAAATCCAGTTTTTCATGCACGTACAAAGCATGTTGAAGTAGATTTTCACTTTGTTCAAGAAAAAGTTGCAGAAAGAAAATTATCTATATAGTTCATTTCCACAGATGACCAGATTGCAGATGTCTTCACGAAGCCACTTTCCGCTTCTCGATTCCTTGACATAAGATCCAAGCTAAAGGTCGCTCCCCGGCCTTAGCTTGCGGGGGGATATTAGACATATATTAGTTTCTATATATCTAGTTACCATATATTAGTTTCCATATATTAGTTTAGGTTACTCTATAAATATATTCTTTCTAACCCTTCTATTACTATATATTAGTTACCATATATTAGTTTCTTAATTACAATACAATAATATAATAACCATTACAAGTTTTATATTAAGACTGCTTATGTAGCTGATTTGGTCTGATATGGAGTATACCATCTTGCATAGAAACCCAAAAACGAGTTTTTCTCATGGATGCCCATGATAGTCAAAAAACAGAAAACTTGACCCACTAGGAATTCGATGATTACTTTCCAACAAAGAATCCTCGCATATAACTAAGAACTTTTTGGTTTAATTAGGGAGTTACCTTTATTAGTTTTCTTATTAGATTAGTCTAAATTGTCAAATAAATAAGGTTAAGCTGTTTAAGTATCAACACACATGTTCTGTTTTGCTTGAACTAATGAAGAGTCGATAATTGCTGTTGTCAACCCCAAACAAAATTACCTCATTCATTTGATAATATGTTCGGTGTCCAACTCAAACTTTTGAGGTTTACTTTTATAAAGTTTTCTAAACTGTAGCCTTAGTGCTACTTCATTAACATCACATTTGATTTCCCTTTCTGTTTCTAATATTTCCACTATTCAAACTTTTGTAGGCTGAGATGGAGGAAGCTAAGAATCTAGAAATTTCAAAGTTACGTGTTTTTCTGAGAGAAATTACAGAGTATCGTGTAAAGGAAGAGGGGGCCGCAGACATAGAAACTGGGAAACTCCCTCAACCTGAAGACATTCCTATTACAGGCAATGAGGCAATTGACAAGCTTACTTCTGAAAATGTGAAACTTAAGGTACTAAATGTGAACTTTTGAAGGTCATAACTGGCTTGGTAATGATTTATTGCATCTTTGTATTATTCTGAATACTTGCAGTATGCGGTTAGTTCACTACAATGGAAATATGATGAGTCCCACAAGCAGGCGACAGATGCAGAGTCAATGGTAATTGAATTGAAGACCTCCATGCAAAGGTTACACCAATGTTAGATTGGCTCTTTTTCATGTTTCACCATGATAATATTTTCAATTTATTCACAATCTAAGGCTAAAGTGGTATCTTTGTTCCTTAATTATGTTGTTCCTTCAGCCTTCAAGAAAAACTTTCTGACATTGAAACTGAGGAGCAGATTCTGCGCCAACAAGTGATGATGCATCCATCAACTGCAGCTTCTAAGGTTAACATGCAACAGATGATATCATATATTCACATTGGAAAATATATCTTTCTACTTTTAATTACAACGGATTTCAGGATCAACAGAATGGCCAACAAGGAAGTCCACAGAGTTTAAAGAGATTCGATAGCAGATCGAGACGTTCTATCATTGAAAATCAGAATGTATTGTTCTTCAACATGATCTCGTTTGTCTATTGTTTCATCAATTCTCCTTTTATGGCAACATGCTTTCTCTTTTTCTATGTTATGTGTTTCGATAGAATTTTTCTAAAAATGATTTATAGTTTGTTACTATATATAGTATGTTATATATTATGTATGTGATACAGGAAAATGTTGAAGCTCTTTTGGCGGCTGTTAGACAAGAGCTTGGTTTTAGTCACGGAAAACCAGTGGCTACATATATTATATACAAAAGTCTTATGCACTGGAAAACTTTTGAAGCTGAAAAAACGAGTGTATTTGATCGTCTTATTCTGATGATCGGTTCCGCCATAGAGGTCTGATGTTAATGCATAACATGTTTTTGCATGCTTTAAAGTGATTTGTATACAAATAACTACGTTTATTTGCAATTCTGAGATGATGAGTAAATTAACATGCATCTTTCTGTATACCATGTTATCCAGAAAGAACATGACAATAAACACATGGCGTATTGGCTATCTACCACATCTACATTGCTATATTTGCTGTATAAGAGTTTAAGCCCAGCTGGAAACAAAGCATCACATTCACCATCATTTTTTGGAAGGATGACTCAAGTAATACTTTCTTTTTTCATTACTCGCTAATTTTTATATACCACTTCATCTGTTTTTAAATAGCTAGGACGTTTACGATTAAATTGTGAAAATCATTTCCAATACAAATGCTCTTTTTTAGGGATTTAATAAATCGTCGTTCAGCGATTTAGTGCGCCACGTGGAGGCGAAGTACCCAGCTTTGCTTTTTAAGCAACAATTAACTGCTTATGTTGAAAAAATCTATGCAATTATTCGTGATAACGTGAAGACAGAATTGTCATCAATTATCTCTTATTGTCTTCAGGTATGATGTGTTTGTGCAGCATAAAGTTTGTCAATAAATTAAATATTGTTTATTCTGCACAATTTCTGGGTGACAGCACAAACCTGTAAACCTGGTTGGAGAGAGAACTCTTAATCTAAATGAGATATTCCACTCATTAGCTTTCTTATGAAGTCTAGTCCTAATAACAGGCAAAACAAGGCACTAATTTATATTCTCCCAACGGTTCAGGCAGCAAAAACCTCAAAACATAACCCGCCTCCAAATACTCACTGGGGAATTGTCATTGAATGCTTAAATGGAATGCTTGCTATATTGAAGGAAAACCATGTATGTATGATTGTTATATTCTTATATATGTGAAATGTCCCGTTATTAGCATGCTCCTCTTGTTTTAGTGATTTAGGCATCATTGTTTCAGGTGCCACCAGTTCTGGTTCAAAGGATCTTTACTGAAGCTTTCTCTTGCATCAATGTTCTCATTTTCAACAGGTACCTTCTCTCTTTTCGCCTTTCTAATGGATGGACCGTATGGCATTTCAAATTGCTGTATGATCTCCTTTTATGTGACATGCAGCCTTCTGAAATACCAAGAGTATTGCACATTACAAACTGGGAAATATTTGAAAGCGGGATTAGTTGAGTTAGAACAGTGGTGTAGTCGGGCCACAAAAGAGGTAGTAATCTGATATATGTTGATGTCGATCAAGGTAAGCGGGTCTAACTATTCAATTGAAATCAGTATGCAGGCTCATCAGCAAATGAACTTCAACACACAAGGGAAGCAGTTGGGTTTCTGGTATATGCTTTTGATCATAGAAAAGCGAGTGTAAATGCAACCTTATGAAATTTGACTGATACTGGTACTAAAATTCTAGCTCTAATTTCTACAGGTTACAAAGGAGAAGTCTACGATTGGCTACGATCAACTGACAACCAAGCTATGCCCTGTAAGTCTCTGCATGTGTTTGTTTATCTTTTTTTTTTAATATATATATAACAATTAATTATAACAAGTTGAAAAAATCTTAAAAAATCTAATCAATATTACAAAATAATAATAACAATAATTGTGATATAGATGAATGAATGATACCTTTTGTTATAGGTTTTAGGTGTTCAACAGCATTATAGACTATGCACACTCTACAAGGATGATGAAACTGGAACTGTAACCCCAGAAGTAAGAATTCATTCATATTCTTCAACTTAATTCTTTCCACCAATGATCTTCCCTCACCCTCAAAGTTTCATACAGGTTATTTCCAAGTTGAAAGTTACAGCTGATAATGAAAGAAACTCTTTTTTACTGGATGTGAATTGTCGGTATGTTCATGACATACCATAAACTAAGTTTACAAGTTTTGATGATAAAACACCACAAGTGATCATTGTTCATTGTATTTGCAGGGAATCTTTCTCAATAGATGAAATAATTAACCAGTGTTTCAATGAAAAAGATTTTCCAAACGTAAAACCTAGCGGTGAACTCCTTGAAAACCCAGCTTTCCATTTTTTACGGGAGTAACCGTGGCTGGTGGTGGTTATTTTGGCACATCAAGACCATCATCCACTACCACTCAATTTTACGAGTAGATTTAATTAGGTAGGTTGCTCATTGTTTTAGCGATATCCCCTGCCCTTGGTGTAAAAAGCATTATATATGTTAGGTTAATTAGATGTGTAGATTATTATTATTATATATATATATTAGGTGTATATGTAGATGTGTAGATTATTATTATTATATATATATAAGTGTGTGTGTGTGTGTGTGTGATAGGCAAAATTCATATGGGAACAGGGCGGGGATGCAGCATTCATTCATTAACCCTTCAATTTATAAATGTAGTCGGAGATCGATTGTACAAAAGGAACCTTTATATATCAATGGTAAGCAGACCCTTGCTTGGCAAGTGTCAGCAACCAGCAATATTACAGGCGAGTTCATAATTACCATTTAAACCTCGATCTCTATGTGTGCTAATATCACATATCTCTATATGTGATTCGTCGAAGACCTCCCTACTTTTTTTCTTCTAAGCAGGAAAGATGTATATATGAAGATATAATTTTAGTTTTTATTCATTATTATCACGCATATCATTGGGGGTTGACGATGGAAATGAGAAATCTAAGTTATAATTCGAGAAAATAAAATGAGTGAAATTCACATATCAAGAAGATGTAATATTAGAAGGGGTGTTTAAGTGCTTGAGTTAAGAGAATATGAAAATCTATACCATGAACAGAATAAATCTCAATTATTTCCAGAATCTAATCTATTCTCAAATAGATCTCAACACAAACCAAACAAAATCACACCTGCTAATCAAATATGATTCACTCAACTATTTGTTAAATGTTCTATTACAATCAAAGATTGAAACAACGAATTATTATTAAAAATATTGATATATATATTTTTATGTATATATATACTTATATATCGAGAGAGAGAGAGAAACAAGAAAGTGTGTGAAAGAAGATTTAGGGTTAATTAACCCTAAATCTGGACGTGTGTGGCACACTTCTCCTTAATTGCAACTTCAGTCCCTCTACTTGTATCTTCTTTTTCTTGTACAACTTTAGTCCCTCTGACCAAATAATCAACAACTCTAAGTCCTTGCAACACTAATCATACAATAAACATACAGAAAGGAATAAGCTGCTTATAAGCAACTTATAAGAGAATAAGATTATAATTTCAACAATAAGTTTTAAACTTATCTATTTCTAACTCACTGTTGCTAGTAATAATAATATCATCTACATAAACTAACAAGGCAATTAAAGAATTATTATCAGATTTAGTAAAGAGTGAATAATCACTTTTACTTTGCAAAAAACCATTACTAATTAAAGCATCAGTGAGTTTAGCATTACACTGTCTAGGTGTTTGTTTTAACCACAAAGAAACTTGTTTAATTTGCACACTCTAGTGTCACCACTATCAAAAAAACCTTCAGGTAAGTCCATATAAACAGTTTCTTCAAGATCACCATACAAAAATGCATTATTTATATCAAGTTGATACAAACACCAATTATTCTGAACAGCTAAGCTAATTAAGCATCTCACAGTAACAAGTTTTACCACATGAGAAAAAATCTCATCAAAATTCACCCCTTCCTTATGACTATAACCTTTAGCTACTAATCTAGCTTTATATCTTTCTATCTCACCATTTTCAACCTATAGGTTTTCTATCTTTTGGAAGATCAGTCAATTCCCAAGTGTTATTTCTATAAAGGGCTTCCATTTCAAGATTCATAGCATCAACCCAATGTTTCTCTTTACATGCATCACTATATATATTTGCTTCAGTGCTTTTATTAAGTTCAGACAGAAAAGAAACACATTCAGGATGTAAATGTGAATAACACACAAACTTTTCAAGACCATATTTAACACTACTGTTAACAATAAAATCTTTATACTTGTTTGGAAAAACTGAAATTCTATCTGACCTTCTAAGATTTTGAACATTGTTATCAACAAGTAAATTATTGATATCTTGATTCTCAATGTGTAAATCATTGTTTTGTTGATTCTGTATATGAGCACCTTCATCATTAATGACATTGTCATCTCCCTCAGAATCATTCTCATTTAATTCATGTGATGCAGCCTCCAGATTCTCACTAGTAGGGCTAGAAGAAACACTGCCAGAGTGAGAATGGTTGCTGCTATCACTACCATCATTCTCTCTCACATCATCATTGGGAACAGGAGGATCCTCATAAGAATCAAAGAACTTTTCTTGATCTATTGAACTTACAGACAATATCTCATAATTTTTATTTTGATTTTTACTTTTTAAAGGAAAAATGTTCTCAAAAAATTTTACATCTCTGAAAAAAAATATTTTATTATCATTAAGAGAAAGAAGTTTGTAACCTTTTTTGTGTTAAAGTAACCAATTAAAACACATTTTGTAGATCTACTTTCAAATTTATCTAAAACATTTAAGTTCTTTGAAAAACATAAGCACCCAAAGGATCTTAAGTGAGAGAAGAAAGGAGATTTGTTAAACACCATCTCATATGGAGTTTTTCCATTTAGCACAGAAGAAGGTAATCTGTTAATCAGATAACAAGCAGTCATAATACATTCAGTCCACAAGTTTAAGGGAATTCCCCCTTGAAACAAAAGAGCTCTAGCTACATTAAGAATATGTCTATGCTTTCTTTCTACAATTCCATTTTGTTGTAGAGTATGAGCAATAGAAGTTTGATGCAAAATAGTCTGTAACATATTTAATACATAATCTGCAGGATGTCCTAACCTATGATGCCAAACAGTTTTAGACACATCGCAAGTAACCAACCTATCAATACCTTTTAAACAATCAATCATATATTATAATCCACCATCCTGTTTACCAGTCCCTAGAACTTTCATGTCATTCAAACCCTGAGTCATAATGTAACACAAATTGTCATTAAAAGCAATCAAGTAATTGCTATGTTTAGCCACTTTATGTACAGACAACATATTAACACATTACTCAAGAACCACCAACACATCAAACAAGGTTAAGTATTCAGTTAGTTGTAAGTTACCAATTTTTTGAACATAAGCATAAGTACCATTTGGATGACCCACTTTGATTTTTAAAGCTGATACATCAAGAACATCAACAAGATTACTTTCAGAGTATGTAATGTGATGATTGGCTCGAGAGTCTGTTATCCAACAATTTTTTATATATAAATGTCTTAATTTTGAGTTGGAACAAAAAATTTTGTTAAAATTTTTGTGAAAAAATTTACTTGAATTAAACAACACACCTGCCATATTTGCATTCACATTTTGTGTAGACTCAGAGTTATCTTTCAACAGATTAAGATTTCTAGCTAACTGTTCATCAGAAAAGTTATTAGCAACAGAACCAGAAGATTGAGAACTAGAAGTGGAAGTATTATTACTAGAAAATTTCCTTTGATTGTTCTGAAAATTGCTAGACTTCTTCTTACCTAAATCAGGTGGATAACCAATAAGTTTGAAACATTTATCAATAGTATGACCATTAAATCCACAATTCTCACAAATAACAGAAGGACCTTCTATATTTTGTTGAGAAGAACTAGCTTTAGAATTTTTTGAAAAATTGTTGACAGAAGGAAAGTTTCTATCATTACCAACTTTAGAAACAAAAGCAGAAGACTGGGATTTTTGATTCACAGGAGAAGAAGCAGATAACCCTCTATGTGACTCATCCCTAGAGATAATTAAATATGCAGTTTTTAAATCAGGTAAAGGATCTTTAGTTAAAACTAGACTTATGCCCGCGCAATGCGGCGACGGCGAGGGTAGTGATGGCGGAGGTGGTGGTGGTGGTGATATGTCTTATTTTATACCCATTTCCCACGGATTTATTAAATGTTTATAAGTGCTTTTCGAGTCATTTTTGTATACATTTGGTGCGTTTATGGTATTTGTTAGTGTTTCAGGATTTTAACAGGTACTTGAGCATAAAAGAAAACGACATAAAATAAAATAAAAATAAAAAAAAAAAAAAATAAAAAAAAAAAAAAAAATAAAAAAAAAAAAAAAAATAAAAAAAAAAAAAAAAAAAAAAAACATAAAAAAAAAAAAAAATAAAAAAAAAAATAAAAAAAAAAAAAAAAAAAAAAAAA
>CM067167.1:47170324-47195324 GCA_034093135.1 Erigeron breviscapus | reverse complement strand
ACCAACAAATTAGAGTTTTTGCAACGGAAGAAGAAATTGACCCAATCACCAATGATAAACGATTATATTCACCACGAAGATGAACAAGATCTTAAACCCCCCAAATAATATTTGAACAAACCCTAATTTTTCTCAAAAAATTAGGGTTTTTAATCTCAACCAGATCTAGTAAACAAAACGGTGACCAAATGATCACACGCCTCTCTGATACCATGAACAGAATCTAAATTCCAATCTATGTTATCAATTTCAGGTGAAATTTCGGTGGTATACCGGTTTTCGGTGGTGGGACATAATTTCGGTTTTGATATCGTTTCCGAAATTTTCGGTGGTTTTGACCGAAATTTGACCGAAAATCAACTATCTAAATTTCGGTGAAATTAGTGGTTTTACCGGTACAATTTTTTTTTTCTTTTTTGGGCCTAACTTAATAAAATAAATGGGTTTCTTTTTCTTTTTAATAGCCCATATGTCAATTAAACCCATGAGTAATAAAACCCACCCAAAAAAAAACAATAACCCAAACCTAATTTCTCATTACCACCGATCGGATCAAGCAGCAGTACTAGCGACTTCAAGCAGCAGCAGTGACTTCAAGCAGCAACAACATAAACATCAATTAGGTATGATTTCTATGTTATTTTCTATCTTAATTTCTATTTTATGAGGATGATACTATGGTTGATGTTGATGCCTTGGCTATGTGGACTCAGAAGAAGAATTTCAACAATTGTGATTTCAGTTATGACTTTTAAAAACTTTCAGTTCGATGTTTGTTGCTCATTGTTTTGTAATCTGCAATTCTGTTTTTCAGTTTCATGTAGACATTCTGTTTTCTGTTTTTGGACTTCTGTTTTCTGCTTGCTGAAGTCTGTTTTTCAGTAATTTGAATTCTGTTTTTCAGTTCGAGTGTTTTCAGCAATCTGTTTTCTGCATTCTGTTTTCAGCAATCTGTTTTTCTGTTTTCAGCAATGTGAATTCTGTTTCAGCACTTCCAGGTTTTATCTTTTACTCTTATTTATGTATATATATAAATATATATATAATATTAGAATTACCGAAATACCACCGAAAAAAACGATATTTCGTATACCAGTCCTTGACCGAAACACCGAAATTTATGTCCTTAACTACTTAGATTCCAATATATTTCCAGAATCTAATCTATGTGTGGCACACTTCTCCTTAATTGCAACTTCAGTCCCTCTACTTGTATCTTCTTTTTGTTGTACAACTTTAGTCCCTCTAACCAAATAATCAACACTCTAAGTCCTTTGTAACACCCGACGTTTAAAAATATGGGTTTTCAAAAATCTTTCACCTAACGGTGTTAAAATTGCGGAAGTAAAGACTGTAAAAGTCAAAACCGATAAAAACATTTCGGTTTCTGCATTTAGTTGGTGTTACATGCCATATCAAACAATAATTCAAATGAAAACCCAACGGTTGCCCAACATTAAACAACCGTTCACACATTATTACATATATTCGACATCAAAATGAAATGTAACAAAAGTCTCCATAATAAGCAACTAGGGGTAGCTAAGGAATCTGCATGCTTTCTACCCACGCTCTCACGTCCTGCACCTACAAGTCCTTCAAGCTAAACCTGAGGGAACAACCACATTAAAGAAACAAGGGTTAGCTATAAGAATAGCTAAGTAAGATCACACTTAATTTAAAAGCATTTGTCCAATTAAAACATTTCTTCGTTAATAGACAAACTTATTAGGCACAACACACAACACACATAACTGCATAACAACTTCATATCAATTAGGATAATCATCCTAAATGTGCCTATCCTGCATTAGTTCACACATTGTCACACATATCTTCGTTTACTGCATATAAGTGTGCCCTGCATCACACCCGACTGGATGATCAACCAAAAGACTAATCATCGTACGTCGTTAAGGAATGGCAAGCCAATCCAAGAGTAATCCGTACGTGAAGGTTGGTCAAACCCCTCGTATTACTCGCCCTGCATTATAAAGACCATGTTGCAAGGAGCCACCCAAGCAACAACTACGTCAACGTACTCGTCCGGCTAAGACTTGTACGGGTTAAGCTTAACACTTTCCCTGCATTATATTTACGAGCTCGATTTCACACATAATAGTTTAGGCAACACACATAACCTAAACATAATCACACATTACCTTCATTTCGTTTGGGCCCTTAAACGTGCAAGTGACATGGTAACCTACCAAGTCTAGTGAGCTAGGTGTACAAGCCATGTAGTATGCATATGTCACACATTAACTCCATTTCTACATTTCACACATAATAAGATACTTCGTAATTCTACATAAACTACATATCAATACACTACATTAAACAATACTTCATTTCACTACATTAGGGTCTGCATTTCAGGTCTCATGGTCAACTACATATCCCATAGTACCTCCCGTGTAACCCGAGATACTCCATATAACATATGTTACCGTTAAGGAAGTTATAAGTATGAAACCTTTGCTTGTTGAACCCTCAGCGTGACAAAGTAGTGTATCTTACCTTGATACAGCTTAACAACAAGCTACAAGCACAATACAATGATGACTAGGTGTCTCCAATAACCTAGAACAAGTATAAGATCGAAATATAAGCTAAACGACACCTTTTGTAAAATCTGGGCAGGTGGTGCGCCGCACCTTCCAAGTGGTGCGTCGCACCAATCCTAGAAATTTGGTTCGCACTATCCTAGGTGCGCCGCACACTCCCTTTCCAGAAATTTCCTATCAACAATAGGTGCGCCGCACCTACCCTTTGGTGCGTCGCATATCGGGCTCCCATCAAAAACCAAAAACCTAAACTGGGCAGTGGTGCGCCGCACCACTCCCTTGGTGCGCCGCACCTGGGGTGCAGATCAGCAACTCAATTTTGTTCTTTGATCAAACGAATTCCATACGAACCCATACCCCAAATCTAACCTGGGGACTTAAAATTAACCCTTTTAATTGCACTTTCATCATCTTTAACCATCCTATTAATCCTTTAATCCTTTACATCATAAATCAATCATTTAATCACCCAAATAACATGAAATCGGTGAACGTTTAATCAAATAACCCAACCCAAACCCTTATGGCCTGGATTAAGACTAATATAAGACTCACACAATCAGATCTCAGATGAGGAATACCTATATTACCTGTATTTGGTGATAAAGATCCAAGATCTAAGCAATACACGATCGATTTGGCTCCAAAACGAACAGATCTAGTGAGAAACTTGAGAGGGAAGGGAGGGGATCGGCTAGGGCTTGTTTAGGAGGAAGAAAATCTGCATAATGGCTCTCTAATGACAACCCCTAAGCCTCTAAACCCGTTTTTGACTTTGCACACATGTCAAAACTAGCCCCTAAGCTTCCTAATCCTTCATTATTGGTCACAAACTACTTTATTGACCATATACATCATTAATCCTTCATTAAATGTCACTACATAGACATTAATCTTCATATTACACACATTTATACTACATTAACATTTAGGCTTACAAGCCTCACACATAACACACATTAACTACATATAAGCATTAAATCTAAAATAGACTTAACGACACACACAATATTGACTTAACGGCATTAGTCAACTAGTAAAGAAAAGTTTGGGATGTTACAATTACCTCCCCCTTAAGAGGATTCCGTCCCCGGAATCTCATTAGTAAGGAACAACTCGGGATACTTTTCCTTCATTACTGCTTCAGTTTCCCACGTTAAGCTTTCTCCATGATTATGCTTCCACTTTATCAACACAAGGTCAATCACTTTTCGGCGTAACTTCTTTTGCTTTCTTCCAAGTATCGCTACCGGTTCGTCTACTATTCTCTTCATTGGGTCAATACTCACGTCTTTAATAGGAATCACACTTGACTCCTCAGCTAAACATTTCCTCAAGTAGGATACATGGAAGGTGTTGTGAATTCCATCCAATTCTGGAGGTAATTCCAACTGATATGCCACATCTTTAATGCGCTTCACAACCTTAAAAGGTCCAATGAAACGTGGACTCAACTTTCCCTTCTTTCCAAATCGAATAACTCCTTTCCAAGGTGATACTTTCAGCATCACTAAATCACCAACATTAAACTCAATCGGTCTCCTTTTCTTATCTGCATATGTTTTCTGCCTTTCTCTTGCCACACGTAAGGCTTCTTTAGCTACATTAACCTTTTCAGAGGTAATTTCAATAATTTCGGGACTGGTCAACTGCTTTTCACCGGGCTCCATCCAACAACTTGGAGTCCTACACCTTCTACCATATAACATCTCAAATGGTGGCATTCCAATGCTTGCATGGTGACTATTATTGTAAGCAAACTCAATCATCCTCAAATGATCATCCCATGCTCCACCGTATTCAAGTACACACGTTCTCAACATATCCTCCAAGGTTTGAATGGTTCTCTCACTTTGCCCATCGGTTTGAGGATGATAGGCGGTACTCAAATTTATTCTACTACCCAACTCCCGTTGAAGACCCTTCCAAAAGTTTGACACAAACCTCGAGTCTCGATCCGAAACAATAGATAAAGGAACTCCATGTTTCGCAACTACTTCATCAATGTACATCTTTGCCATCTTCGTTAAGGCACATCTTGTCGGGTAGCTAGAAAATGAGCACTCTTCGTCAATCTATCCACAATCACCCATATCATATCATTCCCTTTCGGCGTTTTAGGTAGCTTCGTTACAAAGTCCATGGTAATATGATCCCATTTCCACTCGGGAATGTCTAATTGATGCAACAAACCATACGACTTTTGATGGTCCGTTTTCACACGTGCACACGTCAAACACTTTGCTACAAAATGAGCTACTTCCCCTTTAATATCCGGCCACCAATAAATCGACTTCAAATCTGCATACATTTTGGTGACACCGGGATGAACCGAATATCTACTTCTATGGGCTTCCTCAAGGATCAATTCTCGGTTATCACCAAGCAATGGCACCCAAATTCGACCCTTGTATGTTTTGAACCCACGACTATTAGTCTCCATCACAAGACGTTTCTTCTTCCCAATGCTTTCATTGTCAATGTTATCCTTCATCAATGCCCTCACTTGTGCTTCTTTAATTCGATCAAGTAGCCCCGACTTGGCTTGAACTTGCATGCTCATCAACTTACAAGAAGAACTTTGCACCTTCCTACTTAGTGCATCCGCCACTACATTGGCTTTACCCGGATGGTATTTGATTTCACAATCATAATCCTTAAGTAATTCCATCCACCTCCTTTGTCTCACGTTCATTTCCTTTTGATTAAAGACATACTGTAAACTTTTATGATCAGTAAACAAAGTGCATTTTGTACCATAAAGGTAATGTCTCCACAATTTCAATGCAAAAACAACTGCGGCTAATTCAAGATCATGGGTAGGGTAATTATTCTCATGTGGTTTCAACTGGCGGGAAGCATAGGCGATCACCTTGTCCCTCTGCATCAGTACACAACCTAAACCCGTGATAGATGCATCACTATACACAACCAAATCATCGGTACCTTCAGGTAAGGCAAGTATAGGAGCTTCACACAACTTCTTCTTCAACGTTTGAAATGCATTCTCCTGCTTATCGGTCCACTCAAACTTTACTCCTTTCTTCGTTAGTTCAGTCATAGGCTTGGCTATTCGGGAGAAATCCTGAATGAACCTTCTATAATATCCAGCCAAACCAAGAAAACTTTTAATCTCAGTAGGAGTCTTTGGCTGCTCCCACTTTGAAACAGCTTCAATCTTTGAAGGATCTACTTTAATACCTTCCGATGAAATAACATGACCAAGAAACTGCACCTCTCGAAGCCAAAACTCGCATTTAGAAAACTTGGCATACAACTTCTTCTCCCTCAACACCTCCAAAACTGCTTTCAAGTGCTCACGGTGCTCATCTTCTGACTTAGAATAGATCAAAATATCGTCAATAAACACAATAACAAAATGATATAGAAAGGGACGGCATACCCGATTCATTAAATCCATAAACGCGGCTGGAGCATTAGTCAACCCAAATGGCATGACCAAGAACTCATAATGGCCATATCTAGTCCGGAAAGCTGTCTTTGCTACATCCTCCTTCTTAACCTTCAATTGATGATAACCGGACCGTAAATCTATCTTTGAAAAATATGAAGCACCATGTAGTTGATCAAAGAGATCATCAATTCGCGGGAGAGGATATTTATTCTTAACCGTTCGCTTATTCAACTCGCGGTAGTCTATGCACATGCGCATAGATCCATCCTTCTTTTTAACAAAGAGAACCGGGGCTCCCCAAGGCGAGGAACTAGGTTGAATGAAACCTTTGTCAAGTAACTCCTGAAGTTGGGACATTAACTCTTTCATTTCTGTAGGAGCTAATCGGTAAGGTGCTTTAGCAACAGGTGTAGCACCGGGAATAAGATCTATCTGAAAAGTAACTTCACGGTCAGGAGGGATACCGGGAAGATCTTCGGGAAACACATCGGGAAAATCGGACACTACATCAACACTAGCAATAGAAGGCTTCTCCTTTCTCACATCAATAACATAGGCCAAGAAATGACTCTTATTCTTCCTTATACATTTAATAGCCTTCATCATACTAATGATCTTTATCCCCCTTCTCTTCTTATCTCCATAAACCGTTACCACATTACCATCGGATATAGGAAACCGAATAATCTTTTGGGAACACAAAATATTAGCTTCATTTCTAGACAACCAATCCATACCAATCACTACATCAAAACCGGCTAAAGTAGTAGGCAATAACTGGACCGGAAACAAACGACCTTCAATCTCAATGTCACAATCATCATAACCCACACGTATATCACTAACCGTACCATTAGCAATTTCCACCTCTATCGAGCAATCTAAAGGGGTAGTGACTCTTCCTAGCTTAGGAGCAAATAAAGTAGACACAAACGACCTATTTGCACCCGAATCAAATAAAACAGAAGCAGGTTTTGAATTAACAAGGAAAGTACCACTTACCACCTCGTCGTTGTTCTTAGCATCATCCACAGTCATCTGCAAGGCTCTCACTTTTGTTGCTGAAGTGGTTGCTTTCTTCCCGTCATTCTTCATTTGTGGGCAATCGACAATAAGATGACCCGTTTCCTGACACTTGTAACAACGAGTCTTGTCCCTACATTCCGTTGCAAGATGTCCCGACTTCCCGCACTTATGACACCTTCTTGTCTTGTCGGAACATTGACCTTCATGAACATTCTTGCAAAAAGCACACCAAGACCCATTCTTCTTTTTGAGCTAGAATTCCCACGAAACTTCTTATTATTGTTATTAGATGACCAATTTGACCCTCTTTTGAACCCTGTTTTCTTGTCATCAACCTTCACCACAACTTTCTCACTTTTGAAGTCATCATCCAACCTCTTTGACTCCTTAATAGCCGCCGATAAAGTCACATGTTGTCTACATAATCCACGATAACTAACGGGGAGACCATCACAATAAGCCTCAATTTGGTCCTCCTGCCTTCGAACCAAGTGTCCAACAAACTTCAACTTCTCCATAAACGAGTGTGCATAATCAGAAATTGCACCGGGTTTAGCAACCAACGATCTAAACTCCTTTTCAATCAACCTTAACTCACGCGTTCCCACATACTCCTCTAGAAACTTCTCCTTAAATGTTCCCCAAGGCATAACTGCAAGTACCTCAGGAGCCATAGACACTGTAGTAGCCCTCCACCAATTACGGGCATTCTTCTTCAACATCCTACTAGCACACAAAACCTTCATATCATCCGGACAATAGCAAGATGCAAAAACTACCTCAATGTCCTCGATCCACTCCATAGCACCCACTGCATTTTGGGTACCATCAAACTCCTTGGCACCACATTTCTGAAAACTTTCATATTTGAAGTTATTAACACGAGGTGCATTAACAACTCCGAGTCCTCCACCATTAACTTCATTAACACCCACGGCTGCCATGGATGGTTCAGCACTTTGGGAGGGATTAGAGTAATTCCCTTCCGAACGCTCACCCCTTTGTTCACTCCCAATCCTTTCTGCATTTCTTTCAGCCCTCAATTGAGCTAACTCCTCTTCATTTCTCATTAAGAGAGCTCGGATAGCTCTCAATTCTTCATGTAATTGGGCTTGATTGGGAACCTGCTCTATTACCGGGTTTGCCCTATCTACTTCAGAGGCGGTTGGTGGATCACCAAGACGGCAATTTTGTACACGGGGTAGCCTTTGTTCTACTTCATTTCCAGCCCCGTTTCCGTTAGGAGGAACACCACCACCATTTCCTCCTGTTCTCTGGTTACTAGCTCTAGTGTTTGCCATTAACTCTACAAAGCAACGACGACGGTTAGCAAGAGTTAAAGAGTGACTACATATGTTAAGGCTCTACTACATATAACTACATTATCACACACAATAAACAAGCCTTAAATCACACTCTCAATCACTCCCCAACCCGTCTTAGAGCATTCCACTTCATTAGCTAGGCATCCTACTTAAGCCTAACCTACTTCTCGTCGGTCTAAGTCCAAAATCCTACGGCATAAGTCGAATTTTGGTTCACTTAAACCAATGCTTTGATACCAACTTGTAACACCCGACGTTTAAAAATATGGGTTTTCAAAAATCTTTCACCTAACGGTGTTAAAATTGCGGAAGTAAAGACTGTAAAAGTCAAAACCGATAAAAACATTTCGGTTTCTGCATTTAGTTGGTGTTACATGCCATATCAAACAATAGTTCAAATGAAAACCCAACGGTTGCCCAACATTAAACAACCGTTCACACATTATTACATATATTCGACATCAAAATGAAATGTAATCAAAAGTCTCCATAATAAGCAACTAGGGGTAGCTAAGGAATCTGCATGCTTTCTACCCACGCTCTCACGTCCTGCACCTACAAGTCCTTCAAGCTAAACCTGAGGGAACAACCACATTAAAGAAACAAGTGTTAGCTATAAGAATAGCTAAGCAAGATCACACTTAATTTAAAAGCATTTGTCCAATTAAAACATTTCTTCGTTAATAGACAAACTTATTAGGCACAACACACAACACACATAACTGCATAACAACTTCATATCAATTAGGATAATCATCCTAAATGTGCCTATCCTGCATTATGTTCACACATTGTCACACATATCTTCGTTTACTGCATATAAGTGTGCCCTGCATCACACCCGACTGGATGATCAACCAAAAGACTAATCATCGTACGTCGTTAAGGAATGGCAAGCCAATCCAAGAGTAATCCGTACGTGGAGGTTGGTCAAACCCCTCGTATTACTCGCCCTGCATTATAAAGACCATGTTGCAAGGAGCCACCCAAGCAACAACTACGTCAACGTACTCGTCCGGCTAAGACTTGTACGGGTTAAGCTTAACACTTTCCCTGCATTATATTTACGAGCTCGATTTCACACATAATAGTTTAGGCAACACACAACCTAAACATAATCACACATTACCTTCATTTCGTTTGGGCCCTTAAACGTGCAAGTGACATGGCAACCTACCAAGTCTAATGAGCTAGGTGTACAAGCCATGTAGTATGCATATGTCACACATTAACTCCATTTCTACATTTCACACATAATAAGATACTTCGTAATTCTACATAAACTACATATCAATACACTACATTAAACAATACTTCATTTCACTACATTAGGGTCTGCATTTCAGGTCTCATGGTCAACTACATATCCCATAGTACCTCCCGTGTAACCCGAGATACTCCATATAACATATGTTACCGTTAAGGAAGTTATAAGTATGAAACCTTTGCTTGTTGAACCCTCAGCGTGACAAAAGTAGTGTATCTTACCTTGATACAGCTTAACAACAAGCTACAAGCACAATACAACGATGACTAGGTGTCTCCAATAACCTAGAACAAGTATAAGATCAAAATATAAGCTAAACGACACCTTTTGTAAAATCTGGGCAGGTGGTGCGCCGCACCTTCCAAGTGGTGCGTCGCACCAATCCTCCAGAAATTTCCTATCAACAATAGGTGCGCCGCACCTACCCTTTGGTGCGTCGCATATCGGGCTCCCATCAAAAACCAAAAACCTAAATTGGGCAGTGGTGCGCCGCACCACTCCCTTGGTGCGCCGCACCTGGGGTGCAGATCAGCAACTCAATTTTGTTCTTTGATCAAACGAATTCCATACGAACCCATACCCCAAATCTAACCTGGGGACTTAAAATTAACCCTTTTAATTGCACTTTCATCATCTTTAACCATCCTATTAATCCTTTAATCCTTTACATCATAAATCAATCATTTAATCACCCGAATAACATAAAATCGGTGAACGTTTAATCAAATAACCCAACCCAAACCCTTATGGCCTGGATTAAGACTAATATAAGACTCACACAATCAGATCTCAGATGAGGAATACCTATATTACCTGTATTCGGTGATAAAGATCCAAGATCTAAGCAATACACGATCGATTTGGCTCCAAAACGAACAGATCTAGTGAGAAACTTGAGAGGGAAGGGAGGGGATCGGCTAGGGCTTGTTTAGGAGGAAGAAAATCTGCATAATGGCTCTCTAATGACAACCCCTAAGCCTCTAAACCCGTTTTTGACTTTGCACACATGTCAAAACTAGCCCCTAAGCTTCCTAATCCTTCATTATTGGTCACAAACTACTTTATTGACCATATACATCATTAATCCTTCATTAAATGTCACTACATAGACATTAATTTTCATATTACACACATTTATACTACATTAACATTTAGGCTTACAAGCCTCACACATAACACACATTAACTACATATAAGCATTAAATCTAAAATAGACTTAACGACACACACAATATTGACTTAACGGCATTAGTCAACTAGTAAAGAAAAGTTTGGGATGTTACATCTCCTGCAACACTAATCATACAATAAACATACAGAAAGGAATAAGCTGCTTATAAGCAACTTATAAGAGAATAAGATTATAATTTCAACAATAAGTTTTAAATCATTTTTCTTGTTTTTAACTCACTGTTGCCAGTAATATAATCACATTTTTACCTTTTTAGTTTAAAAGATTTAAAATTTAGAATACCCTTGTTAATCACGTGTAAAATTGTTAACGTTAGAAACCATAAATTACCAACGAATATTGTTCATTTGTTTGGATCATGTTTCTCTACCATTTCACAATTGGCATGAGGTGAAAAGATTAAATGGTGTGGAGACTCGTGGTCTGACTCCTAGCGGAGGCTTCATGGTTGTGGCGATGCTTTGATTGTGGTGCGAAAGAGTAATATGAAGCGGCGTGTTGCTAGATAGTTTAGATGTTTGTGATTTTGTTTTGTTTTTGTTTTTCATTTTCTACCATGGTTGAATGATGATGAATGTGGTGGTTGGTGGTGGCGGTGAGTGCAAAAAATATAGATAGATCGAGATAGTGTGTTGGTGGAATGGATGTTTTGGAATTTTGGTGGATGTGTATATTGATGAATTCATTATAAAATTTTTTGTTCATGTAATATAAGAGTGATGGCATTGGAGCTTCCACTCCTTTTTTACCACTCACTTCTAACTAATCACCTTATGTCACCTCAACTCCACCATTCACTCAAATTTTGTTGGCAACCCACCACTCACTCACCACTCATTACATTTTTCATTTTATTTACAAACTAAAATTCAATTAAACTAAAACATACATAATAAATAAAAAAAAAACATACATAATAAAGACTAAAACATAGATAATAAATAAAAAAAACATACATAATAAAGACTAAAACATACATAATAAATAAATAAAAAAACATACATAATAAAACTAAAACATACATAATAAATAAAAAACATACATAATAAAACTAAAACATACATAATAAATAAAAAAAACATACATAATAAAGACTAAAAAACATACATAATAATTATAAAACACATAATACTAAAACATTACATAATACTAAAATACATAATACTAACATTCAGAATAGTCTGAGTCCACACTACTGTCGCCGTCATTGCGATGAATGTATCGATAGGGTTCAGGAGACCGGGCAGCGTCGCCGGGTTGAGTTGCGTACTCCTCCCCCGGGTCAGTTTGGTAATCTACAGGCCGACCACCACCGACACTGCCTTGCCAGAATTTCGCGTGGTCTAGCGTGACTGTTAATGTGGAAGAGGCAGCGGTAAGCTGGACAATGATTTGATCCAGCCAATCGATCTTCTGTCGAAGATAAATAACATACTCATCTTCGACGGCGCTAGGAATCCGCCTACAGCTTGAAGTCGTTCGATTTCGGCTATGTAAGCCGCCTTGTTGTCCGTTACGCTCTGAATCACAGTATTTACCTCAGATCTGTGTCTGGCGTCGTCAAACATGTGATTTTGCATCGTCATATTTGGCCTGTTGTTTGCCATGATTTGAAGTATGGATGAATATTTGAAGTATAGTGGAGTGAAGTATGGATGAATGTGTGTGTGTGTGTGTAAAATATGATATTTATTTATGTGTGTTGTGTTATATATAGAAAAGGAAAGAAGAAAAAAAAAGTCGTTGCCAAAAAGTAGCCGTTGCAATGCCTCGATCCTCACTCCCGCATACTACCACTTCGCGTGGTCTGACCAAGCAAACCCACACCACCACGCGTGGTGGAGGGTCGGCGGCGGTGTTCTGTGGTGGTGCCACGCTCACCACGCATACAACTTCCGTCCAATGCCATCACTCTATTTCATGTTAAGTCATGTCATTTTAATTGTACGAATGGGTGCTTATGTACCCCTTAAAACATGTTGATATATGGAGACATGATAATATTATTATAGACATCTCAGAGTGGGAAGACTGTTGGATTAGGTGTCTAAGCCATAACTATAATTGATAGAAGCACAGTCCTTTTGGGTTGCCCTCGAGACTCAAAATGAATAGACTTGATAAAGGAGAATAAAATTTCTCTTGGGAAGTTTGTCCCACATCGGTGGGATAGAAAAAGCATGGAGGCTATCCAAGGCTATAAATATGGCCTTAGGGATTCATTATTTTCACACAATACTTGGCTTGAGTATTCGCCTCCTTCTTTCTCCTCTTGGAAGAACTCTTCTATAGTTCATCCACACTTAGTTATTTTTTTGAGTCGCCGGGTGTGATTCCATTAGAGGCACAACATTTGTGGTGCTTGCTTCCAAGAGATTTGGAGGGATAATTTTAGTTGTTTACTATAACAACTAAAAGGTATGTAATTTATTTATTTATTTATTTATTTATTTTCTTTAGTAAGTTTTGATTATTTACTAGAGTATTAGAATTTTATATTATGTTCATAGTTATAGGTTCAATAGTGAAAACATAGATCCTGTTTTAGGTTGCATGCTCCCTTAAAAGTTTAAGTTAGTTTGTAATGCCTAAAACCCATCAGTGGTATCAGAGCGTTAGGCTTGTTTTCAATTGAATTTGCTATAATTGTTGAATTGATTAAATAATCATCGTATTTTGAAAAGTTTTAAAATACACCTTATACTATATGTAAAATTAAAAGCTTAATTATTACTATATGTATAAGAATAAAGTCAGTCAAATCAATAGTAGGCCTCATTCACGAAGCTAGTCTATAAGGGGGTATAAGGAAACTGCCTATAAAATGGTAGTTGAATGGGTGTCCACTCTCACCCACCGCTTCCTTGATTAGTGGAGGGTCGTTAGCCGAACGGGTTTGTAAAGTCCCTCACACGATGGTTTAACCCACGAGTGTAAAATAACAAGACAAGTATGAACTAGAATCGGACTAGTATTACTTCAATATAAATATGCAAGAATATAAACAAAGTAATAAATGACTTAAGCAATATTTAAACAAGTAAATAAATGGTGGAACACATATGTAGTTTTCAAGTGTATTTTCTTTATTGATGTATAAACAAAATACAAGATCGTTGCGGAACCTAGATATTACACGTATGTAAGTATCTAAACAATCTTTGAATTACAAGTGATCTATACTTGCTAAATAAACTCCTTTGATCGATATACTTAGAGTTGTGAAGTATAACTGTTTAGATCGAGAGTATTTAAGCAAGTTCACCAATTTGCTAAAAAGTGATTTTCTCAAAGAAATGACTTTGTATTTATAGGCAACAAAATTCACCAGTGAATTTTGTGCCGTACAAATATGGTTGCATACATTTAATGATCCGACAAGAACATTAAATGTATTGGATAAGGAATAAGGATAAAGTCACATCAAATGCAAGTGTATCCTTTTATCCAACCACCTTTACACACGTATAAACTTTGGGAAAGAACAAGTGGATTGTTCTTTGGAAAGTGTGTAAAGGCAAAAGTCAATTACTCGATATCAGTGTTCAGACTTGTAAGGTCTAGAACACTGACAATCCTCCAGTGTACAGATCTGGTAAGACTTCCAGTGGGCTCCACCGTTTGTCAGTCTTCTTTCTTCAGACTTCAGTGAGAATGTCTTCAGTAGAATAGATCTGGACTGGGGGTGAAGTCCAGTGAGCTAATCTGGAGGATGTCTCCAGATTTCCTATACAAGTATTTGCTCACTGGTCTTCCATTATTTCTGGACAAATCTTCGGAGGGACTCCAGATTCCAAGTCTGGAGTAGGTCAGTTTCTGGACAGATCTTCAGTAAGGCTCCAGTAGTCAAGTCTGGAGCGAGTCCAGTAAATCTGGACCTAACATGGTTTGATAGGACTATATTAATTCTCATTAAAAGTATAATGATAATAAAAGTAACTAAACCTTTTATTTAAATCCCAATCTTAGTTACTTTAGGAAAAATGTGAAATTGTATGCTAACCCATGAAATTGCACATTACACTTTATAAGTCATTAGTGGAGCGTGTGTGGTTAACCAGCACACTAATAGGGACTAATAAAGAGTTTTAATGGGTATCTCATAAATTGTCATTGTTGATGGAGCGTGTGTGGTTTACCAGCACATCAATTGAGATGATAAATGACATTGAGGTTACCAAGTACATTTGCATGGTTATTCACATCTTGTTTGTGATCCTCGGTATCCCAGTCACAAATGGAAGAGCATAATCTGAGATTAAACATGCCATTGAATAGTTTCAATGAGTCTCAAAAGACGTACGTGTATGAAATTTGCAATTAGATTACGGCATCCCTTTTCTAAGTTGTGAATTTCATAGTTGGTACCTAGCCTCGATATTTCAATTTTGAGTTGTTATATTAAGGTTAGTTTTTATCTAACTCAAACTACCTTTCTTTTAGAAATGTCTACCCCTAACGATGCTTCTGGTTCCTCCTCCTCCAACCATAACTTTTCTTTGTTGAACATCTGCTCAAAGGTGACATTAGATGGCACCAACTACAATGACTGGATGCGTAACATCAAAATGGCTCTTCGTTTCGAGGACAAGGAGTATGTCCTTGACAAGGAACTTGGAGAAATTGACGAAGAGAAAGCCACCCCTGAAGAATTAGCCGCATATAAGAAACATTATGCTGATGCAACAAAAGTTGCTTGCATCATGGTTGCTACCATGACTCCTGAACTGCAAAAATTCTATGAGGATTACTGGCCGTACGAGATGAACAAGGACCTTATAGAAAAGTATCATAAGCGAGCTCGTCAAGAAAAGTACGAGATAGTAAAGTCTCTCATATCAAGCAAGATGAAGGACGGAGAGTCTGTCAGCGGCCACGTGCAAAGAATGCAAAGATACGTGGATCGACTTGTGAGGCTAAATGTGCATATTGATGAGGAGTTGCCATTGACATAGTCTTGAACTCCTTACCAAGTTGTTATGATCAGTTCATCTTGACCTATCATTTGAACAACAATGAGACCACATTGTCTCAATTGTACAACCTCCTGAGAACAGCTGAAACAGGGATGAAGGGAAAGAGTGATGTCCCCGCCCCTGCTAATACTACCGTTCTAGCCATTGGTCAAGGAAAGGGGAAGAAGAGGAAAGGTCCTCCTAAGCAAAACTGGAAGGGAAAGTCTCATGTAAAAACCAGTTCTGATGTTACCCCTGTTTCTGATCCCAAAGAGGCACTTGCTTCTATTGCAACGACAAAGGACATTGGAAACGAAGCTGCCCAAAGTATCTGCAAGATTTAAAGGATGGCAAAGTGAAGCCATCTACTGCAGTATATACACTATTTCATCTATTAACCCATCATCTTCTAATTCTTGGGTCCTTGATGCAGGATGTGGTTTCCACATTTGCTCTGTTTTGCAGGGACTAAGAAAAAGTGAGGATGTGGAACATGGTAGAATGAACTTGATCATGGGGAATAGGCGATCTTCACCTGTCACCAAGATTGGAGTTTATAGTCTAGTGCTTAGTAATGGTGTTAATTTAGATTTATTGAATTGTCGCTACTCGTCAGAAATGACACGAAACATTATCTCTTTTCATGCATTGTTCAAACAAGGTTTTAGATTTTCTTTTAATGATGAGAATGGTTCTATTTCTGCTTATAAGAATGGCATTTTCTATTTTGAAGCTTTACCTTGTGATGGTGTGTATGAAACTGTGATATGTGTAGACAATTTAGGCAATAGTGTATTTCAAATTGATTCGTCTAATGGTATAGACAAAGCGTGCTTGTGGCATTGTCGTCTTGGACACATTAACAAGAAACGCATGGCTCAACTCCAAAAGGATGGGGTGTTGGAATCATTTGACCTAAGGTCAGATGATACATGCGAATCTTGTCTTTTGGGTAAGATGACAAAATCACCTTTCACTGGATTTTGTGAAAGAGGTGAAGTTTGTTGGATCTCATACACACAGACGTGTGTGGACCCTTTAGATCAGCCACAAGGGATGCTAATCGATTCTATGTGACTTTTACTGATGATTATAGCAGATATGGTTATATCTACTTAATAAAGCATAAGTCAGAAACCTTTGAAAAGTTCAAAGAGTTTAAGCAAGAGGTCGAGAATCAATTAGAAAGGAAGATAAAGATGCTCCGATCAGATAGAGGCGGAGAGTATCTTAGTATCGAGTTCCATGACTATCTCAAGGAATGTGGAATAGTTTCACAATTGACACCTCCTAGGACACCACAACTTAATGGTATGGCTGAGAGACGCAATCGAACCTTGTTAGACATGGTACGTTCCATGATGAGTCGAGCTTCACTTCCAATCTCATTTTGGGGGTATGCCTTAGAAACTGCCGCCCACATTCTTAATCTTGTTCCAACAAAAAAGGTTGCCAAAACACCTCATGAAATGTGGACAGGGAAAGTTCCCTCGTTAGCACATATTAAGGTTTGGGGTTGTGAAGTTTTCGTTAGACGAGAAACTCACGACAAGCTTGAATCTCGTAGTGAGCGATGTGTTTTCATCGGCTATCCACGGAAGTCATTTGGATATCTGTTCTACAAACCTAGTAAGAACGAGGTCTTTGTAGCACGGAGAGGAGTCTTTCGCGAGAGAGAGCTCATATGCAAAGAGGACAGTGGGAGCACCATTGACCTTGAAGAAATTCAAGAGTCAGCCGATGAAGGAACCTCTGAAACCGCTAGGGTTCAACCAGAGGAAGAGATTCCAGTTGAACCCATTGACACCTCATTACCTCTTAGACGTTCTAGTAGAGTTATCAAGCCAACTGAGTTCTATGGTTTCCATATAACTGCAGATGAAGACACGTTTATCAGTGATAATACACTGGTAAATTTGGATGAGCCGACTAACTACAAGGAAGCCATGGCGAGCCCAGAGGCAGCCAAATGGAAAGAGGCAATGGACAGCGAGATCAAGTCCATGTATGACAACCAAGTTTGGAACTTGGTTGATCAACAACCTGGTCGGAAGACAGTTGGTTGTAAATGGATCTTCAAGAAGAAGATTGACATGGATGGTAATGTAAGCACATTCAAAGCACGACTGGTGGCGAAGGGCTTTACTCAAACCCAGGGATTGACTATGATGAGACCTTCTCACCAGTGGCTAAGATAAAATCTATTAGGATAATGCTAGCCATAGCTGCGTTTCATGACTATGAAATTTGGCAGATGGATGTCAAAACTACTTTTCTTAACGGAAAGCTGGCTGAGGATGTTTACATGAGTCAGCCAGAAGGTTTTGTGGATGCAAAGTTTCCTAATGGAGTGTGCAAGCTTGAGAAATCCATCTATGGGTTAAAACAAGCGTCTCGCAGTTGGAATCTTTGTTTCGATGAGAAAGTCAAAGAGTTTGGCTTCTCTAGAAGTGAGGATGAGTCCTGTGTATATGTCAAAGCTAGTGGGAGCATAGTCACCTTTCTAGTATTGTATGTTGATGACATACTTCTTATAGGAAATGACATTCCAACTTTGCAAGATGTTAAGTCTTGGCTTGGAAAGTGTTTCGCTATGAAGATCTAGGAGAGGCTGCCTATATTCTGGGAATAAGAATTTTAAGAGACAGGAGTAAAAGGCTAATTGGACTTAATCAGAGTACCTACTTGGATAAAGTACTGAAACGTTTCGGTATGGAGAATTCCAAGAAAGGAGATCTGCCCATCCAGAGTAATACCAAAATGAGTAAGACTCATAGTCCGAGTACAGATGAAGAAATAGCAGAAATGAGTAGAATTCCGTATGCTTCCGCTGTTGGTTCTATCATGTATGCTATGACATGTACTCGTCCTGATGTGTCCTTTGCTTTGAGCATGGTCAGTCGTTATCAGGGAAATCCAGGTAAACCTCATTGGGTAGCGGTTAAGAATATTCTCAAGTATCTGCGAAGGACTAAGGACTGGGTTCTAGTACTTGGGGGCTGTGATACATTGAGAGTAACTGGGTATAGTGACGTCAGCTTTCAAACAGATAGGGACAACTTTCGTTCCCAATCTGGCTGGGTCTTTACCTTAAATGGAGGAGTAGTTACTTGGAAAAGTTCCAAGCAAAACACAGTGGCTGATTCTACTTGTGAATCAGAGTACATAGCGGTGAGCGAAGCATCAAAGGAGGCAATTTGGTTGAAGAACTTCATCGGAGATCTTGGAGTTGTGCCAACCATCAAGGAGCCAATGGAAATTTTCTGTGATAATGAAGGAGCGGTTGCATTGACAAGGAACCAAGAGATCATGGCAGATCTAGACATATCGACAGAAAATACCATTTTATCAGACACAAGATAGAAGTAGGTCACCTCGTAGTGAAGAGGGTTTCATCTGAAGAGAATCCTGCAGATCCACTCACAAAGGGTCTGAGTAGGGTTAAACACAATCAGCATGCTAGGAGCATTGGGCTGAGAGATGATGTTAGTTTTAGTAGTTAGATAGTTAGTTTGAAACTTATAACAAATAAATGTGATTGACTTTTGGTGATTAAATAATAGAGAATTATTTATGAGTTTGTTTACTACCTTTTGTCAATTGTTTATTATTGTGTTTCATTTTGCATGTTTTACTTCCCGAATAATTTGATTATTTGAATTCCACAGTCGATCATACTTTTGGAAGTAAGTAGTGAATAAAGACTGTCATGAATGGATTTGTAGATTGTCTAAAGAGTTTTAGACATAGCAATGGTATTGCTGCAATGTTCGTGAGTACTTTGAAATAGAGATTTAAGTATTGGATTAACCCACGCTCAGAGAATTACTTCATGGAATTTATCATGAGTAATTCTGAGACGATAATATCTTATAATCTTTAAATGGAGATATATGAGTTGTGGTTTACAAGTCAGTTGTGCATTGATAATATGTAAACGCATCAGTAACTTGATGTTATAAAACGTATTGTTGTGCATGATTTGATGAGTAAATGGTGCAAGCATATAAGTCAAAGTTTATTCGTTCCTTTTGCCTAACGGGAAAAGCGATATCTTTGGGCCCCTCGATGATTTGATGTTGACGTATAGTGTCGGGCCCGACCAGGACTAAATTGATGTGTTCAATTAGAAGTTCTATGTCATTACAAATCAGAAATCGGGAAATAACGTACTGGACAATGAGATTGATTATGTTTCATGTCTCATGTTCAAATGATATCTTGTAGAACGAAGGATTATGATCTCTTATCTTAGGACACGTAACTGACTAGGTCAGAGTTCGACAACGGCTTTTGGAGGCTACAATTTACTGATCAATTAGGAAGTTATTGGCAATAATAGTTATTAGACTTATCCAAGTGGGAGACTGTTGGATTAGGTGTCTAAGCCATAACTATAATTGATAGAAGCACAGTCCTTTTGGGTTGCTCTCGAGACTCAAAATGAATAGACTTGATAAAGAAGAATAAAATTTCCCTTGGGAAGTTTGTCCCACATCGGTGGGATAGAAAAAGCATGGAGGCTATCCAAGGCTATAAATATGGCCTTAGGGATTCATTATTTTCACACAATACTTGGCTTGAGTATTCGCCTCCTTCTTTCTCCTCTTGGAAGAACTCTTCTATAGTTCATCCACACTTAGTTATTTTTTTGAGTCGCCGGGTGTGATTCCATTAGAGGCACGACATTTGTGGTGCTTGCTTCCAAGAGATTTGGAGGGATAATTTTAGTTGTTTACTATAACAACTAAAAGGTATGTAATTTATTTATTTATTTATTTATTTATTTATTTTCTTTAGTAAGTTTTGATTATTTACTAGAGTATTAGAATTTTATATTATGTTCATAGTTATAGGTTCAATAGTGAAAACATAGATCCTGTTTTAGGTTGCATGCTCCCTTAAAAGTTTAAGTTAGTTTGTAATGCCTAAAACCCATCAGTGGTATCAGAAGTTAGGCTTGCTGTTTCAATTGAATTTGTACAAATAATATAAATAGTTCACTCAAATTAATGCTCTCAAACTCATTAAATATTATATATGCCTCCCAACATGATTGCCTAAAACTTAGCTAAGCAACACAGATTAACTAATTAATCATGTTAGATACACCTTATCTCCTTAACTTCGTCCAATCAATTTTCGATATCTTCATTCCCATCCGATCCATATATCGTTAGCCTCTCTTAATTTGTCTATATATCGTTTTTCCGTATACTCGAGTACACATATGATGAGACTGTATATAAATACCTACTACTTGTACTTGAGCCGCAGCAGAAAACAAGAAAATTAATTGACATGTATATCGGCCAATTGGTGGTTATTTGTGGTAAAATATTTAATTAGAAAATGACCATCTTAATTAATTAGATAAAGCTATCATTTTCCAATGCACATGCAACTTGTGGCCAACTCTTGGCCTATTTATACATACATCCATATGCATATATTCTCTCCCTCTCCACATGTACATTCCCTCTTCTCCAGTAGTCTCTCACTTGAGCTTGCTCTGTCCGTCTATATATATATATCCCCATTTCATCTTTCTTTTTAAAACAAAGTAGATATATATTCCCATATATATATACATGGAAGCTAGTAAGGAAATTTCAAAAATCTAGACGTAGTACGTACGGTAGCATTAATTAATTTATAGCTAGCTAGCTTTTAATTTGATGCATTAATTGTTGTTTGTCATATATTACCAATAATCTTGATTGATACTTGATTACCGAATAATAATATTAGAAAAGCAAGAATTTTTTTGAAACGGTCGTATTTCAAGGGTGTTTTGTCAAACAAGTTTTCGAATTTTTTTTTTGTGGAAGTGGGTAATCCGGTAATAGAAATACCGGTTTCAAAATTTTGACCCGAACCCGGTATTTCCATTACCGGTTTCAGAAAAAGTAGCTCGAAACCGGTATTTCCATTACCGGTTTCAGAGTGATGTGACATGTTGCAGACGAATATTGACTGGAACAGTGGAGGAGACCAACTAGCTTGAACCCGGTTTTTGCAATACCGGGTTCGGCCGAACCCTAACACGTGTCAAATTGTGGTGAAACCCTAATTGAACATGTAAACCATTTATCTATATATAGTACATTTATCTGTAAACCATTTATCTATATATATATCAGTATTCCAACACTTTCATAAACACTTTCATAAACTATATTTATACAAAAAAAAAATGGCATCTTCATCATTCAACCCAATTGTGGTTCAGTTAATATGGGATGATTGTGTATCATTCGTAAATGGGATTCTTCAAAATGCAAATCCATCAAAAAGAAGAAGTTTTCCTCTTTTTCACGTAATGAGTTATGCTGAAATTTGTGATGCCACTTACAGTTGTTTTGGTGTTTCAAAACAAGCTTTCAAACTGCAATTATATTTATGGTATGAATTTAAGGGTCTTCCTTTTAGAAATTTAATTACGGATGATAATACTTTGGCAATGATTTATCATCTGGGTGAAGCGCAATTTGAAGTGAAGTTCGAGCCTACTTTTACAAACCTGTTAAGCTTGACTCAAAGTCAATGTTTTTTTCAAGCGGGTAACCAGTCACTAGATAACGAAGATGATGAAGACAATGACGATGATGAGGACAATGACGATGATGAAGACAATGAACATGTTGAAGATGATGAAATTGCACCATAACACTACAACAAAACATGGCTTTTAGGACACCCAAAAACGTCCTATAATGTTACTTTATAGGACCTTTCATTTAATAGGACCAACGGTAAAAGCGTTTCATGTAAGGGGTCGTAAAAAGTCATGAGGGTCCTAACATCTCAAATAAGATTATAAAACCAATATAATGGTCACATAATAAGTCTATGAACAACTCAATTAGGGTCCTAATAAAAACATATTGGGACACTTTTACAATGTTCTAAGATGTGGTTACTCATTTTTAATCTTTTGATACACATACAAGCGTCCTTAAAAGTTATTTTATAGGACCCTTACCATGTAACATTATATATACTTTAGTACCAAGAAAAGAGTCCTAATATCTCAATTAAGATGATGAAACCAATTTTATGGTCGCATAATATGTCTACAAACAACCCAAATAGCGTCCTAATAAAAACATATTAGGACACTTTTACAATGTTCTAACATGTTCTTACCTACTTTTAATCTTTTAGTACACATATAAGCGTCCTTAAAAACTAGATAATAGGACCCTTGGTATGTAACATTATATATACTTTAGTACCAAGAAAAGAGACCTAATATCTCAAATAAGATTATAAAACCAATATAATGGTCACATAATAAGTCTATGAACAACTCAATTAGGGTCCTAATAAAAACATATTAGGACACTTTTACAATGTTCTAACATGTTTAATAGGACATCCAAATAATGGTTTCTATCAAACAATAAACACACCACCAACATATATAAAATACTAATATATAGTTATTATGTATATAACCTCAAGTAATAATAGAAATAAAATTTTATTATATTTCAAATAAGCATGTTCATTACAAACACATTAAACATAAAAAAGTTATAACATTATTCAACATAAAGTCTTGTAAAATCTAACAAAAGAAATTAAAAGCAATGAAAAAAACGAGAAGCTAGCATAGAATCCCATGTTATCATGCATCCTCAATCCTCACGGACCACCTACAAATAAACCATTCTTGTATAAGCATTAAGGTACATGTTACTAAAATTATTAATAAAACAACTTAACAAATACATACCGAGATGAAAGGACAGGGCCATGCGATAGTTGCACCAATACAATCTTCAATTGTGGAAAATAATCCATATGGTCTCACCAACATTTCATCTCTTTTTATCGGTACTTGAGCATTTACCTCACACCATCCCTTTCCAATCTCTTTACTACCTATAACACCCCAACATGGCGGAATCATGGGGTATCACTTAGAAAAGCACAGCACGACATGGAAATTATGTAGAGTCAAACTATATGAAAACATAGGATTGAAACAATCCTTAAACTTGTACAAACGTATACAGTCATCAACATTCATCGCAATACATGTTCAATCAATAATAAAAGGCAATTCAATCGATAGTAGTTGATCCTAAAAGTAACCCATAAAAGGGAAGTAAGGATCATGGATCCAGAAAGTCCAAAGCTAGTCCAATCCTAGCAATTAAGCATGCAATCATCCATTTTGTCTCTGATTAACTTGATTACCTGAAAAGTGTACTAAAGAGCGTCAACATAAAGTTGGTGAGTTCGTAGGGAAGTAACAAGGAATAACCGTGTCGGATAACAACCGTTAACAATAAGTGAGGATTAGGAGAACTAATCACATCCAAGGAAAACCTATAAGGTTTCACATTATCACAATTCAATACAATCAACGTTCAACAACAACGATTCATATAACGTTCAAAAACGGTGCGGCTTACATAGTTAATAATTAACAATGCGCTAACGGTGCGACTTACATAATGAATAATGCGCTAACGGTGCGACTTATATAATAAATAATGCGCTAACATATAACGGTGCGACTTACATAATGAATAAAGCGCTAACGGTGCGACTTATATAATAAATAATGCGCTAACATGTCCACATCAACAATTCAATCATACAATCAATCAAATCAACAATCAACAGTTAAACAAACATGTACACTTTTCAGCCCGAATCTCAATTGAGTAGGGAGGGTTTACGAAACTCACCTGAAACGTCTGTCAAACAGTATAAGGTTTGTTACAGTCTGAAATGTATCCGAATAGCCCAAACGTATTAGCCTTCAGTAAAGGAAACTTACATGCACTCGAGCAGCAGTTTAACATCATAGTAGCAGTGGTATAGTAACACGATCAGTAGTTTAATCACTTAATGGCAGTGGTGGTTCGGTGGTTCACGACGGAGATGATGATGAATAGTAACAGTTTAGCAACAGCAGCCGTAAACAACAACAACAAGAAGATTCATTATGGCTAGTTATGGTTCGGTGGTAGAAGGTGTATCAACAAGGTGGCAGCGGTTGTAACCAATAAAAAGAGAAGCAGTGGTGTAGCTAGCAGTAGTTTGAATGGTAGTGATGGTTTATTGGTGTAACAATAATCGAACAGCAGCAGTAGTAACCTTCGAGCAGCAGCAGTAGGTCGAAGGTTGTTCGAGCAGTGTGGTGGTAACAAGCAGTAGCTGTAGCGAGCAGCAGCAATAACGACCAGTAGCAGTTGTTATGGTGGTGGTGATTGAGCAACAGCAGCAACACATA
>CM067167.1:47142255-47169324 GCA_034093135.1 Erigeron breviscapus | reverse complement strand
TCTTGACTTTAGAAGATGTCGACTTCTTCATTGACCTTATGCCTCTTGACATTGGTAGTTTTGATATTATAGTGGGTATGGATTGGTTGACGGCGGTGAATGCAACCATTGATTGTGGCGAGAGGGTTGTTAAGATACCTTTGGCTAACGGTAAAATTCTTAGGGTTCAAGGTGAAACCTCCGATTCCTCGACTTCTAAAGCCTTTAGTGCTACCATCTCAAAGGTAGAATTGAAGACCGTCCCTATCGTTTGTGATTTTCCCGATGTTTTTCCGGATGACTTACCGGGGTTACCTCCGCCCCGTGAACTTGATTTTCGTATCAATCTTATTCCCGAAGCCGCGCCCATAGCAAAAGCTCCTTATAGACTAGCTCTAACCGAAATGCAAGAGCTACAACTCAACTCAAGGAACTCCAAGAGAAGGGTTTCATTCGCCCTAGTCAATCTCCTTGGGGTGCTCCTGTTCTCTTCGTCAAAAAGAAAGATGGGTCCTTCAGAATGTGTATCGACTACCGAGAATTAAACAAGCTCACAGTGAAGAACCGGTATCCTCTCCCTAGAATCGATGACCTATTTGATCAACTTCAAGGTGCTAAGCACTTTTCAAAAATCGATCTTCGCTCGGGTTATCATCAACTCCGGGTACATGAAGATGACATCCCCAAAACGGCCTTTTCGCACAAGGTATGGTCATTTTGAATTCACCGTAATGCCTTTTGGGTTGACTAATGCACCGGCGGTGTTCATGGACTTGATGAACCGGGTGTGTCAACCATACTTAGAACAAGTCTGTCATTGTGTTCATTGATGACATACTTGTATACTCGAAGACGAAGGAGGAGCATGTTGAGCACTTGCGTGAAGTGCTTGAACTACTAAGGAAAGAGAAATTGTATGCTAAATTTTCCAAGTGTGAGTTTTGGTTGGAAGAGGTTCACTTTCTTGGTCACGTGGTGAGCAAGGAGGGTATTCATGTGGACCCAAGCAAGATTGAAGCGGTCAAGAATTGGAGAAGACCCGAAACGCCATCCGAGATCCGCCAATTTCTTGGATTGGCGGGGTATTATAGAAGATTTATTGAAAATTTCTCCCGTATTGCACAACCACTCACTCTCTTGACTCAAAAGGAGAGAAATTTTGAATGGGGCGAAAGACAAGAAAGCGCCTTCCAAACTCTTAAAGATATGCTGTGTGATGCTCCTATTTTGACGCTACCGGATGGAATTGAAGATTTCGTTGTTTATTGTGATGCTTCGGGGCAAGGGTTGGGTTGTGTTCTTATGCAAAGGGGTAAAGTCATTGCTTATGCCTCTCGTCAATTGAAGGTGCATGAGAAGAACTACCCGACACATGATTTGGAATTGGGAGCGGTTGTGTTTGCTTTGAAGTGTTGGAGGCATTATCTCTATGGCACCAAATGTGTGATTTATACCGATCACAAAAGTCTCCAACACATCTTTAACCAAAGTGAATTGAATATGAGGCAAAGGCGTTGGTTAGAACTATTTAGTGATTATGATTGTGACATCCGTTATCACCCGGGCAAGGCAAATGTAGTAGCCGATGCCTTGAGCCGAAAGGAGAGAGTGAAACCAAGACGGGCTAGAGCTATGAGCCTCACGGTAGGGCCGAATATTCGTGATAGGATCATTGAAGCCCAAATTCAAGCCACCCTACCGGAAAACTTTGGAAACGAGAACCTAGATGGCATGGAACAACAATTCGACCGAAAGAATGATAATGGGCTATACATGGTTGAAAGACTTTGGGTTCCTATTTTCGGCGACTTAAGAACACTTATCATGAATGAAGCTCACCTATCGCCTTATTCGGTCCATCCCGGGTCGGATAAGATGTACTTTGACTTGAAAGATTTGTATTGGTGGCCGGGATGAAGCGTGATGTGGCTAGGTATGTGAGTGAGTGTCTTACTTGCTTACAAGTCAAAGCCGATCACAAGAAGCCACCCGGTTTGTTGGTACAACCGGTGATGCCCGAATGGAAGTGGAACATATCTCAATGGACTTCATTACTAAGCTACCGAAGACAAGAAGCGGTCGTGACACGATTTGGGTGATAGTAGATCGGTTAACGAAGTCGGCTCACTTTTTAGCCATTCGCGAAACCGATAAATTTGACACTTTGGCTCGTTTATACATCAAGGAAGTAATATCTAAACATGGAGTGCCAATTTCTATCATTTCTGATAGAGATGCCCGTTTCAAATCAAAATTTTGGGAAGCTTTTCAAAAAGCCATGGGTACTCGACTTGACATGAGTACGGCGTTTCACCCCAAACGGATGGGCAAACCGAGAGAACCATCCAAACACTTGAAGACATGTTGAGGGCGTGTGCAATTGATTTTGGTGAAAATTGGGAAGACCATTTGCCTCTAGTCGAATTTTCCTACAACAATAGTTATCATGCTACCATTCAAATGGCGCCCTTTAGAGCATTATATGGTAGGATATGTCGTTCTCCTCTAGCTTGGGCGGAAATTGGAGAGAGTCAACTTATCGGGCCAGAAATTGTGATTGAAACGACTAAGGTAATATCCCAAATTAAGGAGAAGTTGCAATTGGCCCGTGAACGTCAAAAGAAGTATGCTGATGTGAGGCAGAGACCGTTGGAGTTTGAAGTTGGTGATTTAGTACTTTTGAAAGTGTCACCTTGGAAGGGAGTCGTACGTTTTGTGAAGCGGGGAAAACTTGCACCAAGGTATATTGGTCCTTTCAAGATTCTTGAACGGGTTGGGAAGGTTGCTTATCGGCTAGAATTGCCTCAAGAGCTTAGCGGTGTGCATGATGTGTTTCATATTTGTAACTTGCGCAAGTATTTGGCGGATCCTACACATCATGTGCCTATGGATGAAATTAGGGTTGATTCGAATTTGAACTTTGTTGAAGAGCCGGTGGAGATCTTGGATCGCCAAGAAAAGAAACTCAAGAGTAAACGCTACACGATTGTGAAGGTTAGATGGAATGCTAGACGTGGAGCCGAGTTCACTTGGGAGAGAGAAGACCATATGAAGTCTAAGTACCCGCATTTATTTAATAATTAGGGTTTTGTTGAATTTCGGGACGAAATTCTTTCAACGGGGGAATAATGTAACATCCGTGAATTTTGACCCGTTGACTTTTGTGTAATTTGACTAACAAACTTGTTGAATGAAATAATTGGGCCCATTTGTGATTATATGACTATGTGGTATGTTGGTCGGGTCGTTGTATGTGTAGTCGGTTTTTAAATGAGTAATTAATTGTATTGTGACTTGAGAGGGGAAACGGGTCGGCCCGTGGGTAGTCCATGACCCACCAGCCCCCCCAAGACCCATTTCTCCCCCTTATCTCTTTTCCCCCTCTCATTTTCTATCTATCTATCTTTTCTCTCTTTCTCTCAAAAGCAAAGCAAGACCCATTTCAATCTTCTTCACCATTTCTTGCATCAAATTAGTGTTGGATCGATTATAACATAGAAATCATAGTCACTTTCATCTCACTTTCGTCTTATCAAAGAATCAAAGCCAAGTTCTAGCATTTTTACCCAATTAGGTCAAATTTGGGTTTGAGCTCAAGGAGACGTTTTGGTAAGTTAAATTCATCCCATTTACTTCTATTTATGCTTGTTCTTATATTTCTAGTCGTTTTTATGGGATTCCAAGACTTGAAAATGGTAAAAATGGAAATTAGGGTTAGGGTTAGGGTTTGAAGGATTTGTGAGTGATTATGATGTTTTGGTCGAATTTGTGGGTTGGGTTATGTGTATTTATGGTTAATGATGTTTGATTATACTTCAAAATGGGTTAAAAGTCCTTACAAATCGTTTTGGTATGGTTTGGGTTCTTATTTTTCTGCACTTGTTGCTGCTGGTGGTGTTGCTGCCCAGTATGGGGCGTAACCTACGCCCCATAGGGCCGTAGGTTACGCCAGGTCTATTTTACTTGGGCGTAGGTTACGCCAGTGAGGGCCGTAGCTTACGCCTATCCCTATCTTCAATTTTGACCTTACGCCAAAATTTAACTGTTTACGCCAACTTCTACGCCAAAAATGACATTTCTAGAGGGCCGTAGGTTACGCCCATACTGACCGTACCTTACGCCCAGTCAAAACTTGCCCAGCGTAGCTTACGCCCCTTTCCTCCGTAGCTTACGCCTGTTGTAAAAATGCCACCGTACCTTACGCCCATATTGACCGTAAGTTACGGCCTTTGTAATTCTGAACTTTCCTTGTTTGACCTAGTTTGACTTTCTGAACCATTTTAAGCGCCGAGTCTTAATCTAATTCACTTCTTATCTTATATAACATTGATTAAGAGTCTTAGAAACCATTTAATGTCGAGAAACACTTTGGAACCCTAATTAGGGTTTTGCCGTGTTTTCATTAGTTGCGTATATGTGTTTATGTATGTTGACGCGTATGTATATGATCGATATTTAGGTGTTGGACGTGAAGTGAACATTGTACGACGATAACTTAACTTTATCGATCTTAGCTTTCATAACCAATCGAGGTGAGTTTCGTATCTCCCTACTCGCTTGAGATTCGGGCTGAAAAGTGTAAAACTGGTGTGTTTACTTACATTGTTGATTGATTTATTGATTGGTTGACTTGATTATTGGATTGATGTGACAGTTCGTTTTGATTGATTTGGGTTATGTCTCCGTTAATTATCATATATATATATATATATATATATATTAGGATAGATGTACATACATGGAAGTCGGTTATGCCTTCATTGGGTTTTAGATGTGGTGGGAAGGTTGCGGGTGACCCTATATATAAGCATCTAGGACTTGAAGAAAGTAGAATCCTCTGAAGTATATGTACGTATAGTTGGTTTAAATTGTGAATAGTTGGCTTATGTTGGATGAATGTTGATAGTTGGCTTATGTTGGATGAATGTTGTTGGCACAGGTTCATTATATTGATTGATGGCACAGGTGCATCGTATATTGATTGTTGGTTTATGATTTATGCATTTACATTGATTGTAAGCATTGCATACATTGTTGATGACCCTCGGCAGGGGATTGCAGACATCCTGGTGCATAGATGTATGCACCCATTTTGGATGTAGACTGACTCCGAGTATATAGACATATATATCTCGATGATTTTGAGATACAGCCTTGTTCATTGCGATGACAGAAGGGTATCGTTGCATTGGTGACTTGAGCTCACGCATAGGATAGGCATATTGGCTTATTCATGCATCTCGGCATTTGCATTGATACTCATATCATTTATGCATTTCTCATTTCACGCGTTGCGCTTGTGTAATCTTGTTGTTGGACATTATTGTGTTTCGTAGAGGCTCACTGTATGTCAGGTTTAGCCTCCTTTCGTGCTTTAAGATTTTGTCTATGGTTCCTTGTGGGCCATTACTACGAACTCACCAACCTTGTGTTGACTATGCTTAGTACACTTTTCAGGTAATCAGGTTCTCCCAGGGCGTGGAGTTTAGTTGCTTTGCTTGCTGTAAACCCGGACTATGGACTTCATGGATCAAGGATTCATTGGCCTGCCTTGTTGCATTATACTTAGGATCGTTTGCCATCTTTGGTTGTTATTTTGTTAACTTTGATGGCTATTTGCTCCTGTTGTATTTTGTTACTTACTCCGTTATGTTTTGGATTCACCAAATCTTTAATTGCATTTAGTTTGTTCTATTGTAATTCCACCTGGTGCTATGTGATTTCCGTGATATTCCGAGCCTCGGCTTGGGGTGTTACAGATTGATCCCTAGGAATCAAACTCAAAACCTTTGATAAAATCAAATATATAGCTAATATAGACTTCCATTTAAACTAGATTTATTAACAATTGAAATACTAATATATATATATATATATTATATATATCTATATATATATATATATATAGTAAAAAGATAAAATGAGAACCAAAAAATTGTCGAGAACTGCGAGAACTAATTTTTAATTAAAAGGTATAAGGATAGTATGGTCAATTTATAAATGCAATTATATTAATTATCATATGAATAATAAAACCCCCCTAAATCGCTCCCCTCGCCCTTGAATCACTCCGATTATCAACAAATAACTGTTATTAAAAAAATATTCCTTTTTATTTTCATGATGATGAAGTCCACGATAGAACAATAGGATTTACTTTCAAAATTATCATATTAAATTTAACAATTACATTTACAAATATTACTTCTAACACTTTTTCTTGATAATTAGGCTAAAACTTGTATATAAAACTTAACTAATAAATTTCATTTAGTTAATCTTTACACAATGGCTTTACATTTCTGAATCTACATATTTATTAAAACAGGATGGAATTAAACATTAACATGTAAACTAATTATCTTATATTGAGTGAATAATAATGTATCATACACCACAATTCTACCTCTTAATTTACTAGTTTACGGTGATCCGACTTATTGCTTTTCTTAGTTGTTTACAAGTACAATACAAAAATATAAGATCCCAATATATAATGATATATGTAGAACATACACATTTTTATATGAAGCCCCTGGAAGAGCTACACGCATCCCACATCACCAGGAAATGGAATCAAACAAACTTGCCTATTTCTAATCAAGCGAAATACTATTTCTGTTACCATCCATTTGGAGAGTACACATGAATACTTATAAGTACCTCAAGTCTTTATTCCCTTTATTCTTAGTTAGTCTTTTTTACAGTTATATAGTTTTCCATTCTTCGTAATGTACATCAATTTGACACAGGGTTCCATAATAGTACACCAACACACACACGTGTCCATTTAAGTATACCAAATCCGCAATTACTTCTTATTCTCATATGTAAAGTCGTAACACAGTTGTATGTCACTGAAACACATGACACTTCTTTACAAACATATGTGTACACCGAAACACACATGTGTTTATATCCCATTACCAATTATGATAACTACAAACACATGTGCCCAACACAAAACATAAACATGTGTCCGGATAGTTTTACTACAAAAAACATGTGTACTCATTGCTATAATCATAATGAATTAAAAGATGTCTTAATTCTGAGTGTAGGTTGATTTTTCCTCGCTGCCTCCTTTTTTGATACTTTTGTCTTCCCTGCCTCCTCTTGACCTTGTTCCATCAAACGGTTGTTGATATCGCTAACAATCGTTTTAGGCCTTGGTGACTTTCTTACGGTTTATTCATCGCCAACCATCATATTCTTATCCTTCAGACCTCCCCCAACTTGTTTCCTTTTACTTTCGCTTCCCATATATTCATCATTGATCCGCTTTCTTTCCTTTTAAGCCTTTTGCCTCTTTTTTGTTGGACTGATTAGCCTTGTTCCCGTTTAATTCCTTCATTGGGTAATTCTCGTGTATCTGTTCACATTGCCACACACATGTCAAGAATTAAAAAATTCTCAAATATCCTGGTTAAAACGTGGCCATGTGCATATACAACATACCAAAGGAAAATAAATAAATATGACATTCCCGTATATGGGGATACATTTGTAGAAACACAGTTGTTTAGTCTAACACAAAACGAACATGATAAACGTCATTGTCACAACACAAATACTTATTCCACCACCCAATACACATGTTAAAATCGCAGCCTCATAAGTAATTAGTCACAACACATTTGTACCACTTTAGAAGAAGTCATCTGACTCACATACAAGATAAAGTAGTGAATTTGTTCAAACACAGGTGCACATGATCAGAACATGTGTTAAGTTGCACAAAATTAATAAACTCTTACGTGTGTCTAACCCATTATCACCATCTTACTACATATAAAAATAAGACCATTAATATGACCTCCAACCATAATACTAGCAAGCTACTAAAAACCAACACTGTTTTAACTCCATCAATATATCATTAGAGCAAGTATTTTACGATTCTAAAGATAATTTTTCAGTTCAGATACATGATTACAAATGAATGAATTTCACTTTAGCTTAGGAAAACAAAAGCAAACCATATTAAATTCCATTCAAATTTTTTTGGGTTCCCATCCATATGAGACTACATGAACCGTATGAAACTAACACATTTGTTTATTCAACCACACAAGACACATATGTCCAAACTAATGTCAACTGTTAACTACATTTACACTAATTATTCAATAGCTTAGAAAAAATACATAAAACCCCAAACAAGGTAATCTTGTGTTTTATCATACACACTCCAGATATTTCATATGTTTTTGATTTTTAAACCCATATTTCGAATTTTCTATGTCAAACACATGTGACCCTAAATCAAACAGAGCTTACATTAACAACTAAATATGCCCTAAATACAAAAAAAAACTTTATTTAACAGTAAATACATAGTGTTTCAGGAGTACCTTCATTAGAGTCACTTGAAGGACTAGTTAAATCAACCGCCGTTTCTTTTTTGTTGGTGAAATTGCTAGGTGATTTCTACATTATTACTTTGTCACTCCTGCAATTTGTTCCTACCAATGGAAAAAGAAAAAAAATGAAACCCATGAATCGAACTTACTATTAAAAACACATGAGTCGATTTTAGTTAACCAGATGATTGAACACATGATTCGAAGGTTAAAATAAACCTCTTTACTCATCATCATATGCTAATCCTGTATCTATACTTGAAAGATACTCGTAGTAGATACCTGTTTCTTAATTGAAAACACAAACACCAAGGATTTTTAGCTTCAATTGGTGATTTAGTTTTAATTTTAGGATTGGATTGAACCTTCATAGAAGTTTTTTGAGTTATTCAAGGAGTATTTGGGGGCAGATCTTTCGATCTTTAACAAAAAAGGGATATTGCTTTTTTTATTATTATTCTTTTTTCATTAATACTCGTGATTTTTTATACCGATAATGCCCTTTACACATGTTCCAGTATTTAATTTTTATCAGTATTTACACAAATGCCACTGCAGATTTTCAACCATTGATTTACATACTTGAATGGATCAGATTAGTTCTCGCAGTTCTCGACCTTTTTCTGGTTCTCGCAATAACTGCACTCTCACTATATATATATATATATATATATATATATATCTTTTTTCCATAGTGAAATAATATATAAAAAACTTATAGAAAATAATATTATTTAGAATTTTTTTTTTAAAATAATTTTTATAATATTAATTTAGTTAAAGATAACTTTGCGTGTGAATATGTGTGTCATGAATATTGGTCGCCCAACCAACTCCATTTAGATGGGTTGGTCAGGGGTATCTTCTAAATCCACTATGTGGGCCCCGGAGGTGAGTTTTTCCCAAGGTCTCGGGTTTGAGTCTTGGGTTTCTCATCTCAAGGTATTTTCCATGAGGATGGGGTTGGAGGTCCGGCAAATCGCTGGTTAAAATTGACTCTAACACGTGAAACTAACTTTAAAAAAAAAATACATTGGTCGCCCTCCCTATTGTTCTAAACAAACTATCTCTAAAAGTTCTGATTAATGTGTGGGTTTGGGTCCGACCCGTTTCCATACCTAAATCAAACCTTTTTATCTCTAAAAATTACTTCCTTTCAACTCAATTCCAGAATTTCATTACTTCCTTTCAATTCAATTCCAGAATTTCATTTGAGCGGGACGAGACACCTGATTCGCGCCCTTTTTTGGGAACCTTTTTCATCTTAATTTCATCTGTACAAAAGATGTTTCTGTTGATTATTCGCCCTTAATTTCATCTTAAGGTTGTTACTTTTATTTTTCATCTTAATTGATGTTACTTTTATTTTTGCTATTTTTCATCTTAAGGTTTTTGAATATTTTTCTAATCAGAATATTTTTCTAATCACCATTAGATGCCATGATACATGTATGGTAGCATCAATTAATCGTTTTCTTTATTACTAATCGGAATTTTTTTCTATTAAGTTGCTGATCTACGAATGACTTGAATGTGACTTGAATCTGGTTATCCTAATGTTGCTAATCTAGGTTTATTATGTTGTTTGTCGATATATCTATATATTTGCTACCATTATGCAATGTATCAATTTACACACTTGTGTGTATCTTACTAAAAAGCCTAGTTTTGTATGTATTATATGTATCTTATATCAATATCTATATATTTCGTATGTGATTTATGTGTTCTGGTTGGAATAGCGGGTTCGGGGTGATAAGAGAGGTAAACATGGTGTGTGTGTGATGGGATGAAAAAATGATGTGGCGTCGGTGATAGTACTTGGTCGTCCTTTGTATATTTGATGGTCAATGACCAGAAATTGGTAACTGGTTTGGGTATGTTATATTGATTATATGGCACCTTATTACTATTATCTAGTTGGTACAAACTGTAGTAGCATTATACAGTAGCAAGGTCTAGAGTTTCGTAAGTTCAATGCTAAGTTTATAGGTTTAGTAGTTTGCCCTGATATTTCTAGCATTGAACTTCTGTTTGCCGGAATTTAGTAACGTTATTGTATTGTTTGACATATATACAAACATACATACATTGATACATAGAAATAGAAGGATGTTGCTTGATTATCATCAAGGAATACATTAGTGTTAAAAGAGTGTTCCCCTTCTTGTTTCCTGATTATCTCGTTATCTTTATTAGAACATTTTGTTTGTTCTGATCTTTCGCTTATTACTTAGAAGCTTGTCTTAAACTTGAATTCTGGTTATCGTAATGTGGCTCGTGTATCTTGTTATCAGATTCTTTGCTAGTAAAAGTTGGAAGCTGTGTTCTATGTTTACTTTATACCCAAGTTAAACATTATAATCGGATACACTGAGATGTAGGTAGCTGTTAATGAACTTATTTTTACTGGAAACTTAGTTTCATTGTTGTGCCTAGTTTGATGTCTACAATAGAAGCTAGTTTGTTATTTTGGAAACCTGAGGCTATGCTATGCTTTATTGCTTGGACGGTTTGATGCCTAAGATCTGATACATTTAGTTGAGTTGAAAGGAAGTAATTTTTATGTGAAAACTCATAAACTGATACCACTTCAATTCTCTTGCTGGTTTGTTTTATAGCTTGTTGCATCGGCTGATTGTGCAACATACTTGTTAGTTAACTTTGTTTTATGCTGGACGTCACTGATGATTTGAAGCATTTTCTGGTATATAAGTATTGTACTGCATTACACTTAAATATTTAATAACATACTTGTTAGTTAACTTTATTGGTTGTAGTTCTTCACTACTTGCAATCTTTAGTTATGAGCTTTCCATAGCACACACATGCTTTTCTAAGTCTTAATTCATGGTATATATGACATGTATAGTAGACTGATACTAAAACATAATTTTTTTGTTCTTTCCTTATAGTGATTAATTGGTAATTTGAATAATTCAGTCGATTACTATGTTGATCAAGGTATATGGTTTGTTTAATCCAGGTTTAGGATGGATACGAGTTGGATTTCTTTACCAAGATCTACCATTGAATATAAAAGACGTCTTGACGAATTTCTTGATTATATCTTTTATATCGAGGGTAAAAATGGACAGATATCATGTCCATGCATTGATTGCGGTAATCAAATATGGGTAGATCGGGAGGAGGCTAGAACACATCTGCTATGTGAAGGGTTTATGAAAGGTTATACAATTTTACCTTTGAATTCCAAACCATGTGATACGCCTATGTTAGATGCTGAAGATGACATGCAAGGGTTGGTGCATGATGCCTTCCACGGGTTTGGTGAGAACAAACTAGAAAGTGAAATAGAAACTCAAAATGAAAGTCGGAGTATGCCAAACAAAAATGCGAAAAAGTTTTATGAAGTGTTGGACGATGCAGAGAAAGAACTATATCCAGGGTGTAAAAAGTTCTCGGTTCTATCTTTTATCATCAGACTGTATCATGGTAAGTGTGTCGGGAAATGTAGTGACAAGGGTTTCAGCATGATGCTTGATACAGTGAGGGAAGCCTTCCCCGATGCTTCCATACCGAAGTCATTGTATGAGCTAAGGAAGATCATACGAGAGTTGGGACTTAGTTATGATAAATTTGATGCATGTCCGAATGATTGTATGATGTACTGGAAAGAAAACATTAACAAAACAAAATGTGATACATGTCACACGTCAAGGTATAAAGCAAGTGAAGATTCTGAAGATGAGTCAACCACACCTAATACTGAAAAGAAGATTGGAGCAAAGGTCTTGCGTTATTTTCCGCTCATTCCACGATTGCAAAGGCTGTTTATGTCATCTAAAACAGCTGCCAACATGAGATGGCACGAAGAGAGTCGCACGAAAGATGGTTACTTGAGACATCCCGCAGATTCCCCCGCGTGGAAAACATTTGATTTTAAGTATCCTGATTTTGCCCGTGAATCTCGTAATGTCAGGCTTGGTTTAGCCAGTGATGGGTTTAACCCTTTTAGAACAATGAGTGTTTCTCATAGTACATGGCCTGTTGTTTTGATGCCATACAATCTTCCTCCTTGGATGTGTATGCAACAACCTTACTTTTTTCTATCTTTACTTATACCTGGCCCATCTGCTCCTGGGAATAACATAGATGTCTATATGGAACCGTTAGTGGCCGAGTTAAAGGAGTTGTGGGATATTAATGGAGTAGAGACTTATGATGCATCAACAAACACTAACTTTCAGATGCGTGCTTCTTTGTTATGGACGATAAGTGACTTTCCAGCTTATGCAAATTTATCAGGCTGGAGCACCAAAGGTGAACTTTCATGTCCTTCTTGCCATAGGCATACAAAAGCATGTCTTGATGATGTGGAATCACATTTGCAAAGTGAGACATCTATGGGTCCTCAACGTGATGAAAATATGAATATTGAGTTGTTTAGAGAAGGTTTAAAGGGGACTGTTGTTGACAATAATACTTATTATACTAGCTAAATAGCTCGATGGTTTTTATAACACGCAGAACTGTTGCTAAAAGTGAAGACTGTTCCTTGAGGTCTGCACTTTGTTTTGCACAGTATGTTTATTTGTTTAAACATAATACATGCCAAATGGTATTGATTTTAGGATGTCCTTATGTTAAGAGGAAATTGGTTATGGTTTACTTGTTTTAATTATATTGAAGATGTATGGATCCCAAAATTGATTTATATTTTGGTTAGTAGTGACTCTGTTACCATTATGCGCATACATCAACACTTTTTGTTATTTTGGATTTTTGGCATTCCAAGTCTTGGCCAAATTATATTTTTGCTTAGATTATTTGCTTTAGGTTGCTTTTTCTGGTATAGGACTAAAATATACGTATCTAAATAATCCAGATGACCATCTACTAGTTATTGTCCATCTGTCGGTGTGCATGTAGACTGTTGGCATGGTTCATCCATACTCTTGAACTTTTAGATTATGAGATTTTTTTTATTGGGTATTCCTGCTGTATTTGTATTCATATAGTAGCTATTCTTTTCTTGAATAAGTTTTTTGTGAGATCAGGACCTCATTTTGTTGTAGCAGTTTAGTAGGTCTTCGAATACTTTGAACACTTTGTAATTCTGAGCAGTTTTGTCATTACTCATGTATTTAGAATTAGATAGAGTAGATACATGACAGACGTTATGTAGATAACCATTTGGGTGCTGAGGTAGCTAGAGCTGTACGAGCACCAATTTTTGAATTAGTTGACTTGAAACACGTAAGCCATCATGATGAACCAAGTTTTGTTAACTCATGTTCTGGGATAGTATGGCTGATCTGGAATTGGAATTTTTTTTGCTGGTCAGCCGGGTGTCTGGAATTGGAAGTAAAAGTTTGCTTTAATAAACCTTGGTTCAGAGATATAGTTTTCAGAAATACCATCAACCATTAACCATATGACACCCTATTGGCCTATTTAAATATATAAAAAATTGTCAATCAAATTTCTAACTGAACGATCAATACAATCATATAAATGTAATTTATACATTTCTAATTGGTACATCAAACGAAACATATTATGCATTACACATTAAACAATAAAATCAACGAGAAGGGCATATGAACGATAGGGCCCCTTATAAAACTGATGTTTTATGACTCAAATATCAAGTGTCCCATTACGGTGTATTATAATAATACCACACTGATTAAGCGTCCTATAATGGTTAAAGTTTTAAGACGCAAGTTTCAAGTGTCCTATTAAGTTATGGTGTGATAAAACTCTAGCAAATAAATGTCCTATAAAACTGATGTTTTATGACTCAAATATCAAGTGTCCCATTACGGTGTATTATAATAATACCACAATGATTAAGCGTCCTATAGAGGTCAAAGTTTTAAGACCCAAGTGTCACATGTCCTATTAAGTTATATTCTAATATGACTTTGACAAAAAAAGGTCCTATAACATAGAGTTGTTATGACTTTAGTACCAAGGGTCCTATTAGGTTATGTTATAATAGGACCCCAGTGTTCAAGTGTCCTATTACATTATCACATAAGAGGACACTACCAACTAAACGTCTTATAAAGTAATTTATTAGGATCCATATTTCAAGTGTCCTATTAAGTTATATGATAATAGGACACCAAAAAGTCACCCATCCTATTGAATAACTTCTTAGGACACCTTTTAAGTAGCATATGTTATATAAGGACCCTAAACGCTCATCCGTCCTATTAAATAGTTTTTTAGGACACTATTTTCATAGCGTCCCACACAAAGGGTCCTATAAAGCCCTTTTTGTTGTAGTGTTGGTTAATGGATCTAGTGATGAGGCACCTTATACAAGTGATGATACCATCGACGGATATAGCGTTGATGGGGATGTATCTGGAGATGAAGATGATGAAGGAGCACATGTACAAGGTCCTTTGGAGCAGCAACAACATCTTAATCTTGACGATGATGATGAAGATCGTCTAATGCCATTCAATGAAGTTCAAGAAGATGTGGTCTTTTGGTCGAAAGAAAGAAATGTGATAGAAAAAGGAATGTTTTTTCAAAGCAAGGCGGAACTTGTATACGCTGTAAGGCTTTGGAACATAAGAGAAAACAGAGAAGTAATTGTTCAAGATACGAGGCCACAGTTTTGGAAAGCACAGTGCATGACCAGGGGGAAGAATTATCGTGGTGTTATGGACCGGGTCCCGTGTAGATGGGTTGTAGTTGGATCTAGCAGAAACAGGTTAGGATTGTTTCAGATCACAAAGTGGGTGGAGAGTCACAATTGCTATGGAGAAGTGACTAATAACAACAACCGATGTATGACAGCAAGTATGATAGCTTCTGAAATTTTGGACCAGGTGCGGGAGGATTTAACTTATAAAGTCAGACACATCCAGGCGCAAGTAAAAACAACTTTCAATGTCGATGTGACCTACACCAAGGCGTGGAATGCAAGAAGGATAGCTATTGAAAGGTTGTATGGAACTTGGCCGAGTAACTTTGATGCATTGCCCAAGTATATTGTTGAATTACAACGTGCTAATCCAGACACTGTTGTAGAATGGCTCCATTCTCCAACCAGTTCAAGCCATATACAAACATTCAAGTTTGTATTTTGGGCATTTGGACCGGCAATTAGGGCATTCCAACGTTGTATTCCAGTGATATTTGTCGATGGCACTCATTTGAAAGGCAGCTACAAGGGTAAGTTGCTAACTGTAGTGACGAAGAACGCCAATGGACAATTGTTGCCTGTCGCTTATGCCTTGGTTGATGAAGAGTCTAACGAAAGTTGGGGATGGTTTTTAAATCTCTTTCAAGAGCATGTCGGATCGCAGCGGCAGGGTGATTTGTGTATCATTTCAGACCGTCACCAAGGCATAATTAATGCAGTGAACAAAATTGGGTGGCATCATAGGTATTGTTTGAGGCACATTTGTAGCAATGTCAACTCGCACTTCAAGGACAAGAGAATCAAAAACTTGGCTTGGGTTATCGGTTCCACATCCCAACAATCCAAGTATTCTTGGGCGGTGGATGAAGTCAGAGGTGAAGCAGAGGGGGTTTGGCCGTATTTGAGAAACATTGGTTTGGATAAGTGGACTCTAAAGCACGACTCGGGACTTCGTCGTTGGGGTAACTTAACGACAAACGTTGCCGAATGCCAAAACAATATCCTTGGAAAGGCTCGTATGCTACCTATTAGAGCTTTAATTGAGTCGACTTTTACTTGGACAAGAGACCATTTTGTCAAGCAATACCGGAAGGCCACCAATTGGAACCCACCACTAGCTCGCAAAATGTGGGAGGTTTTTCAGATGCGTGAAAGAGCCTCAACAAGCCATAGGGTGGAAGTGTATGATGAACGAACAGGAAATTACACGGTCAGAACAAACCAAAGAAATGCACAAGGCGAGTACACATACAATGTTGTCATGGCGGAGAATAGGAAAAAATGCTCTTGTGGAGCTTGGCAACATCAAAGGTTTCCATGTTCTCATGCCATTGCTGTTTGCGGATATAGAGATGAGAGAGCTGCTAATCTTCCTAGTAAGGGGTACACAACTAGGACGTGGATAAATCAGTATAATGCTGCACTTGCCCCCCTCCGAGATGTGCATTACTGGGCGGAGGTAGATTGGATGATCCAGGGAGACCCGGCAAAACTGGTAACGCATAGGGGTAGGAGACGCACCAGACGGTACAGGAACGAGATGGATGAGAGTTCTACCAGCAGATCTTCAACCTCAAGACAACAAGCTAGGTGTGGCATTTGCAACGGATTGGGTCATAATAGGAAGACATGCACTCAACTATGAATATGACAATAATCTTGTCGCTTATCTGTTTCCGTTTTTGTGTGTGTTGTTTTAATCCGTTTTTTTCTGAATTCCTAGGTGTTTTCATGTAACATGACAACTTTCAATATCAAATTTATGTTTGTTTTTTCTTATTAGGTATCCTTGTCACTTTATAATAAAAAACATATATGGCGAAACAATTTACTTTATTTAAAACCGAAACGATTACATAAAAACGATTACATAAAACGATTACATAAATAAGTCATAATCCGAATTAACAAAACGGGAATCAGTGGAGTCGAATGAACTATCACCATCATTACGGTGAATGTATTCACCGGGCTCATAGGCTGGGTTGCAGCTTCAGGGTTTCCTGTTACGTATTCCTCTCCCGGTCAGTCACGTAACCATCAGGGCGACTACCAACTGAGCGAAATTCACCACTAAAGGTATACGCGTGCTGAATCGTGCTCCTAATTGAGGACTCGGCAAAAGTAAGATGGTTAATGGTTAATTGCAACCATTGGACCTTCTGCTGCAGGTAGGCCTCGTACCTCCTGTCTATTTTGGTCGGTTGGACCACTGTTGCACGTTCTGCAATCTCAGCCTCATAGTCCGACTTTCTCGCCTTCAAACGCTCAATTATAGATGTCACCGCATCTTTACGCTCGTTATCATCACTCATGTGACTCCAAACGCTGTTTGAGGCTCCAAACCGTGTAATATTTGGGAATGAATCACCACCAGAAGATGATTGACCTGCCATTTTTTTAGATATGTTTTTTTTGAAAATTTTCGTTGCTGTATTTTTTTTGAATGCTCAGAATGAGCTATATATATATATTCAAAGTTTGTGTGAATTATATTCTGCTCGACTGGCTTTTTTTTTGTCTTTTACCTCGAACCCGGTATTGGAAAAACCGGGTTCGCAGCCTTTAGTCCCATCACTGACCCATGCTCTGAATGTTACTGTTGGATGCTTACTTTTTCTGAAACCGGTAATGGAAATACCGGTTTCGAGCTACTTTTTCTGAAACCGGTAATGGAAATACCGGGTTCGGGTCAAAATTTTGAAACCGGTATTTCCATTACCGGATTACCCACTTCCACAAAAAAAATTCGAAAACTTGTTTGACAAAACACCCTTGAAATACGTCCGTTTCAAAAAAAAATTCCAACAAGCAGCAAGGGGTGTTGTTGATGATGATGATCAGCATATTGAATTGTTGTCTAGAAGTAGAAGATGCATATTGGTGAACGGGCCAGTCATAGTAGGGGCTGGCCCGTCAGGTCTTGCAGTCGGTGCAGGATTAAGGAAACAAGGGGTTCCCTTTGTGATGCTTGAGCGGGCCGGCTGCATCGCCTCTCTGTGGCAAAACAAGACTTATGATCGTCTTAAGCTCCACCTCCCTAAGCAATTCTGTCAGCTACCCTTTTTCCCTTTCCCACCTGATTTCCCTGAATACCCTTCAAAATACCAATTCCTCCACTACCTCGAAGCATACGCAAAGGAGTTCGATATAAACCCACGATTTAACGAGTCCGTTCAACACGCCAAGTATGACGAGAGTTGCGGGTTGTGGCGGGTGCGAACGGTGGTGGATGTGGAGTATATAAGCAGGTGGCTTGTAGTGGCAACAGGTGAGAATGCAGAGAAAGTAGTGCCGGAATTTTAAGGGCTGGAGGATGAGTTTGGTGATGGGGGGAAGGTGATTCATGCGTGTGACTACCGGTCAGGGGAAGACTACAAGGGAAAGAAAGTGTTGGTAGTCGGGTGTGGGAACTCCGGGATGGAAGTCTCTCTTGATCTTTGTCACCACCACGCTTTTCCAACTATGGTGGTCCGAAGCACGGTACGTACGTGATCAGTATTATTATTACTGGCCGGCTCGTATTATTATTTTTTTATAAATTTTTTTTTGGAATCCATTGATTGATCATATATATGTAGGTTCATGTATTGCCAAGAGAAATAGGAGGGAAATCAACATTCGAAATAGCAAGTATGTTGATGAAATGGGGGGTGCCTGTAAAGATGGCGGATAGGATTCTGTTGATTCTGGCACGCTGTAAGCTTGGGAACTTGGAAAGATATGGTATCATCATCATCATCATCATCATCATCATCATCATCATCATCATCATCATCATCATCATCATCATCATCATCATCATCATCATCATCATCATCATCATCATCATCATCATCATCATCATCATCATCATCATCATCATCATCATCATCATCATCATCATCATCATCATCATCATCATCATCATCATCATCATCATCATCATCATCATCATCATCATCATCATCATCATCATCATCATCATCATCATCATCATCATCATCATCATCATCATCATCATCATCATCATCATCATCATCATCATCATCATCATCATCATCATCATCATCATCATCATCATCATCATCATCATCATCATCATCATCATCATCATCATCATCATCATCATCATCATCATCATCATCATCATCATCATCATCATCATCATCATCATCATCATCATCATCATCATCATCATCATCATCATCATCATCATCATCATCATCATCATCATCATCATCATCATCATCATCATCATCATCATCATCATCATCATCATCATCATCATCATCATCATCATCATCATCATCATCATCATCATCATCATCATCATCATCATCATCATCATCATCATCATCATCATCATCATCATCATCATCATCATCATCATCATCATCATCATCATCATCATCATCATCATCATCATCATCATCATCATCATCATCATCATCATCATCATCATCATCATCATCATCATCATCATCATCATCATCATCATCATCATCATCATCATCATCATCATCATCATCATCATCATCATCATCATCATCATCATCATCATCATCATCATCATCATCATCATCATCATCATCATCATCATCATCATCATCATCATCATCATCATCATCATCATCATCATCATCATCATCATCATCATCATCATCATCATCATCATCATCATCATCATCATCATCATCATCATCATCATCATCATCATCATCATCATCATCATCATCATCATCATCATCATCATCATCATCATCATCATCATCATCATCATCATCATCATCATCATCATCATCATCATCATCATCATCATCATCATCATCATCATCATCATCATCATCATCATCATCATCATCATCATCATCATCATCATCATCATCATCATCATCATCATCATCATCATCATCATCATCATCATCATCATCATCATCATCATCATCATCATCATCATCATCATCATCATCATCATCATCATCATCATCATCATCATCATCATCATCATCATCATCATCATCATCATCATCATCATCATCATCATCATCATCATCATCATCATCATCATCATCATCATCATCATCATCATCATCATCATCATCATCATCATCATCATCATCATCATCATCATCATCATCATCATCATCATCATCATCATCATCATCATCATCATCATCATCATCATCATCATCATCATCATCATCATCATCATCATCATCATCATCATCATCATCATCATCATCATCATCATCATCATCATCATCATCATCATCATCATCATCATCATCATCATCATCATCATCATCATCATCATCATCATCATCATCATCATCATCATCATCATCATCATCATCATCATCATCATCATCATCATCATCATCATCATCATCATCATCATCATCATCATCATCATCATCATCATCATCATCATCATCATCATCATCATCATCATCATCATCATCATCATCATCATCATCATCATCATCATCATCATCATCATCATCATCATCATCATCATCATCATCATCATCATCATCATCATCATCATCATCATCATCATCATCATCATCATCATCATCATCATCATCATCATCATCATCATCATCATCATCATCATCATCATCATCATCATCATCATCATCATCATCATCATCATCATCATCATCATCATCATCATCATCATCATCATCATCATCATCATCATCATCATCATCATCATCATCATCATCATCATCATCATCATCATCATCATCATCATCATCATCATCATCATCATCATCATCATCATCATCATCATCATCATCATCATCATCATCATCATCATCATCATCATCATCATCATCATCATCATCATCATCATCATCATCATCATCATCATCATCATCATCATCATCATCATCATCATCATCATCATCATCATCATCATCATCATCATCATCATCATCATCATCATCATCATCATCATCATCATCATCATCATCATCATCATCATCATCATCATCATCATCATCATCATCATAAGTAGCTAGCTAGCTAGCCAGTAAGTAATATTAGAGGTGACAAAATGTACGGGTCGGATCGGGTTGTGTGACGGGTCAAAACGGGTCATTTTGAAAATGGATCAATTGGGTCCGGGTCAAATCGGGTCCGGATCAAAATGGACCCGGGTCAAAACGGGTCAATGCAAAAATAAGTTAATTATACAATTATTTTTTATAATATTTATATTATAATCATATTTTTTAAAGTTAGTTTATGATATTTTTTATAATATTTACTTTTTATGATATGATTTATAATTATAATTCATAATTTTATTTATTATATAATATATAGTCTAATACAAATATAATGTAAATAATTTATTATATAATATAATTTATAATTTATAATTTATAGATATGATAGAGTGTTAGGTGGGGGTCTGTATAAAAATGATATTCTCTTTCGTTTATATTCTCGAAATCCAAAATTAGTTGCAGGAAGAAAGTTTCAGTTTTTCCATTCATATCACTTTTTCTATTTCTCATCATTCATATCAATGATATCTCATTGATGATTTCACAACTTCATTGTTAAACATCCATTGTTTCTCCGTTGCACTCCAACATTAGTTTCTCCGTCGCCGGCCATGACATCTCCGTCACCACTCCTGGTAATCATCACTTTCTCCTTCGCACTCCAACATCGCTTTCTCCGTTGTTAATCATCCACAGTAAAAAACGTCGGTGGTGAGAGGGTGGTTGTGACAGAGAAGAGAAGGTGGAGGTAGGTCGTGGATCGTAGCAAAGTAAATCATCGTTTCTACATGGACATATGGGCGAACAACAAACCGAACTGTTTCGACCTTTCCGCCCATTTTGACCCGCTTCAAATTCGAAGGTAAAATATTGTCACCCATTCTCACCCGTTCCAATATAAACGATCGCCCAAAATCATCCAATTGATTCTGAATCCAACCCAAAATAACCCATTTTTATAAGTTTGGGCTAAAATTGCCGCTCTAGAAGAAAAGCCCTGCAGATCTTCTTCGACGCCGATATATTCAAAACTTCTTGTAGTCTTTTTTTTTTTTTTTACCGACGATCGATAAGATTAAAAAAAATATAAAATTTTATCGAAGGTTAGATGAAATAAAGAGAGAGACAGAGTACAGCAGCCCTCTTCGATTAGTAAAAGCCTATTCCAGGCATGCATTATGTATAAAACAAGCTAATGAAGATGAGGCTTTTTCTATTTTCATGTTTTCTATTTCAGTCTTTTCGTATATTTGATTTACAGATCGAGTAAATTTATAATTAATGGGAAATTTTTTGAAACGGTCGTATTTCAAGGGTGTTTTGACAAACAAGTTTTCGAGAAAAAAAAATTGTACAACAAGGTAAACCGGTAATGCTAATACCGGTTTCGAATTTTTGCCTCGAACCCGGTATTAGCATTACCGGTTTCAGAAAAAGTAGTTTGAACCCGGTAATTCAAATACCGGTTTCAGGCTTTTGCAGGTGATGTGACAGCGTGCAGTAGATATGACAGCATGCAGCAGTATGATGTGACAACACACTCGAACCCGGTATTTGCAAAACCGGGTTCACGAGCCGCGACAAAAAAACAACATGCAACGTAGCAGCCTTTTTACTATATATACATGCATATTTGTTGATAGTTGTTCACGCAAACTTAAGCAAACATATAAGCAAACATATATTTCTCATTTTTCAATCATCAACAAAACTAGTGTTTACAAAATCAAAAATGACCTCTGTTAATTTTAGCTGTGTACCAAGAAACCAAGAGTTATTGTGGTTACAAGCTCCAGATGTGCATCGTTCATACAATATTTCCCAAGAACGTGATGTGATATTCCTAAGATGTAGAAAAGGTGATGGAGGGCTGACTAGAGCAATGCAGGCTGGTATGCCCAGCAAAGTCGTTCAGCATCTCAAGAATGCTGGGTTTTTCCAACTCTTCAAGGCGGCGATTTGCCAACTTGATCATTCTTTGATCAACGCGTTGGTGGAGAGATGGCGTCCAGAAACCAACACGTTTCACTTTCCTATTGGTGAAGCAACTGTCACCTTGCAAGATGTGCAGGTGATATGGGGTTTACCCATAGATGGATCAGCCGTGACTGGTGAGTGGGTTACAGAAACCCGAAATGTTGATTACTGGAACAATCTGTGTTTAGAATATCTGGGCTTTTTTCCTACAGATGAACTAGATTTTGATAATTTGAAAAACGGTCGGATCAAATTTAAAACCTTAACAAGGCACATTGATGTGGAGTTCGATGAGGAAGATGATCAGGTGTGTCTATTCATGGCTAGAAGGGTTATTCTAGCTCTTCTTGGTTCGGAGCTTTTTCTTGATCCTAACACCTATGATGTTAGTTTGAATTTGTTGAGGAACCTAGGAGACCTGAGCAAAGAAGGTCGAAAGAGCTGGGGTTCAGCAGCTCTTGCTTGTTTGTATAGAAACATGTCCAAGGCGAGTATGCCTTTAAGAAAGGGCATTGATGGACCTTTGTTGTTGCTCCAGTACCCACGCGTCACGACACGCAAAGAGAACACAGAGAGACCGTATGCTTATCGGTCTTGTTTAGCAAACAGGTGGAATGGAGACCACTCAAATGTTGAGACACCGGCACACGTTCTTGTTTCGTACCGGTCTTTTTTCAATACGCTCAGGAATGAGCAGGTATAAAATTAATATTTTTTAATGTGTTTAATATTTTATATACTTTGTAAGTTATAATAATTTAAAATTTTTATAATACAGTTCAAATGGACTCCGTATGAAGAGTTCATCAACGTACTCCCCCGAGTTGTAGGACTGGTCAACACATATGGAGATATATTGGTCCCTTGATCTTTTGGGATGAGGTGGAGGTACATGTAGCAAATAGAGTTGCTAGACAGTTTGGCACTATACAAACCATTCCATCTAATTTTGGTTTGTTGGAACCAAAGGAGTTTTCTGACCTTCAAAAAATACGGAAGGGGAGACCGGCTGTGGTCGATTGGGGTGTTAAACATACCGACTATATCAACTAGTGGGAGAACCGACACCAGCGGCTCGACCACCAAGGAGAGCCAGGGACCACCACTGCGGATGGCTATATGCAGTGGTATCATGCTCGTACCGTCTTATACAGATACCCGGTCAGAGACGGATTTCCCTATATAAAGATGATGATTCTCGAAGTTTAAGAAGAAGAAGAAGAAGAAGAAGAAGAAGGAGAAGAAGAAGAAGAAGAAGAAGAAGAAGAAGAAGAAGAAGAAGAAGAAGAAGAAGAAGAAGAAGAAGAAGAAGAAGAAGAAGAAGAAGAAGAAGAAGAAGAAGAAGAAGAAGAAGAAGAAGAAGAAGAAGAAGAAGAAGAAGAAGAAGAAGAAGAAGAAGAAGAAGAAGAAGAAGAAGAAGAAGAAGAAGAAGAAGAAGAAGAAGAAGAAGAAGAAGAAGAAGAAGAAGAAGAAGAAGAAGAAGAAGAAGAAGAAGAAGAAGAAGAAGAAGAAGAAGAAGAAGAAGAAGAAGAAGAAGAAGAAGAAGAAGAAGAAGAAGAAGAAGAAGAAGAAGAAGAAGAAGAAGAAGAAGAAGAAGAAGAAGAAGAAGAAGAAGAAGAAGAAGAAGAAGAAGAAGAAGAAGAAGAAGAAGAAGAAGAAGAAGAAGAAGAAGAAGAAGAAGAAGAAGAAGAAGAAGAAGAAGAAGAAGAAGAAGAAGAAGAAGAAGAAGAAGAAGAAGAAGAAGAAGAAGAAGAAGAAGAAGAAGAAGAAGAAGAAGAAGAAGAAGAAGAAGAAGAAGAAGAAGAAGAAGAAGAAGAAGAAGAAGAAGAAGAAGAAGAAGAAGAAGAAGAAGAAGAAGAAGAAGAAGAAGAAGAAGAAGAAGAAGAAGAAGAAGAAGAAGAAGAAGAAGAAGAAGAAGAAGAAGAAGAAGAAGAAGAAGAAGAAGAAGAAGAAGAAGAAGAAGAAGAAGAAGAAGAAGAAGAAGAAGAAGAAGAAGAAGAAGAAGAAGAAGAAGAAGAAGAAGAAGAAGAAGAAGAAGAAGATGAAGAAGAAGAAGAAGAAGAAGAAGAAGAAGAAGAAGAAGAAGAAGAAGAAGAAGAAGAAGAAGAAGAAGAAGAAGAAGAACCACAACAATATGTGCCGCCGCGAAGAAGTCGCAGAGTTCGCCGTGATCGACCAGGATGTGGAACGGGGGGTCAAAGATAGATTGTATTATGTTTTTTTTTTAATGTTTTTATTAATAAATATTTGTTTTTATAAATTTTATTTTTTTTTATTTTTAATTTTATTTTTATTTTTTTTTTTTTTTTTTTTTTTTTTTTTTTTTTTTTTATTTTTTTTTAAAATAAAAACTTGCTACTAATAAATATTAAATTGTTACTAATATTTGAATGTGCGCAGCAAGAGGGTTTGATACAGGTAGACGAGCGAGCTCGTCTAAATCAAGAATCACATCCGCAGATAAGTCAGTTGTTTGCGGATTTTAGAACAATACCGAGGGAGGTATTTTCTTTCAGTCAACAGGAAGAACGTATGAATTATCAGTCACAAAATTTTCAGTTTCCTGAGTCACAACAATTTCAAATGCCTCCCTCCCAAAATGATCAAAGTGGGACTTCATGGGGTGCTGGTCCTTCCAGTTCGGGTGCTGGTCCTTCCAATTGGGGTGCTGGTCCTTCCAGTTTTAATACCCAAACCGTGTTTAGGCCGTCACCAAATTCGGGTTTTCAAAGTTACCAACCGGGTAATTCACAAGCTGGACCCTCAAGTTCGGGACCCCAACAAATGTTCCCGGGTAGCCACCAGTTTTTCACGGGTACCTCCCAAAACCCGGGTTATTATACCCCGAATGCACCACCACTTCATCTATTCGATGTTCCTCCAAATCTTTTTGCACCTGATTTTTATGGAAGTGGTCAACCGGCACGAAACATCTCTCCTTATCCGATGCAAAACTTCTCTCCTTTTCCAAGTTCTTCTCAACACCCAGTTACAAATCTGGGAAATGACGAAGAAGAAGAAGAAGAAGAAGAAGAAGAAGAAGAAGAAGAAGAAGAAGAAGAAGAAGAAGAAGAAGAAGAAGAAGAAGAACCACAACAATATGTGCCGCCGCGAAGAAGTCGCAGAGTTCGCCGTGATCGACCAGGATGTGGAACGGGGGGTCAAAGATAGATTGTATTATGTTTTTTTTTTAATGTTTTTATTAATAAATATTTGTTTTCCAATATAAACTTACATTAAAATAATACATATTGAAAGTGCAGGGGATCGATCGATTCGAGATTCCTACGACTATGTAAGTGCGGAATCCAAACATAATCGTTATTAAGGTAATTGAATGAAACAAACACGAAATCAATAAGAACAGGAGATATAAACAGAATTCCTTTATATCATTAGTCGATATGATATACATATATATAATATATTAATACCTAATTATTTAAGAAAAAGTTTAAATAATATATATATATATATATATATATATATATATATATATATATATATATATATATATATATATATATATATATATATATATATATATATATATATATATATATATATATATATATATATATATATATATATATATATATATATATATATATATATATATATATATATATATATATATATATATATATATATATATATATATATATATATATATATATATATATATATATATATATATATATATATATATATATATATATATATATATATATATATATATATATATATATATATATATATATATATATATATATATATATATATATATATATATATATATATATATATATATATATATATATATATATATATATATATATATATATATATATATATATATATATATATATATATATATATATATATATATATATATATATATATATATATATATATATATATATATATATATATATATATATATATATATATATATATATATATATATATATATATATATATATATATATATATATATATATATATATATATATATATATATATATATATATATATATATATATATATATATATATATATATATATATATATATATATATATATATATATATATATATATATATATATATATATATATATA
>CM067167.1:47022255-47139755 GCA_034093135.1 Erigeron breviscapus | reverse complement strand
GGAAATTAAGTGAAGCACAACTACGTACGACTTTCGATGATCATGCATGATTAAGTTGGAGTCATTAACGACTTTACTATGTTAAGGCCTTGTTATAATTAATCTCGACTACTACAGCCCTACTTCGCGCGACTTCCATATATACTACTTGTCGTCATGTTGTTTTCTTCTTATAACTCCGACGTACTAGTATAAGAGAAGTTGATGATATCATGGTTAATTTATAGTCTGTATTAGGATTCAAAAATATTCATTGTCAGTGATTACTTTCTGTATTTGTTTTGTTTAGTATAATTTGAAATGATAGAATGTAGTTCTGAAACTAAAAGTTAAGCTAAAAAGATAAAGTTTTGCACGGTTCAACTTATCCGGAAAATAGACTCAAAGTATGCGGGCTAATCGAAAATATTTATTTATTTAGATTTTTTTTTTTTCTGACATTTCCAAAATGTCATCTTCATGATGTTCTTTTCTAGCTTATTTGAAAATATCAAATATTTAATTTGGATATAAAAAAAAATAAAAATAAATATATATATATAAGATAATTTATCGTAAAGTCGAAAACATAGTGACAGGCTGACAGCCCATTAGTTTAAGTTGCAGACCTTTGACTTTTGTTTTTCTAAGTTGTGAAAAGTCTTATTTAAAGGCACAGGTAACACGACCAGGAAAAGGTCAACCCCACCAGAGCATTAGCGGCGACGTCGCCGCTAATGCTGTCACCGACATGCGTGCAATAATGACTGACAACGTCTGCTCCCGAGATGCCACGTCGCAAGCATTAGCGGCGACGTCGCCGCTAATGAACATCTCAACTATCATAACCACACCACAAACAGAGTCGAGGCCGAGCACCACCTGCTGAAGGATGAGCTGAAGGGGAAATGTACATTTACTAGAATCCTCCATATTGTTGATTCTGTCATGATCGGTCAAGAGACAGAAATAAGGGGGCAACTGGGTATAGCAAGGGAACCCTGTTGGGTAGACACAACTACAACTGTATGAAGTCCCTGCTTGGAAAGGTTTCACATAAAGCTTTGGACATCATGGCTGATGAAATCGTTCGCTTAGACCAAAAACTTAAAAAACAGGTGAAAAAGTGCGGGTGCAAGGTTCGGTTTAGTTGTGGGCTACCATGTGCCTGCAAGATTGCCGAGTACATGCAGCGCGGTAAGTATGTTTTAATACCTTTTTTTTAACATAAACACATAATGTCGTATACTTATTGATATCCAAAAATGCAGGGACTCGTATTCAGCCGGAAGTGATAGACCCGTTTTGGAGAAAGCTTGATTTAACACCGTCGACATGCCTACCAGGAAACGACCACTTAAAAGACGGAGACGATATAGAAGCTATCCATGAAGTCGTAGGTGACCTTAAGAGTTTCTTGGTTGAGCAACCCAAGGCCCAACGGAACATTGGTTGTCCAAGATAAAGGACATGTTTAAGCCAGGCAACACACAAGTTAAAGATCCTCTCGTTCAGAAGAGCACACGCGGAAGACCAGTCGGGTCGAAACAAAAGACGCCAAAGGTAGACCAAATACATCAACTTTTATATTGCTGATTAAAGAAACAATATATAACAACCTGATTTTAAGTAACTGTGTTTTATTAATGGTGTAGGTGCCCGATCTGAACAAAAACCCACCTGGGCTTCGGAAATCCAAGTCCAGTCGACCGAGGGCTGAAGAGGTCCCCATGACTCCTCCCTTCACCGACCCTTCTTCCGGAGCGTCCACATACGGAGAGGCGCAGCCCGCCAGACGCAGTGAGTACGCGCACACCAAATCACGGTTCGCGAACACACCTGACTTTTTTGATGAGCCGCAAGGTGCGCGACACAGTATGTACGACCTAACCCAGAACTTCTTCAGGGAGCCGTCTCAATCCTATGGGGTCAACGACACACAAAACTACTTCGGGGAGCCGTCCCAATCCTTTGGGGAAAATATATATACATTCGGGGAGCCGTCCCAATCCTTTGGGGAAAATATATATACATTCGGGGAGCCGTCCCAATCCTTTGGGGAAAATATATATACATTCGGGGAGCCGTCCCAATCCTTTGGGGAAAATATATATACATTCGGGGAGCCGTCCCAATCCTTTGGGGAAAATATATATACATTCGGGGAGCCGTCCCAATCCTTTGGGGAAAATATATATACATTCGGGGAGCCGTCCCAATCCTTTGGGGAAAATATATATACATTCGGGGAGCCGTCCCAATCCTTTGGGGAAAATATATATACATTCGGGGAGCCGTCCCAATCCTTTGGGGAAAATATATATACATTCGGGGAGCCGTCCCAATCCTTTGGGGAAAATATATATACATTCGGGGAGCCGTCCCAATCCTTTGGGGAAAATATATATACATTCGGGGAGCCGTCCCAATCCTTTGGGGAAAATATATATACATTCGGGGAGCCGTCCCAATCCTTTGGGGAAAATATATATACATTCGGGGAGCCGTCCCAATCCTTTGGGGAAAATATATATACATTCGGGGAGCCGTCCCAATCCTTTGGGGAAAATATATATACATTCGGGGAGCCGTCCCAATCCTTTGGGGAAAATATATATACATTCGGGGAGCCGTCCCAATCCTTTGGGGAAAATATATATACATTCGGGGAGCCGTCCCAATCCTTTGGGGAAAATATATATACATTCGGGGAGCCGTCCCAATCCTTTGGGGAAAATATATATACATTCGGGGAGCCGTCCCAATCCTTTGGGGAAAATATATATACATTCGGGGAGCCGTCCCAATCCTTTGGGGAAAATATATATACATTCGGGGAGCCGTCCCAATCCTTTGGGGAAAATATATATACATTCGGGGAGCCGTCCCAATCCTTTGGGGAAAATATATATACATTCGGGGAGCCGTCCCAATCCTTTGGGGAAAATATATATACATTCGGGGAGCCGTCCCAATCCTTTGGGGAAAATATATATACATTCGGGGAGCCGTCCCAATCCTTTGGGGAAAATATATATACATTCGGGGAGCCGTCCCAATCCTTTGGGGAAAATATATATACATTCGGGGAGCCGTCCCAATCCTTTGGGGAAAATATATATACATTCGGGGAGCCGTCCCAATCCTTTGGGGAAAATATATATACATTCGGGGAGCCGTCCCAATCCTTTGGGGAAAATATATATACATTCGGGGAGCCGTCCCAATCCTTTGGGGAAAATATATATACATTCGGGGAGCCGTCCCAATCCTTTGGGGAAAATATATATACATTCGGGGAGCCGTCCCAAGAATATGGGGTCCAAAATTTATACGGCTTCGGGGAAACGTCCAAATCCTATGGGGTCAACGACACACAAAACTACTTCGGGGAGCCGTCCCAATCCTTTGGGGAAAATATATATACATTCGGGGAGCCGTCCCAAGAATATGGGGTCCAAAATTTATACGGCTTCGGGGAAACGTCCAAATCCTATGGGGTCCAGTCTGACCAGCCATATTACAGCTTTGTTGATGACTTGTTCCGGGCACCACCGACACAACCTACGTATGCACCCATATATGAAACAATGGATAGGCCGGTGTCAGAGTCAGAGTCAGAGCCAGAGTCAGAGGCAAGTTGGGTTGGGTATGTTGCGGAACCAATGAACGCCAGGCTGTCCCGATCTTACGTATGGGCACTACCAGAGCTACCCGAGTACATTCGACCTTACGTTGTCGGCGCACAGGATGTATTAGGAGATGGTAGTTGTGGATTTCGAGCTACCGCTGTTGCTTTGGGGCTAGATGAGAACCACGGTTCAGAGTGGGTTCGTATGCAGATGCTCGAGGAGTTTGAATCTGACCTCCAGGGGTACATGCGAATGTATGGGGATGAGGGCCCACGCATATTGGAGGCGCTGCGAACCTCTTATTATAAAAAATGGCGAGAGAAAAAACATTGGATGAGTAAAGTGTGGTTCCATATCCTCCTGGCCAATAAGCTGGGTATAATAATCAACTGCATAAGCCTACGTGACCCCCGCACAGTATTCCCGATGCAACATGGCTTGGATCAATTAAAGTTGGCTCAACCGATATCTATTGCTCTTGTAAATCACGAAGGCCATTTTATTGCTGTGGAATTAGCAGGTGATTACCCAATGCCTTACAAGAATCCAGAATGGACTCACTACGCAACCCCGGCTGCACGTGCAGTGGCATCAATGTACGAAGATCGAGAACAAGCGTTTCAAGAATGGATGTATGCAAACTGCCCAATAAAACCACCTGGGCCTCCTATTGTTATAAATGAATAAATTGTTTACATGTTGTATATATTTTGGGTATAATAAACATTTTATGTTGTATTATGAATGGTGATTCATTTTATGAATGGTCAATGATAGATTGTATTATGTTTTTTTTGTATGTTTTTTTTAAGAAATATTTCAAAATAAACTTACATATAAAATAATACATATTCAAAATAATACATATTCAAAATAATACATATTCAAAATAATACATATTCAAAATAATACATATTCAAAATAATACATATTCAAAATAATACATATTCAAAATAATACATATTCAAAATAATACATATTCAAAATAATACATATTCAAAATAATACATATTCAAAATAATACATATTCAAAATAATACATATTCAAAATAATACATATTCAAAATAATACATATTCAAAATAATACATATTCAAAATAATACATATTCAAAATAATACATATTCAAAATAATACATATTCAAAATAATACATATTCAAAATAATACATATTCAAAATAATACATATTCAAAATAATACATATTCAAAATAATACATATTCAAAATAATACATATTCAAAATAATACATATTCAAAATAATACATATTCAAAATAATACATATTCAAAATAATACATATTCAAAATAATACATATTCAAAATAATACATATTCAAAATAATACATATTCAAAATAATACATATTCAAAATAATACATATAAAATAATACATATTCAAAATAATACATATTCAAAATAATACATATTCAAAATAATACATATTCAAAATAATACATATTCAAAATAATACATATAAAATAATACATATTCAAAATAATACATATTCAAAATAATACATATTCAAAATAATACATATTCAAAATAATACATATTCAAAATAATACATATTCAAAATAATACATATTCAAAATAATACATATTCAAAATAATACATATTCAAAATAATACATATTCAAAATAATACATATTCAAAATAATACATATTCAAAATAATACATATTCAAAATAATACATATTCAAAATAATACATATAAAATAATACATATTCAAAATAATACATATCAAAATATAGATATAAAATAATACATATTCAAAATAATACATATTCAAAATAATACATATTCAAAATAATACATATTCAAAATAATACATATTCAAAATAATACATATTCAAAATAATACATATTAAAATAATACATATTCAAAATAATACATATTCAAAATAATACATATTCAAAATAATACATATTCAAAATAATACATATTCAAAATAATACATATTCAAAATAATACATATTCAAAATAATACATATTCAAAATAATACATATTCAAAATAATACATATTCAAAATAATACATATTCAAAATAATACATATTCAAAATAATACATATTCAAAATAATACATATTCAAAATAATACATATTCAAAATAATACATATTCAAAATAATACATATTCAAAATAATACATATTCAAAATAATACATATTCAAAATAATACATATTCAAAATAATACATATTCAAAATAATACATATTCAAAATAATACATATTCAAACTTACATTACAATAATACATATTCAAAATAATACATATTCAAAATAATACATAGAAAACTTACATAAAAATTATACATATTCAAAATAACGATATAAAACTTAGATAAAAAAAACTACATATTCAAAATATTACATAATTTTTCTAACGGAAACCGTCTTCAGCTAGTTCTTTATAATATGTCGCAACGTCGATTTTTCTTTCAACCAACTTTATCAGTTTCTCAAGTTCAGAAGTTATTTCGTCGATACTTGGTAATGTCGTTTCAAGATATTCGCTATGCTGCTCTTCACTTATAATGATTTTGCTGCCACTTTTCCTTAATTCTTTTATTTTCTTCTTATGTTCCAGCTTCCTTTGTTCCATAAGAAGCTTACAATCATTAATTTTGTGGTAAAGTTCATACCCGTCGTCTATATCCTCTTTACATTGCGCTTTCAATGCATGAAATGTTACCGTAGGAGGTGATGATGGGTTAGATGACGATGAAGAAGCCATAACCTTTGTTAAACCTCCCCTGGCCGGAAAATAGGATGATGGCCGGAATATAGAGAGAAAATGGTTGATGTGGGTTTTTGTTGTTTGAGTCGTCTGGCTTCTTTGGCTGGTATAAAAAGAAAATTAAGTTTAAGCATTAGCGGCGACGTCGCCGCTAATACTTGGGCCCGACACTGCAATGATGACTGACAATGTCGGATCCCCACGTCACAGGGCATTAGCGGCGACGTCGCCGCAAATGCCCTGGTCATGTTTGACCTTTTTTGGCCTGGTCGTGTTAGCCTTCGCGTATTTAAAATAATATGGTTTTAAAATGATAATGTTGATGCGGATAATATATTATGTTTGTTGGTTGATGTAACATCCCAAACGTTTTATGTATATATATATATATATATATATATATATATATATATATATATATATATATATATATATATATATATATATATATATATATATATATATATATATATATATATATATATATATATATATATATATATATATATATATATATATATATATATATATATATATATATATATATATATATATATATATATATATATATATATATATATATATATATATATATATATATATATATATATATATATATATATATATATATATATATATATATATATATATATATATATATATATATATATATATATATATATATATATATATATATATATATATATATATATATATATATATATATATATATATATATATATATATATATATATATATATATATATATATATATATATATATATATATATATATATATATATATATATATATATATATATATATATATATATATATATATATATATATATATATATATATATATATATATATATATATATATATATATATATATATATATATATATATATATATATATATATATATATATATATATATATATATATATATATATATATATATATATATATATATATATATATATATATATATATATATATATATATATATATATATATATATATATATATATATATATATATATATATATATATATATATATATATATATATATATATATATATATATATATATATATATATATATATATATATATATATATATATATATATATATATATATATATATATATATATATATATATATATATATATATATATATATATATATATATATATATATATATATATATATATATATATATATATATATATATATATATATATATATATATATATATATATATATATATATATATATATATATATATATATATATATATATATATATATATATATATATATATATATATATATATATATATATATATATATATATATATATATATATATATATATATATATATATATATATATATAAAATTTTGATTTGAGAGTATACAGATATACGTAACATACTAACATTTATAAAAGTTGTCACGTCCAGTGTTCCTTTACTAGTTCACAAAATTTAACTTGGATGCTTAATCACTAATCACTTGCAAACTCGTTTATGGGTCGGTAAGTAATTTAGAAGATCGTCTGCGTATAATGATTAGCACAAGATTAACATGATGTTGTTTTGCACCAACTTTTTCTTGGCCATAACGTTAACATGGCTCAACCCTACTTGGTGGATATTTATATTTAAATTTAAATTTAAGGTTAAGAGTTAGGGATGGGTTAAATAGAGTACAAGCAATCCAAAAAGTACAAGGTGATCAATCTCTACCGTTGGATCAAACATCTTCTTCTCCTTCCTTCTTCTCCGGCGAGACTGCCGCCGCCAGCCACCACCTTCTTCTCCGGCGACCGTCACCACCTCCTCCTCCTTCTTCCTTCTTCTCCGGCGAGACAACCACCGCCACCACCTCCGGCGACATCTCCGGCAATCATCAGTTTCGTTTTCGGGTGGATACGGTACGGGCGTTGCCCTCATCCGTTCTAAACTGGTTGTCACCGGACGCATATGGGAATCGTATGGATTTGATGGGCGGCGATCCAAGAGATGGTGGCGGTTTGATACGGTACGGGCGAAGCCCTTGCTGTCGGCGCCGTGGTTGGGGTGGTCGGAGATGATGGTGGTGGCGGTGGTTGTCTCGCCGGAGAAGAAGGAGGTGGTGGCTGGCGGCGGCAGTCTCGCCGGAGAAGAAGGAGGTGACACAGCAGCCGGAGAAGGAGGAAGAAGGAGGAGGAAGGCTTGATCTGAGCCCTTGATCGGACGGCCAGGATTGATCCCCTTGTACTTTTTGGATTGCTTGTACTCTAATTATCTTTCCCATATATATATATATATATATATATATAAGAATTAATAGCAATTATTTTGAATAGCTATACAGATATACGTAACATACTAACATTTATAAAAGTTGTCACGTCCAGTGTTCCTTTACTAGTTCACAAAATTTAACTTGTTAGATACATCTAATAAAAATATTGAAAAATCCAATACACACGGTTACTCATATAAAGTTAAATACGTGCTATAGTTAGAAATTTTTTACATGCATTTAACAATTTTTTTCTAACATATGTATCGTTGTATAAACTTACTACTTTCAAGGCAACCGCTCCCTTTACGGGTAGCCCGGAACGCATTTAACATTTTGACCTTTCAATTTATCTTGAGTTCTAATAAATCATATACACCCATTGCATTCTCATATATGTTGATGCAATTTTTAGCTTATTGATATCTGAAGATACATACAATGTATCTAAGACTACAAAGCATAAATGCAACTCAATGAAGAAAGAAATGATGCTCAAGAGTATGGCTCAATGTAACAAAATGTAAAGTCGAGGGACTGAAGTTGTTAAGTTAGAAAGATAGGTGATTAGGAAGTTGTTAGATTATGTTAAGTCGGTTATGAAAATCCCAAAATTCTCTCTCCAGTTCTTTAATTCTGTTATGGTATCAGAGCGGTTATGATCGGAAAATAACGATCATCATCGTTGATTTCATATCTCACCGGAGCTTATCTTCTTCTCCGGCGAGATCATCATCGGAAAAATCACAAAATCAATCACTTCTGTCAAAATCCACAACAAAAATCACAAATTCATCACAAATCCACTTCAATTCTGCAAATTCTTGACCTAATTTCTTCATTTTCACCAGTTTTCTCAATTTCATCATTTCTTGCCCTAATTTCTGTAATTCTTCTGCAATTCTAAACCTAATTTCCAAAATTAAGCAAAAATGCCTATTTCAACAGAGCAAATCCCTAATTCAACAACAGATAACGTTGAATCGACTCACCATCCATTAAATATTCATCAGAATGATCATCCTGGATTAATTTTGATTGCGAAGAAATTAACTGGTTCTGAAAACTTCAATACATGGAAGAGATCTATGATGATTGCTTTGAGTGCTAAGAACAAACTGAAGATCATTAATGGAGAATATAAGGAACCAGCAGCAGATTCACCACTGAAGCCACACTGGGATAGAACAAATGATATGGTAATTTCATGGATTCTCAATTCTGTATCTGATTCAATAGCAAATAACTTGAGTTTTATCCATACTGCTCATGATTTGTGGAAAGAACTGACTGAACATTACAGTCAACTAGATAACCATAGGATCTATCAAATTTCAGTTGATGTAACTCACCTTAGGCAAGAAAATACAAGCATAGAGGTTTATTATAACAAATTGAAAGGTATCTGGGATGAATTAGATGCTTTGGAAGCTCCTTATGCATGTATTTGTAACTGTACTTGTGAGAATGGAAAGAAACATGGTGAGAGACAACAAAGAAAGAGACTAGTTCAGTTTCTAATGGGACTAGATGACTGTTATTCAAATATTAGGGGCCAAATTTTACTACAACAACCCTTACCAACTGTACCTAAAGCTTATGGTATGCTTAGACAAGAAGAAAAACAAAGAGAAGGTATCCTGCCAAAACCTCCAACCATACCTGTTGCACTTTCAAACTATGCCCCTACTTCATCATCATACAAACAAAGTGTCCCAAATCACACAAACTTCAAACCTAAATCATTTTACCAAAATAAACCACTAGAAAGAAAAATTCCATTTAAGAAGGGCATATTCTGTGGAAAATGTGGAAGGGAAGGTCATTTGAAAGAAGAGTGTTATCAAATTGTGGGATATCCACCTGGTCATCCTCTCTATGGGAAATTTAAGCCCAACAACAACTACAAAGGGAAATCAGTCAATTCTGTCATGCAACAAGATGATATTCATGCTCAGTCTCCACAGATGACCCCATTCATAGATGCTCAGCCACAAACTCCAACTGCAGACTCTGCAATGCAATGCAGGATGGATCAGCTTCAAAATCAGTTGAACCAACTGATGATGATGATGCAACATACCACCCAAGGTGTGGTCAAAACCTCTTCTTCTTTTATTTTCCAGAATTTATGCATTTATCTCTGCATGCACATACTATATGGTTGCTTCTTGTATTTTGGATTTAAAAGATGCATGGATCTTAGATAGTGGGGCTACTGACCATATCTGTAACATACTTAGTGCCTTTATCACTCTCTCCATTTGCTCACCAATATATGTTACTCTTCCAAATGGACAAAATGTTATTGTTACTCAAATTGGAACTGTTAAACTTCAAAACAATATCATTTTGCATGATGTTCTATATATTCCTACCTTCAAATACAACTTGATTTCTATCAGAAAACTCACTCACTCTCCCAGTTCTGCTGTATCTTTACTTATGACACTTGTTATCTGCAGGCCCATGATGGAATAATTCCAATTGGTTCTGTTCTCCATGGGCTATACATCTACACTCCTCTCTCCTCCCTCTGCAATTCCAGTGTTCAAATCAACACAACTCCTTCTCAACTTTGGCATGCCAGATTGGGACATCCTTCTTTTCATGTGTTAAAGAAAATTCCTTGTTTTTCTTCTTCATTTCAGTGTAATGATTCAAATAAATGTACCATTTGTCCTTTATCAAAGCAACATAGACTTCCATTTACTTTAAGTGATTCTCATGTTGTTGCATTGTTTGATTTGATACATGTTGATGTATGGGGACCCTATAGACATTCCACAATTAACAAATGCAAATATTTCCTAACAATTGTGGATGACTATTCTAGAGCCACCTAGGTATATCACCTACCTGCAAAATCTCATGTTGCTTCTACCCTCAAACTGTTCAATTCATATGTTTTTAATCAATTTAAAACCACAATAAAAACAATCCGCAGTGACAATGGTACTGAATTTACCAACACTGATCTGTCCACTTATTTTCAAAGTCAAGGAATAATCCATCAGACTTCTTGTCCCTACACCCCACAACAAAATGCAAGGGTAGAAAGAAAACACAAACACTTACTAGAACTGGCAAGATCAATTCAATTACAAGCCAATTTCCATGTCCATCTGTGGGGTTACTCCATTTTATCTGCTACTTATCTGGTAAACAGACTACCAAGTAGTGTCTTGAACTTTAAATCCCCATATGAAATTATTTACAAACAACCTCCCTCTCTGGATCATCTGAAAGTTATTGGATGCCAATGCTTTGCTTTTGTCCATAATTCTGATAAACTAGCTCCTAGAGCCATCAAATGTGCTCTCCTTGGCTATCCTCATAACCAAAAAGGTTATCTTCTCTACAATCTTGATACTCACAGTACTTTTGTAAGTAGACATGTCGCTTTTCATGAAAATGTTTTTCCTTTCCATACCACACCACCCATTCCTTCTTCTTCCTTTACACCCTCTCCATCTCCAATATTCATTCCTCCACCTAATATTCCCTCAACTATCTTACCAGAATCTTCTCCTTCACCAATTTCTCCAATCAATAATAACACAAACACCTCCATTCAGATTCACATTCCCCAACCACCTCACCCAATTCTACTTCTTCTGCTTCCACTTCATCTACTGGTGCATCCACCAATGAATCTCCATCACATTCCCCTGCTTTCTTCTCCCCATCTACAACTCCAATTCCTACACCTCATCCACCTCCTACTCTCAGGCAATCCAACAGGATTAAATATCAGTCTTCCAAATTAAAAGACTTCTCCTTTCAACTTCCAAAATCCAACATTTGCTCTGTCACAACCAAATTTGCCCTTTCCAACTATCTTGACTACTCCAACCTCTGTCCTCAATCTCTTCACTTTGTCAATGTTATTGATAAAACTTCAGAGCCTCATACCTATAAACAGGCATCTAAAGATCCAAAATGGGTTCAAGCTATGACCCAAGAGATAGAAGCATTAGAATCCAACAACACATGGACTCTTATGCCCCTACCACCTAGTAAACACCCTGTGGGGTGCAAGTGGGTTTTCAGAATCAAATACAATGCAGGTGGTACTGTTGAGAGATACAAAGCCAGACTTGTGGCACAGGGTTTCACTCAAAAGGCAAGCATTGATTTCAAAGAGTCTTTTGCCCCTGTTGCAAAAATGGTGACAGTTAGGACTTTATTGGCTGTGGCTGTCAACAAAGGATGGTTTATTGAACAATTGGATGTAAACAATGCTTTTCTCCATGGTGATCTAAATGAAGAGGTCTACATGTCTATTCCCAAAGGTTATCACCAAATCCTTCCCCCAAACACTGTTTGCAGATTAAACAAGTCTCTTTATGGCCTCAAACAAGCAAATAGACAATGGTTCACAAAATTGACCAATTTTCTCACACAACTTGGATTCACCCAGAGTTATGCAGATACTTCCCTCTTTACTTTTGCTTCATCATCAGATTTCCTTGCCTTGTTAGTGTATGTTGATGACATATTAATTTGTGGCACCACTCAAGCACTGATAGATTCTGTTAAAGATAAGCTGCATCAGAAATTCACCATCAAATCTCTTGGTCCACTGAAATATTACCTGGGCATTGAATTCTTTAGAAACTCAAGTGGCCTAACCATGTCTCAAAGGAAATATGCACTTGATCTTCACTCATATGCAAATGTCACTGACCTCAAGCCTGCAATTACCCCAATTGACCCTTCAATAAAGCTCACATCAAACACAGGAGAACCACTTCAGGACTCATCTCTTAACAGGACTCTAGTAGGCAAATTGATTTATCTCACTATCACTAGGCCTGATTTGGCCTTTGCAGCTCAATTTTTGAGCCAATTCTCCCATTCTCCTACTGATGTTCATATGATGACATTGATAAGGGTTCTCAGATACATCAAACTCAACCCTGGCCAAGGTTTATACTTCCCCAAGCTCAATTCACTTGAACTGATAAACTATTGTGACAGTGACTGGGCAAGTTGTCCTATGTCCAGAAGATCGATATCTGGTTTTGCTATTTTTCTAGGCTCCAGTTTAATCTCTTGGCAGTCAAAGAAACAATCTGTTGTCTCTAGATCCTCAACTGAGGCTGAATACAGGGCTCTAGCTGATAGTACATGTGAAGTGACTTGGCTGCATTGTTTATTAAGATACCTCAGAATTCACATTCCAACTCCTATTCTCATGCTTTGTGACAATGCCTCTACAATTGCACTTGCTTCTAATCTAGTTCATCATGCAAGAACAAAGCATATAGAACTTGATTGCCATTTTGTCAGAGAGAAGATTAAGAATGGGCAGATTATACCACAATTTCTTCTTTCAAAATCCCAGGCAGCTGATATATTGACAAAAGGTCTTCCAAAAGCTCTTCATTACAACTGTTTATCCAAGTTGAATTGTTGTAATCCTTACAACATATCAACTTGCGAGGGGGATGAAGATACATACAATGTATCTAAGACTACAAAGCATAAATGCAACTCAATGAAGAAAGAAATGATGCTCAAGAGTATGGCTCAATGTAACAAAATGTAAAGTCGAGGGACTGAAGTTGTTAAGTTAGAAAGATAGGTGATTAGGAAGTTGTTAGATTATGTTAAGTCGGTTACTGTAGTATATATATTCAGTTAATTGTGTAAATTCATTTCAAGAAAATGAAAATATGAAAATCCCAAAATTCTCTCTCCAGTTCTTTAATTCTGTTACTTAATAAAAACTCATGTTTTGAGTTGACATTTGTTGGTATGTGATCACGTTATAATAAACGCATGTACGAAAGTAATTTAAGCCTACGAGGTCACACGAAATGACACGGTAACTCTATAATTCAATGGAGATTGAAACCCTCATGGCAAGTTTTGAGTTAGTGAATTGACATGATTTATTTGTATAAATTGCATGTTTTGTGTATCTTAATTATTTAAAGTTGTTAAATAAAAGTAAAATCACAAGGATTCATGCAAAATTACTTGTGATTTTTACTAATATATAGAGATATATTTAGCAAAGCATGATGATCCAATAATTAGGTTAATTATTAGATAATTGTGTGACTAAGTGAATTTTTTCGTGTGATTTTTCTGATTTGCGACAGTTCACTAAAAAAATTCATATCTTTTAATCTGTAATGAGTTAGAAGTTGTGCTTTGGACAGTAGGTGCTTGACACATAGGGCTACAACTTTGTAGTTCTGGTCAAAAGCTGAATCGGACCAGAAACAGGGCTAAACAGGTCGTGAAGCTGCTGGAAATTTCCAGTCAGCATGTTTATGTGAATTACTTGTTAATTAAGTTGTTTAAAGGCTTACGCAATCAAGGCAACTTGATGTACATGGTCCTCTTCTTCGGAGGGGGGAGCCGGCTTTAAACATATGCATGAACTATAGTGACCATGTTTAGGTGGCCTACCTTAACTTGTTACATGATTAAAATTAGTTCAGTAATTAGTAAGTTTATTAATTTTTGCGTGTTTATAAAGAGCTATAAAGGTGATGCAAAAATTGTTTTGGAAAAAAGAATAAACTTGACTAAGAACTATCGAAATAGAGATTTCTTTAATAAAATTGGAGTCTTACAACCTTGAGATACACCAGCTCACCCATTTGAACAAACTCTAAGAGAGGTATAAGTCGGAGTGCGCTAGCCTCCTAAAAGGGCGGGTTTTTAATTGCGTCCTTCGCAAACCTTTTCCCTTGCGCTTCTTTGTGCGTTCAAATGGAGCTACCGAGCTATCTTGTGTTACTAAGACTATAAAATGATTTTATTAAACATTATGTTATGAAGATTTGCATGAGTCTTCATACATAAACTATTGATTCACATCAAATGCATTACCCATTTAAAGTTAAGTCATTGCCACCCACTTTGCTAAGAACACTTGCCAGTGCTTTTCGCTCCTACGTGAGACCGTAGGCGAATTGTATCTCTTCAAGGTAAATTACCACTCCACCGTGAGACCGGTGGTGGACTATTTACATGTTCTTAATTGGGCGACTTAAAACGAGTTAAGAGGTGAGATCCTTGACCCGTGGCATAAGATGGGACAAAACATGTTTACAAAACACTTAATACCCCTTTAAAGTGTTGTTGTAAGTTCCATATCTCTAGGAATTGCATGAATGCAATTATTGATCGTCGATTACCTTTTGAGTACCGTCATTTCTAGCTGATCAACAGATGAAATGATTGTATGTCAATTGGATCCTAGCCTTAATGAAATTAATTGTTAAATGAATTTAACAAGGGTAAATTACATTTCTTAAGGATTATTATCGAAAATACCGATAATTGAACTTTTGTCTGTTTTGTAGATGGCAACAACAAATCCTTCTCAAAACATACACCAATCGGCTTTCAGGTCGATGCTAGAAAGAGAAAAACTTTCTGGACCTAACTTCAATGATTGGTTTCGTCAGCTAAGAATAGTTCTAAGAGCTGAAAAGAAAATTGAAATCCTTGAAGAGCAGGCACCCGTTGTTCCGGGAGCTAATGCTACAACTGAAGAGTTGGCTGCATACACTGCTGCGTATGATAGACATAATGAGGTTGCTTGTCTGATGTTGGGAAGCATGAATGTTGATCTTCAAAAGCAATTTGAAAATTATTTTCCTCGTGATATGATTAACGAGCTCAAGTCTTTGTACGAAAAGCAAGCGGGAGTGGAGTTGTTCGACCTAGTTGACACACTTCATGACTTGCGACACGAGCAAGGAACACTGGTTAGTCCTTATATACTCAAGATGAAGAGGTATTTTGAGCAATTGGAAAGGTTGAATTATGCTTATCCTCAGCCTATTGCTATTGGCATGATTCTCAAGTCTTTATCTAAGGATTTTGAGGAATTTGTGCGCAATTACAATATGCATAGCATGAATAAAACCATTGCTGAACTTCATGCCATGGCGAATGAGTATGAAAAGAAGCTTCCAAAGAAGTCTGCCACACCCCAAGTTCTCACGATAAAGGGTGGAAAGATCCAGAAAGGGAAACAACCAAAAGGAAAGGGCAAGAATCAAGGTAAAGGAAAGCAAGTTGCTACTCCTAAACCTAAGAAGACCCCTCCAGCGAAAAAGGAACATCCCGCTAAGGACCAAACATGTTATCACTGCAATGAAGTGGGACATTGGAAGCGGAATTGTTCTAAGTATCTAGCTGAGTTGAAGAAGAAGCAAACTGGTTTGACCAGTACTTCAGGTATCTTCACAATTGAATTATATTCCTTTTCTAAGCGTAATTCATGGGTTTACGACACCGGGTGTGGTACTCATATCTGTAATTGTTTACAGGGGCTTAGAAGGAGAAGGAAACTGAAACCAGGATCTTTACAACTGTTCGTGGGAAATGGCCTACCGGCAGCTGTAGAAGAAATAGGCGACTATCATTTAGTTTTACCTACTGATTTAGTCATTGTTTTAGACAATTGTCATTATGCACCGTCTATTACTAGAGGTGTCATTTCAGTTTCTTTATTGAAAAACAACGGATTCATTAATGTTTTTAATGATATTGGTATTTCAGTTTCACAAAATAATGTTCATTATTTTAATGCTATTGCTTGTGATGGTATTTATGAAATTGATATGCATGGTTGTGATTCAAAGGATAATTCAATGTATACTGTTAGCAAACGAGTCAAGACCAATTTGGACTCGACTTATCTTTGGCATTGTCGTCTTGCTCATGTTGGCAAGAAACGCATTGAAAGGCTTCAAAGATATGGAATCTTACAAACAAATGATGAATCATTTGACGAATGCGTATCTTATGTTTCCGGCAAAATGACAAGAAAACCTTTTCCAAATAAAACGGAGAGGGCAAAAGAACTACCTGGACTAATACATACGGATGTATGTGGCCCATTTAGACATGTGTCAAGGAAAGGTGCTAGCTACTTCGTCACTTTTACGGATGATTTCAGTCGTTATGGTTATGTTTACTTGCTTAAACATAAACATGAAGTCTTTAAAACATTCAAGGAATTTAAAAGTGAAGTAGAGAATCAACTCAGTAGAACCATCAAGATTCTTCGTTCGGATCGAGGTGGTGAATACTTAAGCCAAGAGTTTAAAGATTATCTTAAAGCTTGTGGAATAGTTCAAAAGCTTACTCCTTCATATACTCCACAACATAATGGTGTATCGGAGAGGAGAAATCAAACCTTGTTAGAAATGGTTCGATCAATGATGAATCATACAACTCTTCCTTTTTCGTTTTGGGATTATGCCCTAGAGACTGTTGTTCGCATTCTCAATATGGTTCCAACCAAGAAGGTTGACAAGACACCGCATGAATTGTGGCATGGGAGTGTTCCCAAGCTGTCTTACTTAAAGGTCTGGGGATGTGAGGCACTCGTGAAACGAGATACGCCTGACAAACTCGAATCTAGATCTGTTAAGTGCATCTTTGTAGGATACCCAAAGGAAACAATGGGTTACTACTTCTACTTTCCTACCGAAAACACTGTTAAGGTTTCTCGATTTGCTGAGTTCCTTGAAAGGAAACTCATATCTCAAGAAGACAGTGGGAGGATTGTTGAACTTGATGAGGCTCAAGAAGATGTGTCAACTTCTGAAAATACTAGCAATCATCAACTTGGGGGGGGGGAATGTTCAAAGAGATGAATCTCAAGATGAACTTCAAGTTGAAGATGAAGCGATTCCACTTCGTAGGTCCTCAAGGACAATACATGCTCGTGAAAGATTAAATCTTATGATTGAGTCTGAAGAACACGTAGTAGGAGACTTAAATGAACCTCCTAATTTCAAAGCTGCATTATCAGATCCGGAATCTGAAAAATGGCTTGAAGCTGCGAATGTGGAAATAAAATCCATGAAAGATAATCAAGTCTGGAACTTGGTTGATCTTCCACCAAATGGTAGAACCGTTGGGTGAAAATGGATATTCAAGAAGAAGACCGACATGGATGGAAATGTACACACCTATAAAGCTCGTCTTGTGGCAAAAGGTTATACTCAACTTTTCGGAGTTGATTATGAGGAAACCTTTTCTCCCGTTGCGGACATTAGAGCTATTAGGATCATCTTAGACATAGCAGCGTACTATGACTATGAGATATGGCAAATGGATGTCAAAACCGCTTTTTTAAATGGTTTTCTAGATGAGGAAGTCTATATGGTACAACCAGAAGGTTTTGTCGATCCAAAACATCCCGACAAGGTATGCAAACTTCAAAGGTCCATTTATGGATTGAAGCAAGCATCAAGGAGTTGGAATAAAAGGTTTGATGAGGAGATCAAAAAGTTTGGTTTTGCTCAAAATCCTGATGAGCCATGTGTATATCGCAAAGCTAGTGGGAGTAATGTTACTTTCCTTGTCTTGTATGTAGATGACATATTGATAATAGGAAATCACATTCCAATGTTGAAAGACGTTAAATCTTATCTTGGAAAGTGTTTTGCTATGAAAGACTTGGGTGAAGCGACATTTATTCTTGGAATCAAGATCTATAGAGATAGAAGTAAACGGTTGATTGGATTAAGTCAAAGTGCTTATATAGATAAAATCTTGAAGAGATTCAAGATGGAGAATTCTAAGCGCGGAATTTGCCGATGCAAGAAGGACTTAATTTATCTAGCAAGAACGGTGCTTCTACACCTGAAGAGGTGGAGCGTATGAAAAGAATTCCTTATGCTTCGGCTGTGGGATCTATCATGTATGCGGTAAGATGCACTATACCTGATATTGCGTTCGCGCAAAATATAGTTAGCCGCTATCAGCAAAATCCTGGAGAGGATCATTGGACTGCTGTGAAGAACATTCTGAAGTACATGCGTGCTACTAAAGAATTATTCTTGGTGTATGGAGGAAATCCCGATGCAGAGCTCAAAGTAACTGGATACTGTGATGTTGGATTTCAGACTGATAAAGATGATACAAAATCTCAGTCAGGATATGTCTTCACTTTAAATGGAGGAGCAGTAGATTGGAAGAGCAAGAAACAATCTACAGAGTCTGAGTATATAGCTGCTTCGGATGCAGCTATGGAAGCTGTCTAGATCAGAAAGTTTATTTCTGGGCTTGACGTGATGCCCTCAAATAACTCACCTATGGATCTGTACTGTGATAATTCGGAGCAATTATCATTGCCAATGAACCTGGAGTTCAGAAAGGTGCCAGACATTACCAAAGAAGATATCACTATGTTCGTGAGCGAATCGAATCACGTGAAATCAATTTACTCAAAGTTCACACAGATTGTAACTTAGCAGATCCTTTTACAAAGGCTTTGTCGAAAGGAAAGCTCAATAAGCATGCCGAGGGCATAGGTCTTAGATTTTGCTAGTTATATCATGTAAATCTGTGATTGGTATTTGGATAATGGGATGTTAAACGATTGTTATTTTAATAAATAAATTATGATACTTGGTATGAATGTTTCATTTTATAATAATTGTGTCCTATATTTGCATGTTTAAATCCATGAATATTTTTTGATATATTCTAAACGTCCATTGTCGATTAACTATATGGGAATATAGTTAAACTAAGACAAATGTGAGATTGGTTGAAATATTTAAGGGAATATTTGGAGATGGTCTGCCAAACTCACATGGTATTCAAAGAGGTGAATATCGGACTTACCCCACGTAACGAATTGTCATTTTATGGATCGGCGTCATTAAGTGAAATTCGTGAAATGGTTGCTTTATTTATACTTAGACTTGAGATACAAGCAGGTTATGCATGTGTGGATTGCATTTTCTAGATATAGTTCTAACTGTCCTGAACAAGGTAGTAATAAAGGGCTATTTTCAGAAATGTAGTGAAACGACATGACTAACACGTGTAGTCAATATAGGATTTGTTCCTTCAATTTGCAACTGAAGTATGATACCATTTGGCGCCCTCATTGATTAATTAAGATGTTTGTATGCGCATACCCAAATGAACTCAAGAGGTGGTCTTGACTAATTTGGTAATCTTGATTAATTGTAGAAATGAGAAACAGAATCGTTAAATTATGAAATGACATTGATCCATATTCATAATTAACAAGGGTATCTGAAACAAAGGGATATTAAAGACTAAATCATTTCAAAAGATAATTTAAGAAACTATCCTTAAATTTTTCCGGGAGCATTGGCGTGTTGCTAGACGCTAACCAATGTTATTGCCTTTATGATAACATGCTCAAGTGGGAGCTGTTGGTATGTGATCACGTTATAATAAACGCATGTCCGGAAGTAATTTAAGCCTACGGGGTCACACGAAATGACACGGTAACTCTATACTATTAATTATTATATTAAAGTAATATATTAATTAATTTGATCACGAAATGATTAATTTAAATAAATTAAAGGGTTAATTTTATTTAATTAATTAAAAGGAGGTTAAAATGTGAAATTAAGAAATTAGAGTTGGGCTCTAATTCCTAATGGGTTGGGCCGAAAATTTCAAGGCTTGGAAAGCCTTGAGATTACTTGCCCACCAAGGTTAAAAACCCTAAAAATATCCCTATATATAGAGGGCTAAATTCTAAGGGTTTTCACATTTTTTCACATAAGTAATTCTCTCCTCTTTTCTCTCTTCTTTGGGGTTCGGCCGAAACAACAAAACCAAAGGGATTTGGGTTTGATTTGGTTCGACATTAAGGGGAATAAGCAAAGGGTTGTTTGATCGTGATCGGGGTACTAGCATACGGTATAAGGGGTGTCTAGTGTGCGATCGTAGAGGGGTTTTACTTTAAACCCTATAATAATAATAATCTTATTATTATTGATTTTATTGGAAGCTTTGCATAAGGTACACGTTTCGATTCTCTCTTTGTTAATTAATGTGATTGCATATTCGATTCTTCCGTTGCGCTTATGTGAATATTTATATGATTTATGTTCGCATATTCTAACAACATTTTGGATAGATAACATAATCAATTTTGGTTCACTAATATATACTAACAAAATCCTTTAATAGATTCACGAAGGGGGCTGGAAGAGCCTTACAAGTGATCTATAATCCACATAATTAGTTTGAAAGTTAGTGTCATGTATAGCACAATTTAAAATAGTTGGCTTAAGTTCATAATCAAACATTAAAGCCAAAGTTGAATGACAAATTTGTATTTTTATTCCTTCAAGTATTTTAAACACAACATATAATCTTTTGTTTACATTTGAAGGCATCTAACTTAGATACTACTCGTAACACCTAGTAGTTTAATGAGCCAGCATGGCTTATTAATTGTCAGATGAAGCAAATTAAATACACGAGGATAAATATATGATTTACTGTAATCCCGTCACTCACCCTCGTAGGATTAGATATCGTCATTGTGGATATTATTTACTACTAGTCCTAATACCCGTAAGATGTACGATAGGTATATAGATTGTATCATAAAGAAATTTGAATATGCCTCGTACATTATTCGTGAGTATGAAATAAATTGTGGTTAAAGTAAATCGATGATCAAAACTAAATTATAATAAACAGTAATGATAAATATAATGTATGTTTAGTTAGAGTTTTGGATTTACCTTAAATTTTAGAATCACATTAAAATCAAAACTTGTAAGCATAGTGGATGACGGCAAATAGTCTTGTGATTTCGGATCGTAAACTCAAAATTTTGAAATTTTCATGTTAATAACTTATTATAAGTAATATAAGTAATAAGAGTTGAAGAATTGAGAAAGAAAAAAGACAATTTATTAATGAGAAAACGATCAATCAAATAAGGTTATAATGTCTTTTGTATTAATAAGTCAAGAGTTAGAGTTTAATTCTAAGTCTAATAGAAAATTGAATCTATATACAATTAAAAAAGCTAATTTAATAAAATAAATAATTAAAAGGACACGTGTCGATCAAGGATTACGCCACGTGTCGTTTCAAGAACATCTCAATCCTGTTTTAGTTTATTGGTAGATACATTATTATATTTAAAGAAAATCACATAAGCATTTCATAAGAAATACCAATGATGACATTATAATAAGTGAAAAATGCATATATAGAACCGCTGATATACTTTTTGCACACTTCCATCTAAGATCCAGAGCAGTCTGTATATTCTAGTTGATCAAATCTATATTCACCACTTTCCCATGCCAATGTTGGACGGTTTCTAACCGTCCTAACCACATCCCCACAATACTAATTAAGTATTTCTCATTCAATAGATGCATAGACAAGCCACATGACTCCCCCATACTGTAGATTCAAAACATCCAAATTTGTTTGACATTCTGTTTCTTTAAACACATACAACAGCCCTGACTTCCAAGATACACCATGTCCTGGTTAAAAACAGCTACAGTTAAATTAATGCCTCTCACTTCACCAATATATAGCAATATCGACATGTACAAGATGTTGGTTTCAACTTTAAGATCCTTATCAAGTGGGCCACAAACTCATTCTCATCAACAACACGGCCATATCAACCATCAAGATGATCGCTTGTTTGAAAGGATCTGATCGATCTCACCGTTCTCATTATACATGGCCACAAGCTTCTTTGCATATGATGGCATGTGTCTATCAGCTCTACAATCATCAAATCCTAAAATTAATGTAACTTCCTACCAAATTTTAGAATTGATAAGACTCTAGAAACTTACCTTTCTTTTCCCCATGTACGATTAACGTATAGATAGTTTCTAATAGTATGGTAATCCAATGAATACCGAGCAAACTCCAGACCTTTTGGCCCAATCTGAAACATACAATCACGTTATAATCTTTTTGGTAAAAATTTATAAAGTAGCTTTTAGAATCTTAGATTCACAAACTCTTACTAGATTTAGTATAAATGCGATAATGTTCCCAATGAACTTTGGAGCAGGCTGAGCAGGACCCTTTCCTGAACGGGGAAACCATATAACTTAAAAAATTAACAGAAACTATTAATAGTAAAGAAAGACACACTGTACTATAGATACCAAGCTTAGCATTATCGTCTGCCTTCACAGTTTCCATAACAAATGGGCGTCTTTCTCCCTGATGAAAGCAATTGTGGTTATGTACAAAGAAACAATTGTATCAAATGGATGTTCATATGACAAGAAATTAGCACTTTACACCGCTTATTGTAGGGGTAATTTCCAATAAATTTTTCACCAAATTCAGCATTTCTCTTCCACGTTCATTTCTGAAATTTGGATGGTCAAAAGATATATCCAAAGTACCATATGAAGCATAACAGAAAATAAATTATAAAGAGGTTCTTCACCTCACAGTAACGTATTGTGGATGTTGTGTCATGCTGACACCAGAATATTTTGGTACCCCCATGTATCCCACCACCAAATCCTGAAAGGAAAATGTGATTCTATAAAAAGTTAAAAACATAGAATATTACTCTTATAGACTTGTATACATTATAAAACATTATCCACTTTAGGAGCAGCAGGGAAAATAACTTACAGCTAACCCATTTGTGTAGTCAAAACAACTGCAAAAAAGAACAACATGCATGAAATGTAGAACCCTTTTTTTTTATTTTACGGCCATCTGAATATTTGAGAAATTTGTACACTTAACTCATAGAGATTACCTATAGCAAGATGGTGCTATAACATCAACCAAATCATTGGCGGGCAGAGAGAAATACGGAACCTGTTTTAGTTAAATTTAAAGCTGGATAAAACATAATGCTAATTGTATTAAAAAAAAAGCTAGAAAGTATTTTTTGTACAGGGTACCTCTTCAATATGACCATCCAGATGCTTCAGATGGACCTATCAAGCATGAAATGATGTAACCTGATATTATACTTGTAAGACAAGCTACAATAAGTTGTATAGTCGACTCATGACAAATGTGCCCAAGTGTTCTAAGATTATTTCAGTACCAACTTGAACTACAGACTTGATAACCATAGAAGAAACAAGAATGGGCTTATGACAAGTAAAAATCTGTTGTTATAGATAGTAAACTGAACTGTCAAATACCTTATAATCTTGCATAAATTCATAGTGAAGAACCGTTTCTGGATCTGTGCTAGCAGCTCGTAGAAACTTATCTAGGCCATCTCGTGTTCCATTGTCCACTGCAACACAAATTGGAGAAATAAAAAAGTAAGCATGCTATCATGCTTCCAAATCAAATACCACCATAGTCTAGAAATGCATCGCTTTGCAATACAAATGCACATCAGGAAGCATCAGCCTAAATCAAAGAATAAGGATATGGGTACCAAAATGTGGTATTGCAACATTAATAGAGCTAAAAGAAACTTACCACAATTAGTCCCTAGCACGTAAAGCTTGTCCAAGTTCAAATACTTCTCAACTGATCGTAGGGCTGCAGATTAAGAAACTACTCTGCATTACAATAATGAAGTTACAAGAACGAAGTAAATTAAAAGAAATTACATACGAGATAATAACACCAAGGGATATACCTTGTACTTGGCATCCAACACCACAGAAGAGTAGACGCTTTACGCCCGCTGCCTGTCATACACGGAGAACAATAGTATCATATGTAAATAAAAAGGTGGCAATCCGAACTATTTACTTATGAATGGGTCAGTCCTGGTTATGTGTTATCGCTAATGGGTCAAACGGGTATTAAAAAAAAAGACAATAGCTTAAAAGGAACAAGTCAAACAGGTCAAAAGTCACCCAAAGTGTACTTTTGCAATGAATACACCTCCTAAATCAAATTTTTTGGAAGGAAAATACTACACACTCTAACTAATATTATAACTATTTGTCTCAAGTGAGAAATGAACCCATAACCTCTTGATTGACGGTCACCCCAACACCTCTAGGTCAAAGGTCCTTTGGTCCTCCTATATCATTTTATTCAAAGATGTATACATTTTTGATATAATTTCTGCAATCAATTTCAACACACTATCTGGATGGAAAAAGAAGTTGGATAAAAAGTGTTTCGGGTCAGGCCAACCAATTTAACATACACAAAAGCGCAATGCGTATTGAGATGTTACCAATCTTCCGAACAAACTCACTTTTCCGCCTTTAATATGTAGGGAAACAAAAAACAAAGCATGGGTTTGTAATGCTTGGCTTAGGTAAATCATTCTGGTTATGTTCTCATAGAAATGGGGAAGGGTGGTGAGGGAATTACCTCAACTAAAGCCAGTGTGTTGAGGTTGGGAGACAGTGTCGGCTTAACACCTTTTGCTGCTAAAACTTCCTCCGGGGTCCTGAATTAACAGAAAATGCAAAAAATAAGATAATCAGGAAAGAGAGAGTAAAAAAAAATGGTAGGGAAATGTTAGTTATCAGCAGCAATGCATAGTTGCATACCTAGCCAAAACAGGTCGTGGGGATAGTCTATCCTCGGGATCACTGAGATAACCAAAACAAGAAGTCGATCAAAAGAGTAGCATAAATTAATAAGAAGAGTATGAGACTGTCTTCCAGGAGGGGAGTGAGTACCTCTGAACACAAATGACGGCTTCAACCAAGCCTGATTTCAACATTTCAATAGCAATAGTAGTAACTATCCCTGTCCACTGAGCACCTATATATATATATATATATATGATTAACCAACGACACAAGTTTTTTTTTTTAAATGAATAAATGAATGGAAGGTAAAGTTGAGAGGGAGGGTGGGGTACCTGGAAGAGGGTTAGTCTTACGAGCATAGAGAAGCTGTTGATGGACACCTAGGTAAGTTTCATCTAAAGAATCGAGATTTCGACCTCTGCCATGGACAACTTGTTCTAACCCCTAAATAAATAAATAAAAACCAACAATTGTATGAATGAATGAAGTAAGAGTAATAATAGAAAGAAAGAAAGAAAGAGACTGACTTCAATTCTGGACATGCCATCACCCAGGAAAGCACAAGCATTCTTGACATGAGCCACGTAGTAAGAATCACACAACCCACATTTACTGCCCCCACCACCAATATTCATTCATTTGATAATTAATAATAATTAATTCGATATATAACCATAATATAATAAGAGTAAAGTAGAAGACCTGCAGTGGTCTTTGGCTGGATAGGTGGCCCCGGGTGCAATGGGTTTGGACCGCTGCCTCCAGTCATCTCTCACTTTTGAACTCATCCCCTCATTTCTTTTCTTCTTCTTGTTGTTGTTGTTGTTTGTATCTATACTAGTTTTATTTCCATTTCCATTTCCATTATTTGAAGAAGAATAAGAAGAAGAAACAATAGGCAGTCGAAGTCGTAGTAAGGGCAACGAGCCACTCAAAATAGCCATTCTCTTCTTCTTGTGGGTTACCAGTCAACACCTGCACACGATGAGATGAGGCTGATGAGCCACATATATATTTTCCACTATGTATGTATATATATCTATATGCTAGTTTTTCTTTACTTGTTTTATTATTATTGTAAAATATCTAGAGTAAATTACACTTTTCGTTTTTCACTTTTGATCCCTAAACTTTAAAAATTACAATTTTGACCTTAAAGTTGGCCAATTTTTTCAATAATCGTCCTTTGGCCATACGGCGTTAAAAAATGGCCGTTAACGTGCGCACGTGCGAGACACGTGAGGGCACTAATGTAATTTCACCTTACACCGAGGGACGAAAAGTGAAAAAATAGCTACTTGAGGGACGAAAAGTGAAAAAATAGCTACTTGAGGGACGAAAAATGAAAATCATGCGAAAAACGAAAAATAAATTTATATCTATATCTCTGTGTGTGTATATATATATATATATATATTTATTTTTATGTGTGTGTATATATATATATATTTGTTAGTGAAACGCGAAGATCATGGAAATAAAAAAAGTCAACAACAAAAGCAGCCACCGATCTTTATTCTGATCATTTTGATAGTTTCATATTTCGGATTGGGTGAGTTTGGACGGCGGTTGAATTTTCCGGTGAGAAATTGAATTTTCCGGAGAGTATAGATCGAATCAATTGTTGCCCAGGGTTTGTGTGGGATCAAGTTTTGAGAAGATTGGTGGTGATTTCAAGTGGTAATTCGAAGAAACAACAAAGTTATTGGAGATTTAATTTTTCCGGCGACCTGACATGTTTTCCGGCGAGCTTTGAATCTGAAATTTTTGGTCAGGGATTGTTCGCGATTGAATGTAGAGTTGGTTGCAACCGGTTTCGAGTCGTAATTCGGAGGATCGAGAGAATAATCGTGATTTAAAGTTTTCCGGTGACATTCTATTCTTTTCCGACGGGGTTTTGCAGTTTTCGACGGGTTGTTCTTCTGAAATTCATCATTTTCCAGACACCATAACTGTTCATCGCTTTTTCTGCAAAAATAAGCCATTTGCCGACTTGACCAATCTTGCCATTGCCGAAGTAACCGATCAACAACTCTTATTTTTTTTTATATTTTATTTTAGAAGAAGGCAGTGATATAGCAAAATTATTCTTTGATTAGGATTCATTAGTTTAAGAAGTGCAGGTTGTTGTGCCCATTTGTACTATAAGATGAATGATACCTCGTTTGGTGATTTTGTTGAAATTATTTATTTGTACTAAAAGCTGAGCATGAGCATGTGTGTGGGGAAAGGATAGTTGAAAACAGGAAAGTGTGGAGACATGATTGAAAAACGTTAATATGTTAATTGGATTATTATCATAAGGTGATTGATGTTGTTGTGATTTTAGGTTGTTTGATTTTGGGATAGTATGTTTGAAGAAGAAGAAACAGGAAGGAAGGGAGGAAGGAACAAAGACAGAAACACGTTGATATATTTTTTGCATGATTTTCATTTTTCGTCCCTCAAGTAGCTATTTTTTCACTTTTCGTCCCTCAAGTAGCTATTTTTTCACTTTTCGTCCCTCGGTGTAAGGTGAAATTACATTAGTGCCCTCACGTGTCTCGCACGTGCGCACGTTAACGGCCATTTTTTAACGTCGTATGGCCAAATGACGATTATTGAAAAAATTGGCCAACTTTAAGGTCAAAATTGTAATTTTTAAAATTTAGGGATCAAAAGTGAAAAACGTGCAAACTTTAAGGACGAAAAGTGTAATTTACTCAAATATCTATGATATGACCCATTTATCAATCATTTATCCTTTTTTTTCCATTTTACTTTTAAAGAAAAACAATAGGATTTTTTTGAACATTAGAAAAAGAAAAAAAAATTAGATTACCGGCAACAATCTCTATCAAAAAAATACCATCAATAAAAATGAAATATTTGTTGTCGTCACAGTTAGAGGTGAGCACGGGTCAGTTTTTGACTAAAATCAAAACCCGAATCCATCAGTTTGTTTTTAGAAAACCAAAATCGTTGGATTCGGTTTAGTATGGTCTGTCGGTTTTTCGGTTTGTTTTAAAAAAAACATTAACGTTTTTTCTTTATTATGTTATAAATTTAACTTTCACTTGTTAAAGAAAAAATATGATATGGAAACCAAAATATATGGATCCTTTTTATTAAATAATTATATCTTTTAGGTGTTAAAATTGGTATAACTGTTTTATAAAACAAATTGATTTTGTTGTGCGTTTACATCTAAAACATAATATATTTATTTTTTTATGGATTATTAAGGGGGTTTACGAGAGTCGTGAGTTTCATCTCAAGCATGTGTGGTTCAACCTCCGCATATTGCCAACTGGATGTCACTGTGGTGTCTCGAGTGTTTAACTACTAATTACTAACTCGCTGTTCTAAAAGATAATATTTATATCGACATCTTTAGTAACTATAAGTATTAAGTATAAATGTAATATGTATAAATATAAAATAACTTAAAATATATTTGGTTCGGTTCGGTTTTTGATCGGTTATTTGCATATAAAACCGAAACCGAACCGATGCGTTCGGTTTTAGAAAACAAAAACCAAACCATTGAAAATGTTTTTTAAAATGTTTTTTCAAGTTATATAGTTACAATATACTATAATGAACTAGATTTATGCCCGTGTCAAATACACGGGTTATTTAAGACAGGTTCAAAATAAGATAAATTGTTAATTATGTAAGTTTAAATGTAAAAAATGTAAGCAAAATCAAATTTAAATAAATTAATTCTAAAACATTAACCTCATATATTTTATGTCATCTTTTGTAATATTTTTGTAGATAATATTTGTTTTATGATCTGACATTTGTTGTATATAATCAGCTTAAGATATTTTTCGATTTAATTCTAGATTTCGTAAGTCCGTATTTAAAAACTGGATGTTGTAACTATAAACCAACTTTTGATAAAGATAGTTTACCAATTTTTAAAATCTTAATACAGTTACATTAAATTTTATTCATTTTTAATTAACTAATTTTATGTTTATCTATACTTATATTATAAAGCAAATAGGGTTTTAAGTTTCAACTTTCAACTTTCAACAATGTACACTACTAATGCATAATGTACAATACATCTATATACATCTCAACCACTCATTTTTTCTCTCTCCTCAAATCTCAACCACTCATTTTTCTCTCTCCTTCATAAATCATTTTAATCCTCTAATTCATTCAAAATCTTTTATCTCAAAAACCGTACATCGATAAATTATAAAAATTATATGGGTGTTCTTAAATTTTCATGCTCTTTCATTAGAGATGTCATTCGATATACTTTCGACAAATTTTTAAATCCGATGGCGGAGCCCGTACGGCTAAGGCATTTGGCTATGACACATATCACCTCCTGTGACCTATCACACTCTATGACCTATCACCCTCACAATCTCACCGCTGCCTCGTATGATATAACATACTATTGGATATATATTAGTTATTATTTTATTAGATAAATATTATCTATTATTCTATTGGATATATATTAGTTATTATTTATTTATTATATTAAAATTATTGGTAAAAAGTGTAAATTTGTGATGGAAAACAAAAAAGTGTAAATTAAAGTCAAAATTGAAAACAAAAGTCAACTTTAAGAAATCAAGAACTGTGATTGGTCAATAAGTTATTAGAGCAACTATGCTTTAGTATAATTAAAAGATCATATAAGAATAATATTTATTGACATTGTGATAGGTTAATAGTTTATGTATAATAAATTAGAAAATTGGTATAAAAAAAAAACATGTCTTTTTAATTATAAAAATTCGTAAATTGTAATAGATTAATAACAAAAATTGTAATATAATTTTCAATCAATAAGGTTTTGCTAGTAATAGCTTTATAAGTTTTCATTAATATGCATAAAGTATTGTATATTTTTAATATGCATAAAGTATTGTATTTTTTATTATAAAATTTAAAGATGAACTTTTAATATAAAAATTACACACGTTAATGACAATCCTACTCGAAAACATTTGACCATTTTCTTCCTTTTTATATGTATAGAGAGAACTACCTGATTAGAAAATCCCTATGTTCACTATAGTAATTTTTTTCTCAGAAACAGTTCGACGTAAATCTTATATTCCCTGACGATTTGAAAATACTTATATTTGTGCCAATATCTGCTTTCTGCTTGACAAAATTGTGGTTTAAATTCCACCGGAAAAAAAATGAGTTTTATGTTATTAATGAAGGTCTAAGGTCAAGAGACTGAATGAATTGTCTGTAGAATATATAGGGAACGAACAGTTAAAAATCAAGAAAAGTTTGATAAAATCTCGTCAGCCCAAACAAACAAAAGTTCATACCCTCATGGTCATCCCACACTTCTTGGTTCATATCATTTCAGTATTAAATTGTTAATTGTAGCAGGTTGTATTCATCGTTCTACTATGGTCGAGTTATCATCCGCTACAAATTTGCAAATTACCGTTTGTGTTGACTCCAACGACTGAATCAACACGAAAGACAAACCAAAACAATCACAAAAATTCATATAGCAACTCTAACACTTACCATCATATCACCAATCTCCACAAAAATGACCAATCTAAAGTGACTATAATTTTTAACACTGGTGATGCAGGTGGGGTGTGTAAGAGAGATCTTTTCATCTCCAACTTCTCATTTTTTTAACAAGCATTTCATTGTCTATGCCTCAGCCCAAATCTAAGTGCACCTTCTTCAACACGGATGACCTGGACAAGATAAACTGAAAAAAACTCCAAATCAGGGTCAAGTACTCAAGTTAATCTTCAATTCTTTAGATTGTCCATCCATATATTTGAATAAGTTTTTGCTAGAAAAGACTTTATCTCATCATGAAAATGTTCTTCCATCATCTACACGAAGCATCAGTACACTAGTGGACTTACAGTCACTTCCTAGGGAGTAGTGCCCCAAGACAAGTACGCCAATCAGCCGACACAGTTCCATACCCTCAATGATAAAATATGTGCAAAAGAAGCCTCTAAAGCAGCCTTTAAGACTGCCCTGAAGATAAATTTTCTGTTTCTTTCCCATAGTGCCCCAAGACAATTATGCCAATCGACCAACATAGCTCCATACCATCAATTTTGAGAAATATATGGAAAGAAACCTCTTAAGCAGCCTCTAAGGCTGCCTGAAAGAGGAATCTCCTATTTTTATTTATTTTTTTCACTCAGGGGACGGGAGTTATGATGTAGACCTTCAGCTTATGAAATTTCATGCGAAGGCTGTGCATAAAATACTTGAGTTCTAAAAAGTGTCTTTAAGATACTTTTTAGATGGTGGCAACTTTGACCCATTTACTTACGAATAGGTCAATCCTGATCATGTTTTGTCCCTATTGGGTGAAGCAGATAAATCAAAAAACAGAGCTTAAAAAGAAATAGGTCAAACTTCAAATGTCTCGAAGTCATCCATAGAGTATATTTGACGCAAAAGCCTCCTGAATCAGTAAAGCTAGACTATTACTGAACTAATATATGCAACTATCTCACAATATATAGACAAAAGAGTCAAACTGATCAGGAGTGTACAAAAAAATTGGAAAAAATGACTAGTTAACAAAAGCAAGCGTATTTAGCTAGGTTGAAGAATAAATTTAGCCTGTTTCTAATGCAAGGTTGAAATATTTAGAATAAATTAATGCTTAGGTTGAAGTATTTAGCTCAACCATCTGATGTATATCAGACCCGAAAATAGAAACAGAATGATAATACAGTAGAATTGATAAGAATAAAACAGAAAATAAAGAAAGAACAAGACAAGATAATCTGGATTAATGCCCTAGCGGCCCTAAGTTCGTAAGAACAATTAATTATATTTTTCCATACCTAAAAACCGTGGCCTAATGGCCTTATTAACCAAGTTGTCTAACCCTAAACTTGGTGAACAAGAAATTACTAAAAATAATAATTAACTATTAAATAACGACACTTCACACCCCTCTTCTTTCTCAGCCGATTCATATCACCATCCTAGTTATTCTCCTAGAGGGAACGAGGAATCACCTCAACTAAAGCAGATGTATTAGTGTGAGGAGACAATGTGGGCTTAACACCATTGCTACTAGAACTTCTTCAGGAACATACTAATAATCGAACTAAGATACTCAAATAAGGTGACATTTTCTATTATTATGTTTTCAGTAGTGCATACCTTTGCAAAAACAGGTCTTGGGGACAGTCCATCCTCTGGATCACTGACAAGAAACCAAAAAAGTAGAAGTCAATCAAATCAGTATCATAAATAATGACACTGTGTAATCATTTTTACTAACCTTGTAAATCTGATATACTGTGACTGACTGCAAAACACAATTCAACATGTCAATTGCAAAGGTTGTCACCATCCATGTCCTTTGAGCTTCATTCAACGTTTAAAAAATGTAAAACATTTCAAGAAATCAGGTTTTCTGGATGTTAATTTTGAACAGGACTTTTTGGTACAGCTTAATTAAACAATGACTTTCAAAGAAGAATTGTCTCATTCTATACATTTTGTCTTCCAAGATAGCACAGGCCTTCATGACATGAGAAATGTAGTATCACACAACCCACATATGCTTTTTTTATTGACAAACATACAGTAATTGAGCACTAAAATACGGCCCTATTTCTTAGTTCCATAGCCGAGAATATCATAAAACTAAAAAAAGTACAATTACAAAATGAAATGCAGTATTCTACTCTTCTTATAACTAATATGTATAAACATGATGTAAGGACGCACTGGTCTTTTGCTGGATAGGTGTCGATAGGAGACATGGCTTAGTTGCCTCCGATCATTTATTCATCTTAACTCCCTCTTATATTTGTACCTGTAGTTACTATCATCAAAATTTGAACCAACAAACTGGAATCTGGGAACTGTTTTGCAGAGAAAATATGATGTATGACATGCAGAGCAGCGGAGGGGAGAGCGAACCTGTATTAGAAGATGATGCAGAAGCACTAGCAGGTAGTTGCAAGGGCAAGGAGAAAAGCTTGCAACTGCAAATAGCCATAGGAGTATAGTCATTTGGTGGAACTGAGCAAAGAATTATTCTACGCCACATATACCCTTCTGAGATACATATATCCGTCATGATATAAAGTCGTATGATACCATCAAGACTACAAGAGTTGAACACTTTGGTCCTCCCATAAAAACAATACAGTTTTGTAATTTTTCTCTTCCGCAATTTGGAAAGTAGAAATTTATACAATGAGGTAAAGAAAAAGTACAAAAAATAGTATATTGAGGTGACACCCTAGCAAGTCCTGTTTAGATCCACCTCAAACAAAGAAAGACTTTTTAGATCTTACATTCTTACCGCATCAAAAATGTCAATTACAATTACTAGAGACCGTGTCTCCTCCCAATAAAGCTAAATATGTACCTACCATCTAAAAGAAAGAGCAAAAGAGGAGAAGTGCCTAGCTAAGTCAAGCATGCAATGCTTCAGTAATTGGGAAATCATGAATATAATCATTCCATATCTCAGCCGCAATGGCATCACGCAATTCTGAACAATTTTCTATTTGTTGGGTATCAAAGGGGACATCTACATCTATCATTTGACTCTCTCCATGGATCATCGTCTCTGGCTTTTCAAAGTCAAGTGGTTGTGCCATTGATTCCTCCAACTGTTGAACACAACCTTCATTCTCAAACTTATTGAAGATATGGTCGTCCGGCTTCTCATCACGAATGAAATTATGTAAAGCACAAGCTGCAACCACCAACTTCACTTGTGTCGGTAAAGGGTAAGAAGGAGCTAACATCAGTATGGGGAAACGCTCTTTCAGGGCCCCAAATGTTCTGTCAGTAATGCTTCTCAACAACGAGTGGCGATGATTGAATAACTCTTTTGCATCTTGCGGTTGGGACCCATTTTTATAATCAAGTAACCCGTATGGAGCACCTATATATGGAGCAATGAACCCTGGAATATTTGCATACTTAAAATCGACAAGGAAGTATCTGCCTGCAACAAGAATTATTGTCAATGACATTTCAAGCACATTGATATGACATAACATTGAAGATTGGTATCAAACCTTCAGGTACTTGAAGCTTGTTTTTCCTTGTAAGAGCTGAATTAAGAACTTTCAAATCTGGTGCTGAGCCTTCCCAACCAGCCAGAACATAATGGAACTTCATATCAAATGAGCATGCAGCAAGAACGTTTTGTGAAAGAACACCATATTTGTTACGAAAAGGTCCTTGCTCATCTATGCCCACAATCACTGGGAAATGCATGCCATTAACAACTCCCACGCAATCCTATAACATTTAGGCATAGACACAAACAGAAAGTTAGTTACCAATAATAAAGTATCAGAAAATAGAGTAATTTAAGAATGGAAAAGCTCACCTTGAAATAAGGGTAAAATCTTGGATCATTTCGGATTTCTGGAGGGATTTCAGAAGCGGGGGGCTTAAAGAAATCTAGAGAAATGGCAATAATTGCATTAAGGACATTGTTAAAATGGCGACTAATGGTCTCCCCTGAATACTTAAAGAGCTCCTGGACTGCACGGGTACGTAGGTTATGGCCAACGATGAACATAAAAATGGCAAGTTGCTCCTCAATTTTAATGCGGCTAGTGTGACGCAGCAGACCTTTGGCTTGAAAAATGTCACACAACTTATAAAAAACATGTTTGTCCATACGAAAATTCTCGACACAGAAGTCATTGTCACCATTAAGAACATCGTCCACAAATTTGGTAGCATTAGAAGAGGTGTGGTTGAGTTTAGTTTTGCGTGTGCGCTTAACCTTAGCACCATCTGCCTCATCATCATTAGAGGTAGCCATGGCTGCAACCACACAATAATAACAAGTGCTGCTGTTACATTAACAATCTTTCTGTATATAGTTTTTAATAATTCGATAATCGAGAGGTGATTTAGTTTTGAAGATATTTAGCAGTCCAAATATACTAAAAAGGAGCTCATAATTTCAATAGATATATACATACATACATATTATATAAAGGCGACTGGCGAGTAAATAATACACAATTTTAATGCGGCTAGTGTGACGCAGCAGACCTTTGGCTTGAAAAATGTCACACAACTTATAAAAAACATGTTTGTCCATACGAAAATTCTCGACACAGAAGTCATTGTCACCATTAAGAACATCGTCCACAAATTTGGTAGCATTAGAAGAGGTGTGGTTGAGTTTAGTTTTGCGTGTGCGCTTAACCTTAGCACCATCTGCCTCATCATCATTAGAGGTAGCCATGGCTGCAACCACACAATAATAACAAGTGCTGCTGTTACATTAACAATCTTTCTGTATATAGTTTTTAATAATTCGATAATCGAGAGGTGATTTAGTTTTGAAGATATTTAGCAGTCCAAATATACTAAAAAGGAGCTCATAATTTCAATAGATATATACATACATACATATTATATAAAGGCGACTGGCGAGTAAATAAATATTAGCAATTAATTGATGTTAGGTTATGGCCAACGATGAACATAAAAATGGCAAGTTGCTCCTCAATTTTAATGCGGCTAGTGTGACGCAGCAGACCTTTGGCTTGAAAAATGTCACACAACTTATAAAAAACATGTTTGTCCATACGAAAATTCTCGACACAGAAGTCATTGTCACCATTAAGAACATCGTCCACAAATTTGGTAGCATTAGAAGAGGTGTGGTTGAGTTTAGTTTTGCGTGTGCGCTTAACCTTAGCACCATCTGCCTCATCATCATTAGAGGTAGCCATGGCTGCAACCACACAATAATAACAAGTGCTGCTGTTACATTAACAATCTTTCTGTATATAGTTTTTAATAATTCGATAATCGAGAGGTGATTTAGTTTTGAAGATATTTAGCAGTCCAAATATACTAAAAAGGAGCTCATAATTTCAATAGATATATACATACATACATATTATATAAAGGCGACTGGCGAGTAAATAAATATTAGCAATTAATTGATGTTAATAATGAACATAACAAGGTACTTTAGTAATGATTAATTGGGGCGAAATTACACAACACACACACACATATATATATATAGAGAGAGACAATGATGATGATATAATAACTACATAATAAATACATAAAAGGGGAGTGAGATTGATAGATAATACCAACAGAAGAATGAATGAAGAGAAGAAAGCAGCAGCAGGAGCTGTACGTGTTAGGGTTTCTAATCTAATTTAAAGTCACCACAACCACCACCTCCACCACCGGAGAGCAACACACAACAATTTCAGCTTTTCATTGCGATTTCTTTTTTCCTCGTTCCCCTTTTTTTTAATCTTAATTAATAATTATAAAGAATAAAATAAAATGAGCAGATTAAATGAATCTGAGATGAAATAAAAGAATCCACCACTTAGATTCATAAAGAAACAGTCATCTAGAATCAAAGATAAATGATCCACTCCAACCCACCACTATAATCTATAAAGGATAGCCACCAAGATTATAATTAAAGGAATTGAAGATTTAAAGATCTCACCACTATAATTGATAAAGAACGAGTCACCACAATTATAGATAAAGGGGTCACTTCAAACCACCAAGATCTTAGATCTATAAAGGTAAATGGAGATTTTGGATAAGAAATAGAGGATGCTCTATTAATTTCATTCAATCAATCAAGTCTATTTTACAATGAGAAATGAGCCTCTATTTATAGCCACTAATGCTATTTTCTAGAATTAAAGAAATACAATAATAAAAGAAATAAAAGGCTGTCATGGAAAACAAGGACCACCACTACTTTAAACAACCAATAGAAAAAGGGCATGTGCAGCTTCTAGAATTATTTCCTTTGAAATGGTCCCCACAATTGGCACATGCAAACCGTTAGGAAAGGTGTCACCACTAGTCATTAGTCCTTCTCCACAAGCCTTCTAGAACATTCTGATATGTCCACTTCTTATTGGATGAAAGTAACTAGGTGACAGAAATACTGAGGTGAAACTGGTGGCTTGCTACTGGAGCATCTTGACTGGAGACCTGGAGTCGCTCACTGGTAAACTTCGCTGGAGTCTTAACTGGAGCCTTAACTGGAGTGTCTTCACTGGAGTAAACTGGAGTATTATGACTGGAGCTTGTCACTGAAGTGTCTTCACTGGAGCCTTGACCTGGAGTCGCTTCACTGGAGCCTGGATCTGGAGGATCGTCACTGGAGCATGAAGACTGGAGCATCTCACTGGAGTGCAACTGAAACATAGCTGGCAAGTTCACTGGTGGATGCTCGCTAAAGTGTCACTGGCATGGTTCACTGAAATGACTGCTGAAGCTTGACTGGCTAGCTTCACTGGCAAGTAGTTGCTGAAGCAAAGTTGAACTTCACCAGTGGACATTCGCTGCCACTTGCTCGCTGAAGGATTAGTTGTTGTTCCAGATACTTGCTGATAGAAGTTCTTGCTGATAGATTCCAGATTATCATCAGTAGCACTTATTACAAGTTGAGCCATCCCTGAGCTTGTTATTGAAAGCATCGTTTGTTGCTTGCTGATCTTGCTCGCTGAAATATTACTTGCTGACTGAATCTGCATCAGTGAGTGTTGTTGCTGATCACGACTCGATCTATCACTGATGGCTACTGAGATTAGCAAGGCTTGACTGATTCGCTTAGCTTCAGCAAAGGCACTTGACTTAGCACTCAGGCCACCAAGCTCCATCAGATTTTGGTTAGCTTTCACATCAGCATAACACATTAGATCAGCAAATAGGATAGTCATGGGCTGATCATTACTCAGCACGTCAACACATATAAGTAAGCACTTGTTGCTGATGGTAACAACATGTTTTGTCCTAAAATACAAGATTGGTAGGAGATTAGTTGTTCGCTGATCCATAATGATCATATGAACGAACCAACCATTTTCTTGATAATATCTTGAGGTCATTTTCGCATCATTCTCCCCTTCTTTTTTAGGACTTGTCCTCAAGTCCTTAAAGTAAGGCCTTGGGTTTACCTTTCTTAACTTTTTCAGCACATAAACAATTTTTGCCAATGCCCACCATGTGACAAAACGTGAATCTTCAGATTGCTTGATTAAAAGAAACTTCAGTAGCCCACTACTGCCCAATATTGGTGATAAGGCATCAAATTTCTTGAGGCACATCACGACTTTAAGAATTAGTAAGAAATAAACTTCTTTAATCTTTAAAGCATCAGCAGGGATCAGGTTATCCTCTTTAACACTTGCAAAAACTATAAGCTCGTTTATCATGAGATTACATTTTTCTAGCCTTGCATACAAATCAAGCCTTCTTAAAGTAACAAAAACCAGATCTGGAAATTCCAGATAACTTCCAGCAAACATAAGAATCAGATTGCTTTTCTTCTTACGAATGGTCTTACAATCAGCTCTAATCTTATTCTCGACTTGTTGTTCATTATCTCTTATAAGACCAGGCACATATATCTTCATTTTTATCTTGCACTTAACTTTCCGATCAGCTCTAAGATCATATAAGAAGTGTTGCTGATTGGTTTTAAGATCAGCAAACAAATCAGTTCTTAGAGTTTCAGCGTACTTTCTCCCCTCAAAATGAATTAACACATAAGCATCTATTTTTACACCTTCTCTAACTATATTTGTCGGTTCAGCTCTAGAGAATTTGAATTGTTGCTGATTACCCAGAAAATCAGCCCTTAAAGTTTTTGATAAACTCGACACTTCAGCCCACACGATGGTCTTATCATACTGAAACATATCAGCAGGACCAACGAGCGAAGTCACTTCAGCTCTAATCACTTCATTATACACTAAAGGTTTCAAAGTGACTTGCTTATTTTTCACACCGAATGAACATGTACTCGAGTGGCCATTATAGAATTCAGAATGGTTAACTAACACAGGTGTATCTAACAGCGAATGATAAGCATTCAAGGAGAAAACATTACAAGGAACTAAATCATGATAATCAAATCTGATAAAAACAGAATCTACTGGGTTGGTGATCTGTACCATCTTTTCTTTAGGTCCATGAACACCATATGGTAAAGGATTCTTCTCGCTAAGCTTAATCACAGCAAGTCCAAGATGTTCTTCCATGTCAGCAGGTGCTTCTTGTTGAACCTCATCAGTGAGAGCTTCAGTTGAATGCTTTTCTCGCTGAAGTTTGTCAGTGAGAGCTTTAGTTGAATGTACTGATCGCTGAGCTTCTTTGATCAGCGATGATTCATCATCAACTGCTATAGACTCTTCTTTGCCAGCAACATAACCAACATAAGGCTCGAAAACTCTGCCTTGCTGATACTCATCAGCAGTAACTTCATGAGGATGATTAGTTTTGCTTTTGCTGGACAATAAGGAATCACCATCATCTTCGATCACTTCTTCTTATCATAACTGAAACATATCAGCAGGACCAACGAGCGAAGTTACTTCAGCTCTAATCACTTCATTATACACTAAAGGTTTCAAAGTGACTTGCTTATTTTTACACCTTCTCTAACTATATTTGTCGGTTCAGCTCTAGAGAATTTGAATTGTTGCTGATTACCCAGAAAATCAGCCCTTAAAGTTTTTGATAAACTCGACACTTCAGCCCACACGATGGTCTTATCATACTGAAACATATCAGCAGGACCAACGAGCGAAGTCACTTCAGCTCTAATCACTTCATTATACACTAAAGGTTTCAAAGTGACTTGCTTATTTTTACACCTTCTCTAACTATATTTGTCGGTTCAGCTCTAGAGAATTTGAATTGTTGCTGATGGTAACAACATGTTTTGTCCTAAAATACAAGATTGGTAGGAGATTAGTTGTTCGCTGATCCATAATGATCATATGAACGAACCAACCATTTTCTTGATAATATCTTGAGGTCATTTTCGCATCATTCTCCCCTTCTTTTTTAGGACTTGTCCTCAAGTCCTTAAAGTAAGGCCTTGGGTTTACCTTTCTTAACTTTTTCAGCACATAAACAATTTTTGCCAATGCCCACCATGTGACAAAACGTGAATCTTCAGATTGCTTGATTAAAAGAAACTTCAGTAGCCCACTACTGCCCAATATTGGTGATAAGGCATCAAATTTCTTGAGGCACATCACGACTTTAAGAATTAGTAAGAAATAAACTTCTTTAATCTTTAAAGCATCAACAGCTAATAAGAACAATCAACGAGAACTGATTTATATTAATCCCATATGAGAAATCAAATCTGAGATTTTAATTTTAAAGGTTCAAGGAATAAGAACAATCAACGAGAACTGATTTATATTAATCCCATATGAGAAATCAAATCTGAGATTTTAATTTTAAAGGTCAAGGAATAAGAACAATCAACGAGAACTGATTTATATTAATCCCATATGAGAAATCAAATCTGAATTTTATTTAAAGTCAAGGAATAAGAACAATCAACGAGAACTGATTTATATTAATCCCATATGAGAAATCAAATCTGAATAAAGTGAGATCAAGGAATAAGAACAATCAACGAGAACTGATTTATATTAATCCCATATGAGAAATCAAATCTGAATAAAGTCAAGAACAGCTAATAAGAACAATCAACGAGAACTGATTTATATTAATCCCATATGAGAAATCAAATCTGAATTTTATTTAAAGGTCAAGAACAGAATAAGAACAATCAACGAGAACTGATTTATATTAATCCCATATGAGAAATCAAATCTGAGATTTTAATTTTAAAGGTCAAGAACAGAATAAGAACAATCAACGAGAACTGATTTATATTAATCCCATATGAGAAATCAAATCTGAGATTTTAATTTTAAAGGTTCAAGGAATAAGAACAATCAACGAGAACTGATTTATATTAATCCCATATGAGAAATCAAATCTGAATTTTATTTAAAGTCAAGAACAGAATAAGAACAATCAACGAGAACTGATTTATATTAATCCCATATGAGAAATCAAATCTGAGATTTTAATTTTAAAGGTTCAAGGAATAAGAACAACCAGATCTAAACAATACAAGAAAACTTAAATCTGAGAACTCAAACATCTTAAACCGAAACAGATTTTTACAATGGATCAGTCACACAATCCCAAAGGACAAAAGTCATGGAACCCTTTTGATCCTGGAACATCAATCAAATAACAAAACCCACGGATAAAAAGATTAAGAAACCTTTTTGGAACCTGGCTCTGATACCAATTGATGTGAAATTTTGGTAGTTGGATCCACAATTCACTGAAATAACAGGATTTGGGTTTTAGGGTTTATGGCAATAAAATAAAAATGAGCAGATTAAATGAATCTGAGATGAAATAAAAGAATCCACCACTTAGATTCATAAAGAAACAGTCCTCTAGAATCAAAGATAAAGATCCACTCCAACCCACCACTATAATCTATAAAGGATAGCCACCAAGATTATAATTAAAGGAATTGAAGATTTAAAGATCTCACCACTATAATTGATAAAGAACGAGTCACCACAATTATAGATAAAGGGGTCACTTCAAACCACCAAGATCTTAGATCTATAAAGGTAAATGAAGATTTTGGATAAGAAATAGAGGCTGCTCTATTAATTTCATTCAATCAATCAAGTCTATTTTACAATGAGGAATGAGCCTCTATTTATAGCCACCAATGTTATTTTCTAGAATTAAAGAAATACAATAATAAAAGAAATAAAAGGCTGTCATGGAAAACAAGGACCACCACTACTTTAAACAACCAATAGAAAAAGGGCATGTGCAGCTTCTAGAATTATCATCAGTAGCACTTATTACAAGTTGAGCCATCCCTGAGCTTGTTATTGAAAGCATCGTTTGTTGCTTGCTGATCTTGCTCGCTGAAATATTACTTGTTGTTCCAGATACTTGCTGATAGACTTGCTGATAGAACTTCTTGCTGATAGATTCCAGATTATCATCAGTAGCACTTATTACAAGTTGAGCCATCCCTGAGCTTGTTATTGAAAGCATCGTTTGTTGCTTGCTGATCTTGCTCGCTGAAATATTACTTGCTGACTGAATCTGCATCAGTGAGTGTTGTTGCTGATCACGACTCGATCTATCACTGATGGCTACTGAGATTAGCAAGGCTTGACTGATTCGCTTAGCTTCAGCAAAGGCACTTGACTTAGCACTCAGGCCACCAAGCTCCATCAGATTTTGGTTAGCTTTCACATCAGCATAACACATTAGATCAGCAAATAGGATAGTCATGGGCTGATCATTACTCAGCACGTCAACACATATAAGTAAGCACTTGTTGCTGATGGTAACAACATGTTTTGTCCTAAAATACAAGATTGGTAGGAGATTAGTTGTTCGCTGATCCATAATGATCATATGAACGAAGATTAGTTGTTGTTCCAGATACTTGCTGATAGAAGTTCTTGCTGATAGATTCCAGATTATCATCAGTAGCACTTATTACAAGTTGAGCCATCCCTGAGCTTGTTATTGAAAGCATCGTTTGTTGCTTGCTGATCTTGCTCGCTGAAGGATTAGTTGTTGTTCCAGATACTTGCTGATAGAAGTTCTTGCTGATAGATTCCAGATTATCATCAGTAGCACTTATTACAAGTTGAGCCATCCCTGAGCTTGTTATTGAAAGCATCGTTTGTTGCTTGCTGATCTTGCTCGCTGAAATATTACTTGCTGACTGAATCTGCATCAGTGAGTGTTGTTGCTGATCACGACTCGATCTATCACTGATGGCTACTGAGATTAGCAAGGCTTGACTGATTCGCTTAGCTTCAGCAAAGGCACTTGACTTAGCACTCAGGCCACCAAGCTCCATCAGATTTTGGTTAGCTTTCACATCAGCATAACACATTAGATCAGCAAATAGGATAGTCATGGGCTGATCATTACTCAGCACGTCAACACATATAAGTAAGCACTTGTTGCTGATGGTAACAACATGTTTTGTCCTAAAATACAAGATTGGTAGGAGATTAGTTGTTCGCTGATCCATAATGATCATATGAACGAACCAACCATTTTCTTGATAGAATTCGCTGCCACTTGCTCGTTGAAGGATTAGTTGTTCCAGATACTTGCTGATAGAAGTTCTTGCTGATAGATTCCAGATTATCATCAGTAGCACTTATTACAAGTTGAGCCATCCCTGAGCTTGTTATTGAAAGCATCGTTTGTTGCTTGCTGATCTTGCTCGCTGAAATATTACTTGCTGACTGAATCTGCATCAGTGAGTGTTGTTGCTGATCACGACTCGATCTATCACTGATGGCTACTGAGATTAGCAAGGCTTGACTGATTCGCTTAGCTTCAGCAAAGGCACTTGACTTAGCACTCAGGCCACCAAGCTCCATCAGATTTTGGTTAGCTTTCACATCAGCATAACACATTAGATCAGCAAATAGGATAGTCATGGGCTGATCATTACTCAGCACGTCAACACATATAAGTAAGCACTTGTTGCTGATGGTAACAACATGTTTTGTCCTAAAATACAAGATTGGTAGGAGATTAGTTGTTCGCTGATCCATAATGATCATATGAACGAACCAACCATTTTCTTGATAATATCTTGAGGTCATTTTCGCATCATTCTCCCCTTCTTTTTTAGGACTTGTCCTCAAGTCCTTAAAGTAAGGCCTTGGGTTTACCTTTTTTAACTTTTTCAGCACATAAACATTTTTTGCCAATGCCAACCATGTGACAAAACGTGAATCTTCAGATTGCTTGATTAAAAGAAACTTCAGTAGCCCACTACTGCCCAATATTGGTGATAAGGCATCAAATTTCTTGAGGCACATCACGTCTTTAAGAATTAGTAAGAATAAAACTTCTTTAATCTTTAAAGCATCAGCAGGGATCAGGTTATCCTCCTTAACACTTGCAAAAACTATAAGCTCGTTTATCATGAGATTACATTTTTCTAGCCTTGCATACAAATCAAGCCTTCTTAAAGTAACAAAAACCAGATCTGGAAATTCCAGATAACTTCCAGCAAACATAAGAATCAGATTGCTTTTCTTCTTACGAATGGTCTTACAATCAGCTCTAATCTTATTCTCGACTTGTTGTTCATTATCTCTTATAAGACCAGGCACATATATCTTCATTTTTATCTTGCACTTAACTTTCCGATCAGCTCTAAGATCATATAAGAAGTGTTGCTGATTGGTTTTAAGATCAGCAAACAAATCAGTTCTTAGAGTTTCAGCGTACTTTCTCCCCTCAAAATGAATTAACACATAAGCATCTATTTTTACACCTTCTCTAACTATATTTGTCGGTTCAGCTCTAGAGAATTTGAATTGTTGCTGATTACCCAGAAAATCAGCCCTTAAAGTTTTTGATAAACTCGACACTTCAGCCCACACGATGGTCTTATCATACTGAAACATATCAGCAGGACCAACGAGCGAAGTCACTTCAGCTCTAATCACTTCATTATACACTAAAGGTTTCAAAGTGACTTGCTTATTTTTCACACCGAATGAACATGTACTCGAGTGGCCATTATAGAATTCAGAATGGTTAACTAACACAGGTGTATCTAACAGCGAATGATAAGCATTCAAGGAGAAAACATTACAAGGAACTAAATCATGATAATCAAATCTGATAAAAACAGAATCTACTGGGTTGGTGATCTGTACCATCTTTTCTTTAGGTCCATGAACACCATATGGTAAAGGATTCTTCTCGCTAAGCTTAATCACAGCAAGTCCAAGATGTTCTTCCATGTCAGCAGGTGCTTCTTGTTGAACCTCATCAGTGAGAGCTTCAGTTGAATACTTTTCTCGCTGAAGTTTGTCAGTGAGAGCTTTAGTTGAATGTACTGATCGCTGAGCTTCTTTGATCAGCGATGATTCATCATCAACTGCTATAGACTCTTCTTTGCCAGCAACATAACCAACATAAGGCTCGAAAACTCTGCCTTGCTGATACTCATCAGCAGTAACTTCATGAGGATGATTAGCATTCCGAATCAACAAGAAATCATCAATGTCGGCTTCAATCACTTCTTCACCATAGTCATCATAAACACATTGTTGAGAAACATCTTCCTGAGTTTCATCAGCGAGAACCTCGAGGAAATGATTAGTTTTGCTTTTGCTGGACAATAAGGAATCACCATCATCTTCGATCACTTCTTCTTTATCATAAATAAGCTCTTCTTGAGTTTTAGCTTCGCCAGTGGACATTCGATGCCACTTGCTCGCTGAAGGATTAGTTGCTGTTCCAGATACTTGCTGATAGAAGTTCTTGCTGATAGATTCCAGATTATCATCAGTAGCACTTATTACAAGTTGAGCCATCCCTGAGCTTGTTATTGAAAGCATCGTTTGTTGCTTGCTGATCTTGCTCACTGAAATATTACTTGCTGACTGAATCTGCATCAGTGAGTGTTGTTGCTGATCACGACTCGATCTATCACTGATGGCTACTGAGATTAGCAAGGCTTGACTGATTCGCTTAGCTTCAGCAAAGGCACTTGACTTAGCACTCAGGCCACCAAGCTCCATCAGATTTTGGTTAGCTTTCACATCAGCATAACACATTAGATCAGCAAATAGGATAGTCATGGGCTGATCATTACTCAACACGTCAACACATATAAGTAAGCACTTGTTGCTGATGGTAACAACATGTTTTGTCCTAAAATACAAGATTGGTAGGAGATTAGTTGTTCGCTGATCCATAATGATCATATGAACGAACCAACCATTTTCTTGATAATATCTTGAGGTCATTTTCACATCAGAAATATACCTACTTCCCAGTGCATAAACTATGAATACTTTGTAGTAGTTTTGATAGATAGATTTATGCAAAAAAATGATCGTATTTTGGTTGCTTTATTTAAGCTCGTAATGACCCGCAATCTAGATTTAAAAAGTCTAAAAGTACCCAATGTTTTGTATTACAACCCCACACTAATCCAATTTTGACTATCTGGACAGAATTTGCTGGCTCTACTTGATAATTGATCTACTTGATATGTAGGTGAATAAATGATAAGAATACCTTTCTTTGGTTGATGGACAAATTAATTTAATAATAATTACTCATACCGTTTTTTTTTATCTGTATGTGTAACACCCAACATTTAAAAATACGGATTTCCAAAAACTTTTCACCTAACGGTGTTAAAGAATGCGGAATAACGTTTTTAAAGTCCAAACCATAAAATCCAGTTTGGTTTGTTCATAAAATAGAAGGTGTTACTCGTCACATCATCAAAATAGTATAAATGGAAATCCATCGGTTGCCCAACATTAAACAACCGACAACATAGTAAATGCAAATCATAAATGTCTAATCATAAATCAAAGTCTAATGCGAGCAGCCACTATGGGTAAACTACAGCCAGCTTCAAGATCATCTACCCATGCCTCACATCTTCTCACATCTACCTGCTCACTAATGTTGGACCTGAGGGCACAACACATTTTAAAAGAGCAAGTGTTAGCTAACGAATTAGCTAAGTAAGATAACACATCATTAATAAAACATTTGTCTATTTAAACATTATATAAAAGTCTTATTAAATCGTTAAGGCACATATCACATCAATGCATCACATCATCCATAACATATCATCGCATCAAACATCATCATAATAGGTTGAATCACCCTAGATGTGCCTAGTCATCTTTTCCTTCACATATAACATATAAGCATCATCGTATAGTGTGACATAAGTCACTTACATTAGGCGTGACATAAGTCACTCATCACATATAAGGTGTAAGTTTGTGTGTAGGCGGTCATAAGACCTAACGGGGACCTCACACCCGACTAGATGGATGAGCCATACGGCGGTCCATCAAGTGTCGTTAAGGAATGGCAAGCCACTCCAGGAGTAGTCCGTATGTTCAAGACATTGGTGGGTAATCACTCCACCCAGAGATACTCAAACCACGTAATTACGTTGCAAGGAGCCACCCAAGCAACAACATATACGCACCCACCCGGCTAAGGTGAATACGGGTTAAGCTTAACACTTCATCATATATACGAGCTCGATTTCATCACATATAGTTTAGGTGACAAAGTTACCTAAACATAACATATAATATCTTTTACGTTTGGGCCCTTAAACGTGCACGTGTCATGGCAACTTAATAAATCTAGTGAACTAGATGAACAGCCATGTAATCATGCACATTTCACATATCAACACATATATCGCATTTCAATTCATCTCGAGACATTACATAGCATATCATTACATCTCATATCTTTGCATAACATTTCATAGCATATCATTACATCTCATATCATTGCATAACATTTCATAGCATAGGGTCTGCATTTCAGGCCTCCATAGTCATGTACATAGCCCATATCACCTCCCGTGTAACCCCGAATACCCATTAGCAATCAAGATAACATTTGGGAAGTTATTTTATGAAAACCATGTTTTTGTTGAACCCTCAGCGTGTCAAAGTAGTGTATCTTACCTCGTAGAAGTGCACACAATCGATAACTAAGGTTACCATGCAAAGCAAGTGTTCCCAACTACCTATAATGAACATAGGATCAATTAATGAGTATAAACGAGGCTAAACCGGCCTACAGTCTATATACTTGTCAAATAATAGTCTCTGTTGACTACTTCCATCTATTTGTAAACTACTAGTCTACTTTTGACTACTTTCATTCTTTGTAGACTACTATACTTTTCTGTAGACTACCTGACTCACTTGTAGACTACTTGACTCTTTTTGTAGACTACTTTCATATTCTGTAGACTACTTTCATCTTTGTAGACTACTATCTTTTTGTAGACTACTTTCATTCTTTGTAGACTACTATACTTTTCTGTAGACTACTTCACTTGTAGACTACTTGACTCTTTTTGTAGACTACTTTCATATTTTGTAGACTACTTTCATCTTTTGACTATCTTAAGTTTTGTAGACTACTTTTGGCATACAAGACGACCAAATGAGAGAAAACTCAGTTCTTAACAAATGTAGGGGACTCAAAGAACTTTTCAAAAATGTAAGATTCATCTCCTAACTCATTATTATAAAGAGATACGATTTTTGCAATATGACTGAATTTTCAGACCTTATAAACTCTTTGTTTTACAAAAGATCTCAAACATCAAACATCCATGGAAATTAACCATGACACCTACAGTTCATATATACCCAAAATATGATTCAATTGACACTATGAAATCATATATTGATTCATGGATTCATTACACACCTTATACAAATCATTTGACACCCGATTTGACCTAAATCGTCTCATATACATAATTGAATCCAAACCGAAACTCCACCAAATCATAAACACGACTTTAATACTTCAAAATTCATCATTTTAAGACCATAATGATGCAATGAAATCATTGATTAATCCCTACTTGATTTGCATCACAATAATAAACGTTTTAGGTTACCGAATCCACAAAACGGACGATTTTCAATCGATTAACACACCCTATGGTCCAGATCTGATATGACACTTATAATGACTCCATTATATCATAAAAATATCAGTAACAACAAGATTATACCTTCCGGAATCCCCAACACACCAATAGTTTGCAATAACGGTTACCGGGTAACCCGAAATCAACGATTCTAGCAACGAAAAGCATATAATCGATCAAGACCAGGTATGAACGAATTGAATAGATGGAAATGACCAAAAATCAGTAATGATTGCAATCTATACCTTGAAGATGATTAGAAGATCGAAATATAAGCCCTAGATATCTCCGAATCAACCCGAAATCGATGAAATCGATCAATAGAATGCTATGGGGCTTATGGAACGGCTAGGGCTTCAAAGGAGAAGAGTGAGATCTGATTTTGGGGCTAATGATCTGATTAGAAACCCCTAAACCCGTTTTTGAGTTTCCACCTATGTCAAAACTAGTCCCTAAGATTCCAAACGACTCATTTTTAGCTCAAAACACCTTTAGGGACTACTTACAACTCATTAAACACTTCAAGCACCTCTAAAGGTATACAATTACACCTTAAACACCTTAATACATCCATCATTAAGACATTCAAGCCTCACACATATGACACACTAACCACGTCTAAGCATTAAATCTACCATAGACTTAACGGACACGTTATGTTGACTTAACGACTCAAGTCAACCGTTAATTAAACAGTTTGGGATGTTACAGTATGTTTGCTTTTGTGTAAAGCATGTCTTCTTTGACGACTACGACTACTGTAGTTATTGTCATTCACTTCCTTAAAGCTGCAACGAAGCAGCTCCAGGCATGGTTGGGACGGACTCTTCTGATATTACAAAAAAATTGCAAACGATGGACATACATTTACGAACTCACGAAATTATAAAGCACATGAACATGTTGGCTTGCTATGTGTGACGATTGAAAGAAAAGAATGCGCAAGTGTTTATAATGTGGAAATTTTATATAACGTCAACTTTATAAACAACTTTTTTTTCTAACGATAAATTTAGGCTTAGCGGCATATCCTTTTTATATGGGAAAGTGAGTATAAGGCCTGTTAGACACCCAACTTGAGTGAAAAATTTCTCACATGCTGACTTTTTAATACTTAAAATAAATGATTGGGTCCCTATGTTTTTATGTAACTGTAACATTTGCGGTTTTTGAATTGTAATTAACGTAACTAAACGTGATTAAATGTAATTCGATTTCACAATTTAGTGAAATTTTATTTAAAGTGACCCGTTGACTTGACGTGTGCTAGTTTAAATTCATTCTTGGATAATGAAATGATTTAAATGCTATTTGACGATTTTATGACGTGTATTATACTAGTCGAGATTATATTACGGTATTAAGTCGTTATATGGCGTAACGTGACGTTTAATTAACTAGAAATGTTATCGGGTGATCCATGGGTCGACCCATGACCCATGAACCACCACACTTGATCCAACCCACCCAATCCCTCTATTGCACTTTAATCCATTCATTCAATTCCATCCTTATCTCTCTCTCTCTCTCGCACACATTGAATGCAAGACCAACTCTTGCATCCACTCTCTCTAAATTCTCTATATCATTTAATGATACCCAAGCTAAACTAATCATAAATTCTTCATCTTCATCATCATTATTGCATCATATCAAAAGTTGGAGGCTTTAGTTGCAAGAAATCTTGGGTTATAGCAAAAATTCGGATTTAGGGCTTGTTGGTGGAATTGGTAAGTTAAATTGGTCTCAAATTCAGTACTTCATGTTTATAATTGTGTATTCTACTAAACATAATCATCTTTGAGTTAAAAAGTAAGTCAAAACGGATTTGGGTCGATTTTAGGGTTTTAAATTGGATAAATGGGTCAAAATCGGGTTTTTCAATTATTTGTTGGATTGAGTCAAATTCTTGGTGTGGGTTATGTTTAAAAACATGTATCTAGTCTAACACAACCAACTCTTGGTCAAATTTCGGGTTTAAATCCCTTAAAAACCGAATTAGGGTTTTTGTTTAATAAAAATTAGGTCAAACTAATTTAAACTATAAGATTGGCGATTTGTTGATCAAATTGAAAGAAGGTTCGTGTTTGTTTATATCCCTTTGTGTAATTCAGAGCCAAAAACATGTTTAATACGTCTCCCTTCATTTCCAATCGCGAATTAGGGTTATTAGGTTTTTGGTCAGCTTTGACTTTTTGGTCAACCATGTGTTCTTGCCCAAATCAACATCATTTTCGCCCAGATTTTTGCCCAGCTCCTCTCCACCGTCTGGCACGGCCACCGTAGCGTCTGAGACGCTGGCCAACGTCCCAAACGGTCACCCAACTGTCCGAGACGGTGCCCTGCAACTCCAAATTGAGCTTTACGCTAGCAAGACGCCATAACTTCCTATTTTACGTATATATATATATATATATATATATATATATATATATATATATATATATATATATATATATATATATATATATATATATATATATATATATATATATATATATATATATATATATATATATATATATATATATATATATATATATATATATATATATATATATATATATATATATATATATATATATATATATATATATATATATATATATATATATATATATATATATATATATATATATATATATATATATATATATATATATATATATATATATATATATATATATATATATATATATATATATATATATATATATATATATATATATATATATATATATATATATATATATATATATATATATATATATATATATATATATATATATATATATATATATATATATATATATATATATATATATATATATATATATATATATATATATATATATATATATATATATATATATATATATATATATATATATATATATATATATATATATATATATATATATATATATATATATATATATATATATATATATATATATATATATATATATATATATATATATATATATATATATATATATATATATATATATATATATATATATATATATATATATATATATATATATATATATATATATATATATATATATATATATATATATATATATATATATATATATATATATATATATATATATATATATATATATATATATATATATATATATATATATATATATATATATATATATATATATATATATATATATATATATATATATATATATATATATATATATATATATATATATATATATATATATATATATATATATATATATATATATATATATATATATATATATATATATATATATATATATATATATATATATATATATATATATATATATATATATATATATATATATATATATATATATATATATATATATATATATATATATATATATATATATATATATATATATATATATATATATATATATATATATATATATATATATATATATATATATATATATATATATATATATATATATATATATATATATATATATATATATATATATATATATATATATATATATATATATATATATATATATATATATATATATATATATATATATATATATATATATATATATATATATATATATATATATATATATATATATATATATATATATATATATATATATATATATATATATATATATATATATATATATATATATATATATATATATATATATATATATATATATATATATATATATATATATATATATATATATATATATATATATATATATATATATATATATATATATATATATATATATATATATATATATATATATATATATATATATATATATATATATATATATATATATATATATATATATATATATATATATATATATATATATATATATATATATATATATATATATATATATATATATATATATATATATATATATATATATATATATATATATATATATATATATATATATATATATATATATATATATATATATATATATATATATATATATATATATATATATATATATATATATATATATATATATATATATATATATATATATATATATATATATATATATATATATATATATATATATATATATATATATATATATATATATATATATATATATATATATATATATATATATATATATATATATATATATATATATATATATATATATATATATATATATATATATATATATATATATATATATATATATATATATATATATATATATATATATATATATATATATATATATATATATATATATATATATATATATATATATATATATATATATATATATATATATATATATATATATATATATATATATATATATATATATATATATATATATATATATATATATATATATATATATATATATATATATATATATATATATATATATATATATATATATATATATATATATATATATATATATATATATATATATATATATATATATATATATATATATATATATATATATATATATATATATATATATATATATATATATATATATATATATATATATATATATATATATATATATATATATATATATATATATATATATATATATATATATATATATATATATATATATATATATATATATATATATATATATATATATATATATATATATATATATATATATATATATATATATATATATATATATATATATATATATATATATATATATATATATATATATATATATATATATATATATATATATATATATATATATATATATATATATATATATATATATATATATATATATATATATATATATATATATATATATATATATATATATATATATATATATATATATATATATATATATATATATATATATATATATATATATATATATATATATATATATATATATATATATATATATATATATATATATATATATATATATATATATATATATATATATATATATATATATATATATATATATATATATATATATATATATATATATATATATATATATATATATATATATATATATATATATATATATATATATATATATATATATATATATATATATATATATATATATATATATATATATATATGATGACATATATTCTAATAATGAATACGTATATATATAAATTTGGCAATTTTTGCTGTTGGTATCCCTTGGGTCGGTCTAGACTTATAGCCGACTTGTTTTCCCACTTTTTCTTTTCTTTATGTGTCGATTTAGGTGGATTGACCTAGCCTATAGCCATTGCACCCACATTTCATATTAGCATGCATGATAGGAAATTTTGTGTGCAACGTGAATTGTATGATGCATAAAACTTGTTTAAACGGAGTTCGTAGGTTTCTTATGACTTATGACTTGTGATATTTGATGATTATTGTGACGTGACGTTTATATGTGACGAATGACGTATATATTATTATGTATTGACGTGACGGTGGATTGACGAATCCACACCCGGCATGATCATAATCGGGATAAGGGTTTTGAACCCATATTATGACGTTTATATATATATTGACGATTATTGTGACGTGACGTTTATATGTGACGAATGACGTATATTATATATTATTATGTATTGACGTGACGGTGGATCGACGGATCCACACCCGGCATGATCATAATCGGGATAAGGGTTTTGAGCCCATATTATGACGTTTATATATAGTGACGATTATTGTGACGTGACGTTTATATGTGACGAATGACGTATATTATATATTATTATGTATTGACGTGACGGTGGATCGACGGATCCACACCCGGCATGATCATAATCGGGATAAGGGTTTTGAGCCCATATTATGACGTTTATATATATGACGATTATTGTGACGTGACGTTTATATGTGACGAATGACGTATATTATATATTATTATGTATTGACGTGACGGTGGATCGACGGATCCACACCCGGCATGATCATAATCGGGATAAGGGTTTTGAGCCCATATTATGACGTTTATATATATGACGATTATTGTGACGTGACGTTTATTGTGACGAATGACGTATATATTATTATGTATTGACGTGACGGTGGATTGACGAATCCACACCCGGCATGATCATAATCGGGATAAGGGTTTTGAACCCATATTATGACGTTTATATATATATTGACGATTATTGTGACGTGACGCTTATTGTATTGCTTATGTGACGTGACGGTGGATCAAAGGATCCACACCCGGCATGATCATAATCGGGATAAGGGTTTTGAGCCCATATTATGACGTTTATATATAGTGACGATTATTGTTATGTGACGTTTATATGTGACGAATGACGTATATATTATTATTATGTATTGACGTGACGGTGGATTGACGAATCCACACCCGGCATGATCATAATCGGGATAAGGGTTTTTGAGCCCATATTATGACGTTTATATATATATTGACGATTATTGTGACGTGACGCTTATATGTGACGAATGACGTATATTATATATTATTATGTATTGACGTGACGGTGGATCGACGGATCCACACCCGGCATGATCATAATCGGGATAAGGGTTTTGAGCCCATATTATGACGTTTATATACAGTGACGATTATTGTGACGTGACGTTTATTGTATTGGCTTTGACGTGATTAGGTATTCTATTCCTCACTTATCGATAACGGTTGATATCCCGACACTTGATTTTTATTACTTAAACCTACGAACTCACCAACTTTATGTTGACACACTTTAGTACACTTTTCAGGTGAACAGGTAAACCAGAGACGTGTTGGATGATTTGATTGATTTGATGCATGCTAGGATTGGACTTGGACTTTATCGTGAATCCGTGATTCATAGTTTCCCGTTTATGGGTTATGCTTAGGATCATATGCCATATTTTGTACTCTCTTTTGTAAACGTTTGATGGTCATGCTCCTTATGCATTTTTGTATGATTTCCGGTACTTGTAATTGATTGAATTGTATGGATTGTCCAATCCTTTTAATGCATTTAGACTTGCCTCTACTTAATTTCCATGTCGTGCTGTGCTTAGTATGTAACCCTCGTGATTCCGCCTTGATGGGGTGTTGCAAATCCTCGGGTATCAACCGAGGTTATCACTCAAGCTTTAAATGATCTCATGCCGGATCTCGTGGCCCGAATCTCGGCGGCCATGGAAGCTAACAATGAACAAGAGGAACCGGAAGATGAAGCGGTTCATGTTGAAAATGAGAATGAAAATGAGGATGTGAATGTGAATGGTGCTTATGTCCAACAAAGAAATGATAATGCCTACCGCCAAGGTTGCATCTTCAAAGATTTTAAGGCTTGTGGAGCTCCGGAATGGAAGGGAGAAGGTGGAGCCACCGGTTGTTTGGAGTGGCTAGAGAAGATTGAAGCCGTTATTCCTAGGAGTGGGTGTACTCAAGACCAAAGGGTTTCTCACGCCACCGGCATGCTAGGAGGTGATCCTCTAGAGTGGTGGAATGTGGAGGTGGATAATTTGGGGATTGATCTTGCAAATTCCATACCTTGGGAAAGCTTCAAGCAAATGATTGTTGCCAAGTATTGTCCACCGTATGAGATGAGGAACCTACAAGAAGAATTCACAAGCCTCTCCATGAAAGGAGCCGATCATGTGGGTTATACCCGTCGGTTCAATCAACTTTCTAGGCTCATCCCTCATCTTGTAAGACCCGAAGATAAGAAGGTGGAGAAGTATGTTGTCGGTTTGCCTCATAAAGTGAGAGTGCTTGTCTCTCATCCCACCATGCCACTAACCATCAATGAAGCCATTACTCGAACCGCTAATGTCACCATGGATCTTGTGAAAGGTGGTGAACTAGGTAAAATGATGTCAAGAGGAAAGATGTGGCCGAGTCAAGCGGCACCAAGAAGGATGAAAGGCGTGATCACAAACGTCATAATCGTGGTGGTAAGGTGTATGCGGCGGTTGTGCCACATGTTGAGCCCCCGAAAGGTGGTTATGCCGGGGCTAGTCCTTTGTGCCCTAGGTGTAACCGTCACCATTGGGCTAATGTAAGGTGTGATGCTTGCTTCCATTGTAAACAACCGGGTCACACTTCAAAATTTTGTCCTACTAACGGTCGTGTTGCTCCTTTGAATGTTGCTCCCCTCAATATGAGACGTCCCCCGATGGCACCGGGTACTTGTTATGAATGTGGTAGCCAAGATCACTACCGTAAACCGGTGTCCTAATCTCATTGGCCAACAAGTTCAAGTGACCGTGCATCCTAACCAATTGCAAATTGCCGGTCCAAACCAAAACCGGGGAAACCAAGGTCAACAACAACATCAAGCTCCACAACAACAACTTGCTCCCCGTGGAAGAGCTTTTGCCGTGAATGCGGCCGAGGCTCGTGTCGATCCTAATGTCGTTGCAGGTACATTTCTCCTCAACAACCAATATGCTACCGTATTATTTGATTCCGGGGCCGATTTTAGTCTTGTCTCCAATGATTTCATACCGTTGATTGATGCTAGCCTTAGTCCTTTGTCGTATTACTTTGAACTTGAAATGGTAAATGGCGGGTTAACTAAAATTGACCAAGTTGTTCGTGATTGTACTCTAGAATTATGTGACCACCGTTCTTTATAGACTTGATTCCTTTCGATATCGGTAGTTTTGATGTGATAGTGGGTATGGATTGGATGTCGGCAATGAATGCGGTTATAGATTGTGGTAGTAAAGTCGTGAGAATTCCGTTAGATAATGGTGAAGAGCTAGTGATTCAAGGCGAGACAACCGAGCCGTGGGAAGGAAAGATTTATAGTGTTAATGTCACAAAAACCGAATTAAAAGTCGTGCCCGTGGTTAATAGATTCATGGATGTATTCCCGGATGACCTACCGGGTTTGCCTCCATCTCGTGAACTCGACTTCCGAATTGAACTTGTTCCAAATGCTACTCCCGTGGCTAAGGCACCTTATCGCCTAGCCATCACCGAAATGCAAGAGTTGGCCACCCAACTCAAGGAACTTCAAGAAAAGGGTTTTATCCGCCCTAGTCAATCACCGTGGGGTGCACCGGTCTTATTTGTCAAAAAGAAAGACGGTTCCTTCCGTATGTGTATCGATTATCGTGAACTAAACAAACTCACGGTGAAAAACCGTTATCTTCTTCCAAGAATTGATGACTTATTTGATCAACTCCAAGGTGCTCGTTTCTTTTCTAAGATTGATTTGCGGTCGGGTTACCACCAATTACGTGTCCATGAAGATGACATCCACAAAACGGCCTTTCGTACACGATATGGGCATTTTGAATTCACGGTTATGCCATTTAGGTTGACTAATGCACCGGCGGTGTTCATGGATTTGATGAACCGGGTGTGTTCTCCCTACTTAGATTGTCTTCATTGATGACATTCTTATCTACTCTAAAACTAAAGAAGATCACGCCGAACATTTGAAGAAAGTCTTAGAGTTACTTCGGGAAAAGAAATTGTATGCCAAGTTCTCCAAGTGTGAATTTTGGCTTGAAGAGGTCCACTTTCTTGGTCATGTGGTGAGCAAGGAAGGAATTCATGTGGACCCAAGCAAAATTGAAGCGGTAAAGAATTGGAGACGACCCGAGACGCCAACCGAGATTCGTCAATTTCTTGGTTTGGCGGGTTATTATCGACGATTCATTGAAATTTTTTCCAAGATTGCCCAACCTTTGACCTTGTTGACTCAACGAGAAAGAAGGTTTGATTGGGGCGAAAAACAAGAGCATGCATTCCAATTGTTGAAAGACAAGTTGTGTGATGCACCCATTTTAACCTTGCCCGATGGAGCCGATGATTTTGTTGTTTATTGTGATGCGTCTGGGCAAGGATTGGGTTGTGTCTTAATGCAACGGGGTAAAGTAATTGCATATGCATCTAGGCAATTGAAGGTGCATGAGAAGAATTACCCGACTCATGACTTGGAGTTGGGGGCGGTCGTATTTGCTTTGAAATGTTGGAGGCATTACTTGTATGGCAATAAAAGTGTGATCTATACCGATCACAAAAGCCTTCAACACATTTTTGACCAAAGTGAATTGAATATGAGGTAACGAAGATGGCTTGAGCTCTTTAGTGATTATGATTGTGTTATCCGGTATCACCCGGGTAAGGCAAATGTTGTAGCCGATGCTTTGAGTCGAAAAGAGCGTATAAAGCCAAGGCGAATTAAAGCCATGAGCCTTGTTGTGATAAGGAGTGTTCGTGACTCCATCATTGAAGCACAAAGGTTGGCAACTAGACCGGAAAACTTCATCAATGAAGCATTACACGGCTTGGAAGAACAATTCGATAGAAAGGATGATGACGGGTTATACTTTGTTGAACGATTGTGGATTCCCGTTCTTGGCGGGTGGCGGTTGAAATTGATGAATGAAGCTCATAAGTCGGCCTACTCGGTTCATCCGGGTTCTGACAAGATGTATTTTGGCTTGAGAGACTTGTATTGGTGGCCGGGAATGAAGAAAGACATTGCTAGATACGTTAGTGAATGCATCACATGTTTGCAAGTAAAAGCCGACCACAAGAAACCGCCCGGTTTGCTAGTTCAACCGGCGACACCGAAGTGGAAATGGGAAGATATTGCCATGGACTTCATCACGAAGTTACCTAGAACGAGTAGTGGTCGGGACACCATTTGGGTGATAATTGACCGGTTGACTAAGTCGGCTCACTTCTTAGCCATCCGGGAAGATGATAAATTTGACACCATGGCACGCTTGTACATCAAAGAGGTGATATCCAAACATGGAGTGCCGATTTCCATCATAACCGATCAGGATGCCCGATTTACTTCAAAGTTTTGGAAGGCGTTCCAAAAAGCAATGGGTACTCAACTCAACATGAGTACGGCGTTCCACCCTCAAACCGATGGTCAAAGCGAAAGGACGATCCAAACGCTTGAAGATATGTTACGAGCTTGTGCCATCGATTTTGGTGGAAATAGGGATGCACATTTACCGTTAGTCGAATTCTCCTATAATAATAGCTTCCATGCTAGTATCCAAATGGCTCCGTTTAAAGCATTGTATGGGAGAGATTGTAGGTCACCGATAGCTTGGGCGGAAGTTGGTGAAAGCCAACTCATTGGGCCCGAAATTGTTATTGAAACGACCAAGGTGATCTCACAAATTAAGGAGAAATTGAGAGTGGCCCGTGAAAGGCAATTGAAGTATGCAAACGTGAGACGACGCCCTCTCGAATTTGAAGTTGGTGATTATGTGTTGTTGAAAGTATCCCCGTGGAAAGGCATGGTTCGGTTTGTGAAACGTGGCAAGTTGGGCCCAAGGTATATTGGCCCGTTTAAAATCCTAGAACGTATTGGGCCGGTGGCGTATCGATTGGAACTTCCACAAAGATTGAGTGGAGTTCATAATGTTTTCCATATTTGTAATCTCCGGAAGTGTTTGGCCGATCCAACACTTCACGTGCCTCTTGAAGAAATTCGTGTCGATAAAACGTTGAAATTCGTGGAAGAGCCGGTAGAAATCTTAGACCGACAAACTAAAAAGCTTAAGAACACTCGGTATACAATCGTTAAAGTAAGATGGCAAGCTAGACGTGGGCCCGAATTTACTTGGGAACGTGAGGACTCCATGAAAGCCAAGTATCCCCATTTATTTGACGAATCTAGTTAGATTTGAATTTCGGGACGAAATTCCCTTAACGAGGGAATGATGTAACATTTGCGGTTTTTGAATTGTAATTAACGTATAAATGTGATTAAATGTAGTTCGATTTCACAATTTAGTGAAATTTTATTTAAAGTGACCCGTTGACTTGACGTGTGCTAGTTTAAATTCATTCTTGGATAATGAAATGATTTAAATGCTATTTGACGATTTTATGACGTGTATTATACTAGTCGAGATTATATTACGGTATTAAGTCGTTATATGGCGTAACGTGACGTTTAATTAACTAGAAATGTTATCGGGTGATCCATGGGTCGACCCATGACCCATGAACCACCACACTTGATCCAACCCACCCAATCCCTCTATTGCACTTTAATCCATTCATTCAATTCCATCCTTATCTCTCTCTCTCTCTCTCACACACATTGAATGCAAGACCAACTCTTGCATCCACTCTCTCTAAATTCTCTATATCATTTAATGATACCCAAGCTAAACTAATCATAAATTCTTCATCTTCATCATCATTATTGCATCATATCAAAAGTTGGAGGCTTTAGTTGCAAGAAATCTTGGGTTATAGCAAAAATTCGGATTTAGGGCTTGTTGGTGGAATTGGTAAGTTAAATTGGTCTCAAATTCAGTACTTCATGTTTATAATTGTGTATTCTACTAAACATAATCATCTTTGAGTTAAAAAGTAAGTCAAAACGGATTTGGGTCGATTTTAGGGTTTTAAATTTTTTTTTTTTTTTTTTTTTTTTTTTTTTTTTTTTTTTTTTTTTTTTTTTTTTTTTTTTTTTTTTTTTTTTTTTTTTTTTTTTTTTTTTTTTTTTTTTTTTTTTTTTTTTTTTTTTTTTTTTTTTTTTTTTTTTTTTTTTTTTTTTTTTTTTTTTTTTTTTTTTTTTTTTTTTTTTTTTTTTTTTTTTTTTTTTTTTTTTTTTTTTTTTTTTTTTTTTTTTTTTTTTTTTTTTTTTTTTTTTTTTTTTTTTTTTTTTTTTTTTTTTTTTTTTTTTTTTTTTTTTTTTTTTTTTTTTTTTTTTTTTTTTTTTTTTTTTTTTTTTTTTTTTTTTTTTTTTTTTTTTTTTTTTTTTTTTTTTTTTTTTTTTTTTTTTTTTTTTTTTTTTTTTTTTTTTTTTTTTTTTTTTTTTTTTTTTTTTTTTTTTTTTTTTTTTTTTTTTTTTTTTTTTTTTTTTTTTTTTTTTTTTTTTTTTTTTTTTTTTTTTTTTTTTTTTTTTTTTTTTTTTTTTTTTTTTTTTTTTTTTTTTTTTTTTTTTTTTTTTTTTTTTTTTTTTTTTTTTTTTTTTTTTTTTTTTTTTTTTTTTTTTTTTTTTTTTTTTTTTTTTTTTTTTTTTTTTTTTTTTTTTTTTTTTTTTTTTTTTTTTTTTTTTTTTTTTTTTTTTTTTTTTTTTTTTTTTTTTTTTTTTTTTTTTTTTTTTTTTTTTTTTTTTTTTTTTTTTTTTTTTTTTTTTTTTTTTTTTTTTTTTTTTTTTTTTTTTTTTTTTTTTTTTTTTTTTTTTTTTTTTTTTTTTTTTTTTTTTTTTTTTTTTTTTTTTTTTTTTTTTTTTTTTTTTTTTTTTTTTTTTTTTTTTTTTTTTTTTTTTTTTTTTTTTTTTTTTTTTTTTTTTTTTTTTTTTTTTTTTTTTTTTTTTTTTTTTTTTTTTTTTTTTTTTTTTTTTTTTTTTTTTTTTTTTTTTTTTTTTTTTTTTTTTTTTTTTTTTTTTTTTTTTTTTTTTTTTTTTTTTTTTTTTTTTTTTTTTTTTTTTTTTTTTTTTTTTTTTTTTTTTTTTTTTTTTTTTTTTTTTTTTTTTTTTTTTTTTTTTTTTTTTTTTTTTTTTTTTTTTTTTTTTTTTTTTTTTTTTTTTTTTTTTTTTTTTTTTTTTTTTTTTTTTTTTTTTTTTTTTTTTTTTTTTTTTTTTTTTTTTTTTTTTTTTTTTTTTTTTTTTTTTTTTTTTTTTTTTTTTTTTTTTTTTTTTTTTTTTTTTTTTTTTTTTTTTTTTTTTTTTTTTTTTTTTTTTTTTTTTTTTTTTTTTTTTTTTTTTTTTTTTTTTTTTTTTTTTTTTTTTTTTTTTTTTTTTTTTTTTTTTTTTTTTTTTTTTTTTTTTTTTTTTTTTTTTTTTTTTTTTTTTTTTTTTTTTTTTTTTTTTTTTTTTTTTTTTTTTTTTTTTTTTTTTTTTTTTTTTTTTTTTTTTTTTTTTTTTTTTTTTTTTTTTTTTTTTTTTTTTTTTTTTTTTTTTTTTTTTTTTTTTTTTTTTTTTTTTTTTTTTTTTTTTTTTTTTTTTTTTTTTTTTTTTTTTTTTTTTTTTTTTTTTTTTTTTTTTTTTTTTTTTTTTTTTTTTTTTTTTTTTTTTTTTTTTTTTTTTTTTTTTTTTTTTTTTTTTTTTTTTTTTTTTTTTTTTTTTTTTTTTTTTTTTTTTTTTTTTTTTTTTTTTTTTTTTTTTTTTTTTTTTTTTTTTTTTTTTTTTTTTTTGATTTTAGGGTTTTAAATTGGACAAATGGGTCAAAATCGGGTTTTTCAATTATTTGTTGGATTGAGTCAAATTCTTGGTGTGGGTTATGTTTAAAAACATGTATCTAGTCTAACACAACCAACTCTTGGTCAAATTTCGGGTTTAAATCCCTTAAAACCCGAATTAGGGTTTTTGTTTAATAAAAATTAGGTCAAACTAATTTAAACTATAAGATTGGCGATTTGTTGATCAAATTGAAAGAAGGTTCGTGTTTGTTTATATCCCTTTGTGTAATTCAGAGCCAAAAACATGTTTAATACGTCTCCCTTCATTTCCAATCGCGAATTAGGGTTATTAGGTTTTTGGTCAGCTTTGACTTTTTGGTCAACCATGTGTTCTTGCCCAAATCAACATCATTTTCGCCCAGATTTTTGCCCAGCTCCTCTCCACCGTCTGGCACGGCCACCGTAGCGTCTGAGACGCTGGCCGGCGTCCCAAACGGTCACCCAACCGTCCGAGACGGTGCCCTGCAACTCCAAATTGAGCTTTACGCTAGCAAGACGCCATGACTCCCTGTTTTACGCTAGGAGAAACGGTGAAAACACCAATTCCAGGCCACCGCCGTGTGACACGCTGGCCGGAAATTCTGCCCACCGTGTGGGACGCTGCTTTGAGCCGTCCAAGACGGTGCCTTCCTTTTCTTGTTTCCTGAAAACCACCAGCCCTGTCTCGATGCATCTTGGGTTGAGTTGGGCTCGTATCTAGACTCCATGGCAACCCCTCTAGAGTCAAAATAGAGTTTGAAAAGTTATTTAAATGGGAAAGGGACGGCTAGGAGTCTGCAGGGATTTTGACTTATGAAAATGATGACATATATTCTAATAATGAATACATATATATATAAATTTGGCAATTTTTGCTGTTGGTATCCCTTGGGTCGGTCTAGACTTATAGCCGACTTGTTTTCCCACTTTTTCTTTTCTTTATGTGTCGATGTCATCAAACGAGCATGAGTTTTATAAACATACATATTAACATACTTTTTTTTTTTTTTTTTTTTTTTTTTTTTTTTTTTTTTTTTTTTTTTTTTTTTTTTTTTTTTTTTTTTTTTTTTTTTTTTTTTTTTTTTTTTTTTTTTTTTTTTTTTTTTTTTTTTTTTTTTTTTTTTTTTTTTTTTTTTTTTTTTTTTTTTTTTTTTTTTTTTTTTTTTTTTTTTTTTTTTTTTTTTTTTTTTTTTTTTTTTTTTTTTTTTTTTTTTTTTTTTTTTTTTTTTTTTTTTTTTTTTTTTTTTTTTTTTTTTTTTTTTTTTTTTTTTTTTTTTTTTTTTTTTTTTTTTTTTTTTTTTTTTTTTTTTTTTTTTTTTTTTTTTTTTTTTTTTTTTTTTTTTTTTTTTTTTTTTTTTTTTTTTTTTTTTTTTTTTTTTTTTTTTTTTTTTTTTTTTTTTTTTTTTTTTTTTTTTTTTTTTTTTTTTTTTTTTTTTTTTTTTTTTTTTTTTTTTTTTTTTTTTTTTTTTTTTTTTTTTTTTTTTTTTTTTTTTTTTTTTTTTTTTTTTTTTTTTTTTTTTTTTTTTTTTTTTTTTTTTTTTTTTTTTTTTTTTTTTTTTTTTTTTTTTTTTTTTTTTTTTTTTTTTTTTTTTTTTTTTTTTTTTTTTTTTTTTTTTTTTTTTTTTTTTTTTTTTTTTTTTTTTTTTTTTTTTTTTTTTTTTTTTTTTTTTTTTTTTTTTTTTTTTTTTTTTTTTTTTTTTTTTTTTTTTTTTTTTTTTTTTTTTTTTTTTTAGGGTTTTAAATTGGATAAATGGGTCAAAATCGGGTTTTTCAATTATTTGTTGGATTGAGTCAAATTCTTGGTGTGGGTTATGTTTAAAAACATGTATCTAGTCTAACACAACCAACTCTTGGTCAAATTTCGGGTTTAAATCCCTTAAAAACCGAATTAGGGTTTTTGTTTAATAAAAATTAGGTCAAACTAATTTAAACTATAAGATTGGCGATTTGTTGATCAAATTGAAAGAAGGTTCGTGTTTGTTTATATCCCTTTGTGTAATTCAGAGCCAAAAACATGTTTAATACGTCTCCCTTCATTTCCAATCGCGAATTAGGGTTATTAGGTTTTTGGTCAGCTTTGACTTTTTGGTCAACCATGTGTTCTTGCCCAAATCAACATCATTTTCGCCCAGATTTTTGCCCAGCTCCTCTCCACCGTCTGGCACGGCCACCGTAGCGTCTGAGACGCTGGCCAACGTCCCAAACGGTCACCCAACTGTCCGAGACGGTGCCCTGCAACTCCAAATTGAGCTTTACGCTAGCAAGACGCCATAACTTCCTATTTTACGTTAGGAGAAACGGTGAAAACACCAATTCCAGGCCACCGCCGTGTGACACGCTGGCCGGAAATTCTGCCCACCGTGTGGGACGCTGCTTTGAGCCGTCCAAGACGGTGCCTTCCTTTTCTTGTTTCCTGAAAACCACCAGCCCTGTCTCGATGCATCTTGGGTTGAGTTGGGCTCGTATCTAGACTCCATGGCAACCCCTCTAGAGTCAAAATAGAGTTTGAAAAGTTATTTAAATGGGAAAGGGACGGCTAGGAGTCTGCAGGGATTTTGACTTATGAAAATGATGACATATATTCTAATAATGAATACATATATATATAAATTTGGCAATTTTTGCTGTTGGTATCCCTTGGGTCGGTCTAGACTTATAGCCGACTTGTTTTCCCACTTTTTCTTTTCTTTATGTGTCGATGTCATCAAACGAGCATGAGTTTTATAAACATACATATTAACATACTTACATATTAATATACACATGTATATATGTAAGTGTATATATATAAAATAAACCTATTTATATTAATACGCGAGTTAAATAAACGTAATGATAGGTCGTGGACTCTGAAGATTTCGGGACATTTAAGGCTCGTTGAATACTTGTATTTTAATTGTAACTCGACGTTCAAGGCAAAGGTGAGTTTCGTAGCCCCTACGTTTATTTTATTTGGGGTAGAAAGTGTACTCGTTGATATAACTTGTTGTGATATGAAATGAGACGTTAGATATCTAATTGATTGATTTTGATACGTGTTATGTGACGTTTATATGTGACGAATGACGTATATATTATTATTATGTATTGACGTGACGGTGGATTGACGAATCCACACCCGGTATGATCATGGCCACTTTATTATGATGTTTTACATGTGACGTGTGACGTATATTATATATTATTATGTATTGACGTGACGGTGGATTGACGATCCACACCCGGCATGATCATACTCGGGATAAGGGTTTTGAGCCCATATTATGACGTTTATATATAGTGACGATTATTGTGACGTGACGTTTATTGTATTGGCTTTGACGTGATTAGGTATTCTATTCCTCACTTATCGATAACGGTTGATATCCCGACACTTGATTTTCATTACTTAAACCTACGAACTCACCAACTTTATGTTGACACACTTTAGTACACTTTTCAGGTGAACAGGTAAACCAGAGACGTGTTGGATGATTTGATTGATTTGATGCATGCTAGGATTGGACTTGGACTTTATCGTGAATCCGTGATTCATAGTTTCCCGTTTATGGGTTATGCTTAGGATCATATGCCATATTTTGTACTCTCTTTTGTAAACGTTTGATGGTCATGCTCCTTATGCATTTTTGTATGATTTTCGGTACTTGTAATTGATTAAATTGTATGGTTTGTCCAATCCTTTTAATGCATTTAGACTTGGCTCTACTTAATTTCCATGTCGTGCTGTGCTTAGTATGTAACCCTCTATTCCGGCCTACCCTTCTGCACAAATTTTATATTACACTCAAAATTGAAATACATTTTCTTGGGTAATTTTAAATGCTTTACTAGATGGCCTTGTTCAAAGTACAAACCAAAAAAATAAAAGATAATTCAAAATTATTTTATCTTCAAATTATACAAACCCTCACACACCATTCACATACTACAAGCTGTGTGTCCATCATGCATGGAAGCAGAACCCATAGGCCATAACCAATAGCAAATTTGACCTTTATTGGACTATTCATTACAAAGGGATTTCTATTCTTGCAAATATATGGTGACATGTTTTTAAGGGCAAACCTAATCCCAATCACACAAAACACCACCTATATATTTGCATCATTCATTCATCTCACCTAATCTTCTAACTAATGAACAAACAATAGTAACAGAATGCCTCAATATACAGCACAAAAGGAGGCAAGTAAGTAACAATCACATTCAATTCCAACCCAAAAAACTTTTATTTTTTTATATTTTTTTTTTGTCATTGGTATTATTAATAGATAAAAATTACGAGTATTTCATTTTTTTTTTTTTTTTTTTTTTTTTTTTTTTTTTTTTTTTTTTTTTTTTTTTTTTTTTTTTTTTTTTTTTTTTTTTTTTTTTTTTTTTTTTTTTTTTTTTTTTTTTTTTTTTTTTTTTTTTTTTTTTTTTTTTTTTTTTTTTTTTTTTTTTTTTTTTTTTTTTTTTTTTTTTTTTTTTTTTTTTTTTTTTTTTTTTTTTTTTTTTTTTTTTTTTTTTTTTTTTTTTTTTTTTTTTTTTTTTTTTTTTTTTTTTTTTTTTTTTTTTTTTTTTTTTTTTTTTTTTTTTTTTTTTTTTTTTTTTTTTTTTTTTTTTTTTTTTTTTTTTTTTTTTTTTTTTTTTTTTTTTTTTTTTTTTTTTTTTTTTTTTTTTTTTTTTTTTTTTTTTTTTTTTTTTTTTTTTTTTTTTTTTTTTTTTTTTTTTTTTTTTTTTTTTTTTTTTTTTTTTTTTTTTTTTTTTTTTTTTTTTTTTTTTTTTTTTTTTTTTTTTTTTTTTTTTTTTTTTTTTTTTTTTTTTTTTTTTTTTTTTTTTTTTTTTTTTTTTTTTTTTTTTTTTTTTTTTTTTTTTTTTTTTTTTTTTTTTTTTTTTTTTTTTTTTTTTTTTTTTTTTTTTTTTTTTTTTTTTTTTTTTTTTTTTTTTTTTTTTTTTTTTTTTTTTTTTTTTTTTTTTTTTTTTTTTTTTTTTTTTTTTTTTTTTTTTTTTTTTTTTTTTCCGGCCTACCCTTCTGCACAAATTTTATATTACACTCAAAATTGAAATACATTTTCTTGGGTAATTTTAAATGCTTTACTAGATGGCCTTGTTCAAAGTACAAACCAAAAAAATAAAAGATAATTCAAAATTATTTTATCTTCAAATTATACAAACCCTCACACACCATTCACATACTACAAGCTGTGTGTCCATCATGCATGGAAGCAGAACCCATAGGCCATAACCAATAGCAAATTTGACCTTTATTGGACTATTCATTACAAAGGGATTTCTATTCTTGCAAATATATGGTGACATGTTTTTAAGGGCAAACCTAATCCCAATCACACAAAACACCACCTATATATTTGCATCATTCATTCATCTCACCTAATCTTCTAACTAATGAACAAACAATAGTAACAGAATGCCTCAATATACAGCACAAAAGGAGGCAAGTAAGTAACAATCACATTCAATTCCAACCCAAAAAACTTTTATTTTTTTATATTTTTTTTTTGTCATTGGTATTATTAATAGATAAAAATTACGAGCATTTCATTTATCGAGCACCGTTCCGCTCCTAACAACGGTCGGGTAACCCGTGATTAAACATAAATATTTGGGTCAACCTGTTAGGACCTACCACCTTTTGTCATCTTGTATCTGTTTTTTTGCTTATGGCTTGATCTGAGTGTGTACTCAAAGCAACATTCTTTAATTACCCTCACTCACATGATTGTATACTTTACTTCCTTCCTTTACCAATTAGTCACTTTCCGTATACATTTTCACACCACCAAATCAAATACATGCATTATATTATACTTTTATATATATATATATGTGACAACTGTCTACATTTAAGTAGAAGAATGTACATATAGTTTTCTTTCCCATGTCATAATATAAATATTTTCCAAAGGAAGGTTCTCAATCAAGTCTGATACACTAAGATGCAAATCTATGCTATATTATAAAATAATGTAAAATAATGGAAGTAGTCTCATCTCATGCAAAGGTTGGAGGGCCTTTTCTACCATTTAGGTAGAAAATGGAAGCAGTCTCTCTACTTAGGTAGAGGTAAGGTCTGCATACATCTTAACCTCCCTCATACACCGTCAAGGTATTGGGGCTCAAAACCCGTGGAAGGCGGCATTGAGCAGTTTCTTTCTTTCTTTTATTATAAAGCAAATCTCCTTTTGAATTTCAATATTGAACTTAAATTTTATTATTGATTTTAAGTTTCAACAATTCATCAAAACTACATTACATCAATAACCTAAACTACTTGCACACGCGCCACCACAACCCGCCAACGCCGCCATTACACCGCCGTATCACGCGGACATAACTCTAGTGTTCAACAATGCTGTTCTATTAATTAGTACATAATTTTTAACCACCACCGAGGTGGCTTAGTGGTTACTTTTATTGATTTCTCACAAAAGGTTTGGGGTGTTCAAAACCTCCCTAAGTTAACATCTTGGGATGGTTAAGGAAATGTTCCGAAACGGTTATGGAGATACCCCTGTAAGGGCGAATACATCTAAATAAAATTAATAAACTTGCCATCTCTTGGTAACCCAAACAAGAAAAACCTCGTCCATTTAATTTACCGACTCTGTTACATAAATTTGGCCCTTCTTCATTTACTTAAAAATTTAGTCTTCCTAACTACAGTTGGTTGATATACACTCCAACGTGTTAACTTGTACTCATAATTTAAGTAAACCCAAACAGGAAGGAATTGAAGTATTGAAGAACGAACATAACTTGAAGCACTACTTCTCATCCGCTTTTTTTCTAAGTCGATATTAGCTATAATAATAAAATAAGATGTAAGCCAAACAGAATGAGAATGGATGCTTCTAAACATAAATAATAGTGCGTGCATCAAGAAATGGAGTACTTTTTTTTTTTTTTTTTTTTTTTTTGACAAATGAATTTTACCTCAGACGCGTATGATGTGTGCTAATCGCACAACGAAAGGGTCCCGCACTAAGCGGATCTTAAATAGCCTTTCTCACCATACCACCTCCTTAATTGGAAAATACCGTCGAGAAGAACCTACCAAGGCTCGAACTCGAGACCTTGGAGTAAACTCCCCCGGGGCCCCGCACCGCATAGCAGGTTTAGTAAGACTTTTAGTTATTGAGGGGGCTGACTTTAAACCAGTTATTACTCAAACCTGACAAATTGGACACTTGTTGTTGTTGTTTACACTGTATTTTATTGAGTATTACTCACTGACTCACTTTAGGCAGGCAGGGCAGAAGAAACATGATATCAGGATCCAAGGAGCCTCACTTTCCTTCTGCTCTTATTGGCACCAATAATTACTAATAAAGAAAACTTTAAGGTTTGTTTGTTATCTTCTACTACTAATTACTAATTACTCAGCTCCTGAAGCTTGTGCTTAATTATACAATTGTTAGTCATTCTCGAAAAAACATGACTACAGTTATTGTAGCTATATAGGCTCAATCTGGTTATAACTTGTACATCAGCACTCTGAATATTTTTACATTTTTTATTTTTTAAAAAAAACAACAACAATTTTGATTGGTTTTCGACTAGTGAACTAATCTCAGAGGATGGTTGAGCCCGGAGAAATGATCGAAGATGAAGTGTTTGTAGACATCAAACTAAGCGATGCTGAGATTGTTCAATGGGAGATTATGCAACAGAGAACTAGCATAGAGTGTTTAGTGAGGAAGAAGAGGTCACTTAGAGCCCGTTTTACATATGGCATTATCTTCTCATTCATAAATCTTGTAGCTTGGTTTCTTCGTGACTATGGCCAGAGGGTTTCTCTTCATTTCCACAGTAAGTTAGTTCCTCCTCATATTAAGTTGATCACCGAATTCTGTAGTTCAATGTCGGTTACATTCATTTAGTAGTTTCACATATTTTCAGTTCTTATTAGAGCTTGTGGACCAGAGGGCCATGAATGTTTCCAAACGATGGGGGTTCTTCGCGTGAGCTTGGGATGCTTTGTATCCTTTTAGCAGGATCGGAAATTATTAGTATATCATATGAACTCGTAACATTATACTGTTTTCTCTAATTAGCTTGACTATATATATACATTTACCCGTGGCGGCAGCCTTGACTTCCATTTCCAGATATTCTTCTTTATGTTGTTTCTTACCACGTGTGGAACAGCCAAACTATTTAGCATTCGGAATACATGGCATTCTGGATGGTGGACCTTTAAGTTTGCCATATTGATGATCACTCTTGTGATTTCATTCTTCATCCCGTCGGATTATGTTCATTTATATGGTAAGCTAGTCAAATTATATATAATAAACAAAAAGCGCTATATATACCACTGGATCTAAAATCTTAAGTTTCTTGACAGGTGAACTTGCTCGAGTTGGTGCAGGGTAATCTTCTCAAGTCTTCTGTTTTAATTAAGAGGGGTTTATCCTTTTTTACATCTATGTATCTATGATTCAGGATTTTTCTGCTCCTTCAACTTGTAAGCGTAATTGAGTTCATAGCATGGTGGAATGCTTACTGGATGCCTGAGGAAAGAAAGAAACAAAGGTTTTACAGCTCGTGTTGCGGATTATTCATGTCGACGCTGTTTTATATGGCTTGTTTATGCGGGATCATAATGATGTATGGAATGTATGCATCCAAACCATCCTGCACCCTCAACATATTTTTCATCACATGGACGGCTATTTTGCTTCTGGTCATGATGGTTATATCTTTGCATTCAAAGGTATGCCCTCTGTAGTGCAAATTGACATTCTTGTTAATTAAATATCCGAGAATAAATGTTATGAGATCTGGAACAGGTAAATAAAGGCCTTCTATCATCAGGAATCATGGCATCTTATATTGTTTTCCTCTGTTGGTCTGCTTTAAGAAGGTTAATTTGCTATATATATCATTGCATTTAGTGTAGCTTACATGAATTGCTTGAAACGTATTAACTTATAAATAATATTACAGTGAGCCTGCCGACGAGAAATGCAGCCCTCAAAAGAATGATAACAAACATGTTGACTGGATGACTGTTCTAGTACGTAATGAAGCGCTCTCTTTTAACCCTCAAATGTATTGGGTTTTTTATATTACATTAAATTTATTGTTACTCTTGGTCTTTGATCAGGGCTTCCTTATCGGGGTTTTTGCCATTGTCATGGCAACATTTTCCACTGGGATTGATTCACAAACATTTCAGGTTATTGCATTTTCTACGCTCTATATCCCAAAGTCTCCTTTTTATACATATATAAAGTTATATTTTGTTCATCAGCTGAAGAAACAAGAACATAAAATGGAAGACGATATCCCATATAGATATGGATTTTTTCACCTGATATTCTCCTTGGGTGCTATGTACTTTGCTATGCTTTTTATCAGCTGGAATCTCGACAGCTCCACCAGAAAGTAAGACCCAGATGCCATTGATCCACTAACAAATAAACGAATTAAAGATTTGATAAGAAATTTGTTAAACTTAATTATGAAACAACGTACTACGCAGATGGAGCATAGATGTCGGGTGGGCAAGCACATGGGTGAAAATAGTTAATGAATGGTTTGCCGCGACCCTATATTGTAAGTATATGTTGGCCCCTGCTTATCTTTGACTTTGACCTGCGTAAATGATCCGACTTTGTATGCGCGCAGTATGGAAATTGATAGCTCCAATTGTAAGACAACCCAAGATCATGAATCATGATCATCAGGAACCACCTACTACTACTACGCATCATCATCTCCAGCAAGATTCAAATTAATATTAATATATGTATATATATATATCTTTTGCCGGCCGATGTCAATCATATATATATATATATATATATATATATATATATATATATATATATATATATATATATATATATATATATATATATATATATATATATATATATATATATATATATATATATATATATATATATATATATATATATATATATATATATATATATATATATATATATATATATATATATATATATATATATATATATATATATATATATATATATATATATATATATATATATATATATATATATATATATATATATATATATATATATATATATATATATATATATATATATATATATATATATATATATATATATATATATATATATATATATATATATATATATATATATATATATATATATATATATATATATATATATATATATATATATATATATATATATATATATATATATATATATATATATATATATATATATATATATATATATATATATATATATATATATATATATATATATATATATATATATATATATATATATATATATATATATATATATATATATATATATATATATATATATATATATATATATATATATATATATATATATATATATATATATATATATATATATATATATATATATATATATATATATATATATATATATATATATATATATATATATATATATATATATATATATATATATATATATATATATATATATATATATATATATATATATATATATATATATATATATATATATATATATATATATATATATATATATATATATATATATATATATATATATATATATATATATATATATATATATATATATATATATATATATATATATATATATATATATATATATATATATATATATATATATATATATATATATATATATATATATATATATATATATATATATATATATATATATATATATATATATATATATATATATATATATATATATATATATATATATATATATATATATATATATATATATATATATATATATATATATATATATATATATATATATATATATATATATATATATATATATATATATATATATATATATATATATATATATATATATATATATATATATATATATATATATATATATATATATATATATATATATATATATATATATATATATATATATATATATATATATATATATATATATATATATATATATATATATATATATATATATATATATATATATATATATATATATATATATATATATATATATATATATATATATATATATATATATATATATATATATATATATATATATATATATATATATATATATATATATATATATATATATATATATATATATATATATATATATATATATATATATATATATATATATATATATATATATATATATATATATATATATATATATATATATATATATATATATATATATATATATATATATATATATATATATATATATATATATATATATATATATATATATATATATATATATATATATATATATATATATATATATATATATATATATATATATATATATATATATATATATATATATATATATATATATATATATATATATATATATATATATATATATATATATATATATATATATATATATATATATATATATATATATATATATATATATATATATATATATATATATATATATATATATATATATATATATATATATATATATATATATATATATATATATATATATATATATATATATATATATATATATATATATATATATATATATATATATATATATATATATATATATATATATATATATATATATATATATATATATATATATATATATATATATATATATATATATATATATATATATATATATATATATATATATATATATATATATATATATATATATATATATATATATATATATATATATATATATATATATATATATATATATATATATATATATATATATATATATATATATATATATATATATATATATATATATATATATATATATATATATATATATATATATATATATATATATATATATATATATATATATATATATATATATATATATATATATATATATATATATATATATATATATATATATATATATATATATATATATATATATATATATATATATATATATATATATATATATATATATATATATATATATATATATATATATATATATATATATATATATATATATATATATATATATATATATATATATATATATATATATATATATATATATATATATATATATATATATATATATATATATATATATATATATATATATATATATATATATATATATATATATATATATATATATATATATATATATATATATATATATATATATATATATATATATATATATATATATATATATATATATATATATATATATATACATGCATAGTTTTATGAATAATCCCTACTTGATTATATATGTTTAGAATATATAATTTAATGTATATATATATATATATATATATATATATAGCATATATATATAATGTTATTTCTTATATATTAATTGGTCGATCATATCAGTGTTTATTAACGGACCACGTACTAAATGAATAATGTAACCGGCACCCATATAATTTTTATAATTTATCGATGTACGGTTTTTGAGATAAAAGATTTTGAATGAATTAGAAGAATAAAATGATTTATGGAGGAGAGAGAAAAATGAGTGGTTGAGATTTGAGGAGAGAGAAAAATGAGTGGTTGAAATTTGAGAAGAGAGATTAAATTGAAAGTTGTTGGGCATTGATGTATGGTACATCATGCATTATCATGTGTACATTGTTGAAATTGAAAGTGGAAAGTTGAAACCTTATTTTCTTTATAACGCAAATGGAGTTCCACTCGGAACCGGCTTGGTTGGCACACAATTCGCTGCCGCAACAGGATCAACAAACATTCAAAATCAGATGGCAGCCCAACTGGGACCAGATGGGCTTGGTCTTGGGTTTGGGACCATAACGGTGATAGATGACTTATTGACCATTGACTCGAAGCTGGGTTCTCAGTCACTAGGAAAGGCACAGGGAGTTTATGTTTCGAGCTCCGCAGACGGAAGCAGGCAGATGATGACATTCACAGCAATGATGGAAGGAGGCGAGTACGGAGACAGCATCAACTTCTTTGGGGTCTACCATATCGGAAGCGCAATGTCTCGGTTGTCAGTCACCGGTGGAACCGGCAAGTTTCTACATGCGTGTGGCTTCGCCGAGGTTCGCTCCCTAATACCGGCTGGTCAGATTGTTGCTGATGGTGTGGAGTCCTTGCTCAGGCTCACCGTTCATCTTTCTTACTAATCAACTTAATTCTACTTTTGTTTTTTGTTTTTAAAAAAAAAAAATGTTTTAAGGGTCGTGCTTCAATTCATGTATGTGTGTGTGTGGTTAATTTTGTGAACAAACTGTCTATCTTTTTGTTTGTTTTCTTCCTTTATACTCGTATTAATTTGTATATATATGAAATGTTTCCAAGATGGATGGAATTGAAGGAAGGATTTATATGTATTATATATTTACGAGAGAAAGTATCCGCGCGTTGCGGCGGTGAGATGGTGGGGATGATAGGTCATAGAGTGTGATAGGTCATAGAGGTGATAGGTCATAGAGTGTGATAGCCAAATGCCTTAGCCGTACAGGCTCCGCCCTCGGATTTAAAAATTCGTCGAAAGTATATCGAATGACATCTCTAATGAAAGAGCATGAAATTTTAAGAACACCCATATATTTTTTATAATTTATCGATGTACGGTTTTTGAGATAAAAGATTTTGAATGAATTAGAAGAATAAAATGATTTATGGAGGAGAGAGAAAAATGAGTGGTTGAGATTTGAGGAGAGAGAAAAATGAGTGGTTGAAATTTGAGGAGAGAGTTGAAAGTTGAAAGTTGTGGCATTGATGTATGGTACATCATGCATTATCATGTGTACATTGTTGAAATTGAAAGTTGAAAGTTGAAACCTTATTTGCTTTATAATATAGTATAGATAAGATGATACAATAATTTGATTTTAAAGAAGACTAATTAGTAGCAAAGCAACTATACAACATTGGAGGTCATCATTTCGTTTTCTCGCAACATTGGAGTAAAACCAACCAACCAACAAATTACAAACTCAACTACTTAATTAATAGCTATTTGGTCAAGCAAGGAGAAATACAGCAACACCAGAGAAACATCAATACAACTAAAAATACAATACTCTTCCATGATAGGAGGTAATTTACATAAGAACTAATTGCATTTTTGATCCCTGTATTATCACGCTTTTCACACGTTTGGTCCTAATTTTAGCTTGGACCAAACGTACGAAAAGTGTGAATAACACAGGGACCAAAAATGCAATTAGTTCTTTACATAATGATGTCACAATGGGCCTACGGGCATTAGGTTTTCTTTGATATTAATGACACTGAAATGACATAATGGTGTTCGCTCATGTCTAATTGGAGGTTTCGTCCGGGATACACTATGGTAACACCGCAAGTTTGCGGTAAAAAAATCAGCTAAACATTTATTACCGTGTCTTTGTGTATTTTTTCATCCGAAAAGAAGATGAAATGATTCTGTAAACTTGTAATGCAATAGTATTATTAAATTATATACAAATAAATTTTATTGTTGATTATTTTAAAATCCTCTTTTTTTTATCAAGAACTAGACAAATGTTTGCACGATGCACGATCGATGGTGGTAGAGCTTGTGACGGTGGCAGCGACGGGTAGTGGTGGCGGCGACGGGTGGTGGTGGACATATACTCAGACTTTTTGAGTATTTTAAAAAATAAAAACTTGAAAAGGAAATGGACATATGTTTTAACAAAGAGAAATAATAATAATAATGAAATGATAACGAGGATTCTTTTTTTTGAAAGACAACAACAGATAAATGACTAATATCTCTTACGCGGATGTGCTTATGCCGGTTCGACTCCTTAAAATGCCTTAAAGTATTTGCTGATATATCATTGCAATTTTCATACAATTATTTTTCTGATATATAATTGTGATACTTTACTATAGACTACATATTTGGTTTTTAGTTTTTTATTAGGAATGCCAGTTTAACATATGGTTCGGTTTTCAAAACATTGATGTAATAAAAACGTTATATGATAAAAATTCTATACAAAAATCTTTATAACTGTAACACCCCAAAGATTTTAAGGTACAAGAAATTAACCCCTTTTCATAGTTTTGACATTAAATTAATTTCCTAGTATTTTATTTTAGTTTTGGGGTTAATTTAGTTGGAACTTTAGCGGATAGCGGGTAAAATACCCACTTTTGGAGAGCTGGGTCGTGGCATCTCTAGGATGTGCCAGCCAACTCTTTTGCCTTGAGTCATGCTTCCACTCTATTTCTCTTCTTCACCATTTTCTTCCATGCATTCCTTCTCACACTCCTTCAAAAACAAAGATTAATCCTCTCAAGTTCAAGAATAGAAATCATAATAATAATAACAATCACCACCAAGTAATCTTCATTCAAGAAATTAAAGTTAGGGATTGTAAGTGGGGTGGTGGTGGCCGTTTTTAAGAGAAAGGGAGAAAGAAGGATTCTCAAACTAAAAGTCTTGCTTTGGATTGTTGTTGTTGAGGTATTGAATTCCCCTAACTTAGTTTTTATCCTTCTTTCAAAATTAGGGTTCATGGATGAACCAAATTTGGGGGTTTTTGCTAGAAATTGATTTATGGCTAATTTTCCCAATTCCTTAGTTAACCTAGTTGTCATTGAGTTATGTGTTGAGTTTGATTATGAAATTGATAAGCTTATGTGATAATGTTGGTTTATGAGAAAAGATGAGTTTTTACAAGTAATTGAAATGTTGATGAAAATGTAGGTTGAACTACCTATGATATGTATATATATATATATATATATATATATATATATATATATATATATATATATATATATATATATATATATATATATATATATATATATATATATATATATATATATATATATATATATATATATATATATATATATATATATATATATATATATATATATATATATATATATATATATATATATATATATATATATATATATATATATATATATATATATATATATATATATATATATATATATATATATATATATATATATATATATATATATATATATATATATATATATATATATATATATATATATATATATATATCGTCGGAAGAGAGAGAGAGAGAAAGAGAGAGATTGGTATGTACATATAGATTTGTTGTTTTCATTGATTTTGGATTTTGCTTTCAATTTTGTGATATGTTTTGATTTGGGTATTGTGTTTGTGAGATGATGATATGTTAATGGATTTTAAGATCTAGATATGAAAGAAATACTCACACGATCTGTATGATAAAGGTAGGAAGTTCTGATTTGGGTATTGCTTTCGATCTGTTAATGTTTTGATTTGGGTATTGTGTTTTGTTTATTTATTTATTTATATTTATTGTTGTTGATTATTGAATTTAGAAATTCTGGATAGTGGGTATAACAAGGAAGGGGAAAGAGTACAAGAAAGTTTATTGAGTTATTACATTTTTGGTCATATGAGGAAAAAGACTAAAATACCCATCACGTGCAGATCACGTGATGGGTGTTTAACGTCCGTTTGGAGAATTGGACCAAAAGCGTTGACGGACCAAAGTTTTTTGGACCAAAACGGTAATATATGAAAGGTAGGGACGAAAACGGTAATTTTTGACCCACGACAGGGACCAAATTTGTAATTTACTCTATTTAAAAAAACGTATTACATTTATAAAAATAAAAAAATTGTAAAAAAATTAAAAATTTTAAAGATAAAAAATGATGTAAAATATAAAAATATTAGTTTCCATAATTATATCATTAAAACATTAATTATTAATGTCTACAAACTTAAATAAGGAAATAATAATAATTTAAATTTATTAAATAAAATTAAATCTAAAAAAGTTAAATAAGGTATATGACATCATCATTTGATCTAATGGTTCTAATTAAAAGTTGAACTTCATCTAAGGGTCCATATTTCTCCAATTATGAATTAAGGTTTCTCTTTTATATATATTTAGAGATATTATTAATAAATATTTAAAATTATTTATTTCCGTTTGAAAAACGAGCATGGTACCCGCGTTGTGGCGGATATCATGGACATGGTTTCTCATGTCACGATTACATTGTTTTTGATTCTTGATTTTTGGTCAGTTTGTGTATTACTTCCTTAATTGTTTGCCAAAGAAAAAGGAGAGTGTTTATCAAAGAAAGAGAGTTATAGAATATGGAAGAGCAGAGGTAGATAATAATGGGTGTGTAGGGGCAAATAAGTAAATTCGCATGTTCCAAAAATTCTAAACTTTCAACGCCACCCAATAATTTTTATAAAGGAGTATAGATAAAATATGGAATGAAAGTGGTGTTATGCGTTCTGGGTGATTCTACACATAACGGCCAAAAACTGATAAACTGATGAAAACTGATGTGGCATTGAAATGGTGTTCTCGATGGTTCTGAATATATGAAGCATACTTGATGCTCTTAGGATTCGAACCTTAGCAATTCAAAAAGATCATTAGGCTACACCCAAATGGCAAATGATAATGAGGACTAGGGATGAGCAGATTTTCTCAAGTCCCTATCCCATCCCGATCCCGATCCCGGGAAGTGGTATCGAATGGGACTTGGGACCGGGACCGGTACCCATTTTTCTTAGTTCGTGGGACTTGGGACCACAATAACAGGAAATGGTAACGAATGAAAAATGGGACCAATACCAGTACCAAGTTTTTGAGAAATTCGGTACTCGGTACCATCGGTACCGGGACGGTACGGGACGGGATTGGTCCCTTGCCCATCCCACTGAGGACTTGATTAACTTTTCTTCTAATTAAATAACTAATAAGGTAACGTTTTCGTTCGGTAACCTTTCAAATCTAGACAACAAACACATTCTCGAACACACACATAAAAAAGAAAATTATCACACAATGAATGAATTGATGGTATCGAAGTCGCACTAAATAAAATTTCAAACAATTCAATTGATAAATCAAACACACACAGACACTCTCTCACTCAAAGAATGCGGACGGACAATTCACAGCATCATCAACAACAACATTCTTGTTACATCACACCACCTCCGACCGACACACCCACCACCGCAAACCACCATCTCTAAACACACACACTCCAAAGATTCATTCTTTTCTTTCAAGATATGCAAAACCCATCACCACCACCAACCACCACCTCCTCAACTACCACAATCTACACCATCTTAACAATAACCACCATCTTTTTCCTTCTTTTTTTCTTCTCTCCGTTCCCATCTCCGCCTCCGCCGCCGTCGTTCTCCGACCCATATCTATTCCCCCACCGCCAATCGACCGCCCAATATCACAACCACCAACTCCTGTTCATCAACAACAAAACAACTGACCCATCACCACCTGCATCACCCACCATCGCATATTTCATATCGGGATCCTCAAACGATTCGGGTCGGATCCTCCGGCTGCTGCTGGCTGTTTACCATCCAAGAAACCAGTATTTATTACACCTTGACCGTTCTGCCCCTCAAAAAGAACGTGACTTGCTAGCACTGAAAGTGCAATCAATAGGGGTGTTTTGGGCAGCACAGAATGTGAACGTGGTTGGGAAAGCGGATATAGTATCAGCGAAAGGGTGTTCAACAATATCATCCACGTTACATGGTGCTGCCATTTTGTTGAAGCTTTCTTCTGATTGGGATTGGTTTATTAATCTTTCTCCTTCTGATTATCCCCTTGTTACTCAAGATGGTACCTTTTTTTCCCCCTTAATTTTACTTATTTTTATATCTATTTTATTATTGAATAAACACTTTTCGTGATGACTGTTTTTAATATAGTTGATTTTCGGGTTTGTAACATTGTAAAGTGACAACTATATTAGGATTACCGACCCATTATTAGTCCTCCAGCAACTAGTCCCACCACATAGTGGTTAGGCGTCCCGTGTCCTCCTCACACGAGGTCCGTGGTTCATATATTACTAGGTGAACATCTTAGGGGTTAACCATAGAAAAAGTTGGGAACTGGCCACAGGGATATACCGCTTAGGCTTTGTACATTTGAGTCGCCTTTTGTTTACCCGGTTTTTAATTATGTTTTGTTGATTTTTAAAGCTTTTCATGAAATGTTCGTCTTGCATTGGTATAAATTTGTGTGTCCTTAGAGCTCCTAATGAGTTCCATTTTCACAATCAATCTGGATTAAAGATTTCTTGTTCTAGGTTGTTTTCACATTGTTGTTTAAATTTATCATTTTTGAATTTGTTTTACTTTGCGAGCTTGTTGGCCTATATACTCATTATGTTAGTTTTGTCGTTTGTGCGATATCTGTTGCTTTCACAGTTCCTTTGCGAATACCCATATCTACATCTCAATCTTTTGATTTTCAACAGTAGGTATTGATCTTGGATGGATTAAGTCAAATTAAATGGGATTTGTTGTATATTATTTGCTTAATAATCTTGCATTTACCTTACTTTTTTGTTTTGTTTTGTAGATCTTCTTCATATTCTATCATACTTGCCTAAAGATCTCAACTTTGTGAATCACACAAGCTATATCGGCTGGAAAGAGTACGGCAAAGTCAATTTTACGTATTAATATTTTTTGCATAGGAAGTGGAGTGACTATTATGGAGTTTTATGATTTTTCATTTCTTTGTAGGTCGCGGATTTTGAAACCAGTGGTTGTTGACCCAGGGCTATATCTTGCTGAACAGAGTGAGATCTTTTATGGCACCCAAAGACGGCCATTACCAGATGCATACCGGCTGTTCACAGGAAAGTATTCAGTTCCAGCAGTTTACTGTTACATTCTCTATGCCTCGAGATATTTGTGATAAAAAGTTTTACCATCTTAAGAATATGATGTTTGTGTTGCTCTCCTAAACTGCTAAAGGTTCTTTCCTTGCCCTATGTCTGTATGTAGAAACTTAGTAACCATTGGTTCTGCTAGTCCTGGTTATATACTAATTACTAAACAGTCAAGACATGAGATGTAGAGACGAGTGAACTTTAGAGGTTAGGTGAAAAACAAGAATTAGACTCACTAAATCTTATATCAGTTTGAATTTTGAAAGATACATCCTCTGAAAGATACTGTTTGAGAAACATTGAAGGATATCAAAGTAGCAAAGGATAACACCCCGAGACTCCAAGAGATCTGAGATCTTATGTAAGGTGTTTAGATGTGCATATAAGTTCATTATTGCGACTTGAATATACAATAATCATGTTTGAAGTGTTTGTCAAAAACTGATTATAAGTTATAATTTTAGTCTTTTAGGTATTAGGGTCAAAAAATACTCAGATTTGGAGAAAATGGTAAGGACCAAGGAGTTATCAGAAGAAAACTGATTATTATTTGGATGAACCTTTATTTAAATCACTTTGAAATTGCAATCCTCTCATCTTCTATGATGAAAGAGATTAAACGATAATCATCTATGCATCATTGATGACAAATGTTTTATTTTTACTGCAGGTTCACCAACATCTATATTGAGCCACAAGTTTGTGGAGTTTTGCATCTTAGGAACAGAAAACTTACCCCGGACCTTACTTATGTACTTATCTAACAGTCTTTCATCCCAATCTGTATACTTTCCAACTGTTCTATGTAATTCTCCCCGATTAAACAAAACAGTCGTTAACCACAATTTGCAATATTCTGCATATGAGACCAAATACGAACCAAGGACACTCCACTCAGACGACTTTAATGACCTCACCAACAGTGGTTCAGCTTTTGCTTCTCCGTTTCTTCCTGATGATCCAATTCTTGACCGTATTGACCAAGAGCTGCTGAACCGTGTCCAGGGCAAAACGGTTCCGGGTGGCTGGTGTTTAGGTGACTCTAAGGAAGAAGCTTGTACAATTTGGGGTGATGCTGATGTTTTGAAACCTGGTCCAGGAGCCAATAGGCTGGAGCAGCGCATGGTGGAGTTACTCTCAAATGAGACTTTAAACTCCCATCAGTGCATTTTCGAATGACATGAACTGATACTTTGAAGGTATTTAGCCCATTTGAGTTGGGGTGTCATTTATTATAGATTTACACTTAAAATTTGTTGTATATTGTTATTGGTTTTTCATCAATGGAGATGATTTATTCTCTTTTTTTTTTTCTCTCTTTTTTCTTTTGGTAGCTAATTTATCAAGTCCTGAATACCATATCTTTTTGTAACCAACATCTTACCTCTTATCCCTTTAACGTGATATATATATTTAATATAGTTTGAGCTCTCCCTCACCTAAAGTTTATTGTTGAATTTCTTTATACTATAGCACTTTGATTTAATTTTCTATTTATTAAATTATTTTTATAAGTTTTTGGGAAATGATTAATCCTCTTAAAAGAATGACTTAAAAATCCTCCTAATTATTAGATGAAAACACGTGGCAAAATTAGGGACAAGATTAGGAGAGAGAATTAGTGAATAACACATGTCACTTTCTTATAGTTTTAGAAGGATCTTTAGGCTAATCTTTAGGAGGATTTATCATTTTCTTTTTTATAAATATGCTCCTATATAGAATTGCTAATGAGAGGTAGAGGGTAAATTAAGTAGGGTTTTGGAGATTGGTGGGAGACCTGATACATCATGATAAGTGCAATTTACTTGTTATCTTGTTAAATTTCATCCCTTAAGATTTTAAAAAAGGTCATTATTATCCAATTAAGAGAATACATCACTAGTCTAACAAAAGAAAATCGTTGATAAAGGAAAGAAGGGGGCTAAAATGAAATGAAACCAGATCCTTTTCCATTTCATTCTATCGTTGCCATTCATCCCCAGTAGACTTGTATACCTATCTATATCTATATCTATCAATATTTTAACAAGTCCACAACAACAAACAATGTTGATAAAAATTTGACTCCCAACCCCATATTTATTGACAAAAATAATACACAACCTTTCCCCACTTTGTTGTTGCAGTTCTTCCTCAAACCCTTTTCACACACAAATATTATACAATAGAAAAGAAAGGAAAGGAAAGAAAGATGGCGTCTGACCCAGATTCTTGTCTGATTAATGACGGCGATGATGACCTCCTTAACTTCTCTTTAGATGATGATGATGATACCATTACCAAACCCCCTTGTTCTTTATCAAACCCTAACTCCCATGCCCTCTCTTTTCCGGTAACTTTTATATAATAATCTATATGTTATATATATATATATATATACCCACTTCTGTATTATTGCACACAAAGAAATGTTTACTTGTATATGTATAGGGTCAGTCTTAAGTGTAATTTATCTATCCTCTGATACTATCTACTTTGGTAAAAAGAAAGAAAGAAAGAAACTTGTGGCAGGGTATGTCTTATTTTGTGTCCATTTGCTTGTAATAATTTGTGGAAATTTGGTATTAAAAAAAAAGAAAAAAGAAAAAAATTGAAGCTTTTTGTAGTTAAAGAGGAGACTGAGTTGATGTGTGTGTGGCATTCAGGAATTTGTGGAAGAGGAATTGGAATGGTTAACAAACAAAGATGCATTTCCGGCACTCGACGACATTCTGTCAAACCCGAACCAGTCTGTCATTGTTTCGGTTCTCGACAACAACAGCATTACAAGCTGTTGTGGCAGTGTTCCCTTAAATTATCCTGTGAAAAAGAGGTCCGCTCGTAGGCGCAAAGGATGTCGACAATGCTGGTGGTGGGATAAAGTAATATTGGAGCCGTTGGGCAGGAGGAAGTGCCAACATTGTTTGGCAGAGGAGACACCACAGTGGCGGGCGGGGCCAACGGGTCCAAAGACTCTGTGTAATGCGTGCGGTGTGCGATACAAGTCAGGGAGGCTGGTGGCGGAGTACAGGCCGGCTAACAGTCCAACATTTTCAAGGGCATTGCATTCAAATTCTCACAGGAAGATTATGGAAATGAGGAAGAAGCAGGCGGCCGGATAAGTAATACGAGTAACATTTTTTGCTGCTTTAGATAGACTAGTAGTAGTTCCAGGGTCAATTTGTTTTTGTTAGGGTTATTCTTCCTTCAATTCCTGCTACTGATTTTGCTTGTATTATTATTATTTGATTCAATCGGCCGTACGTGTTCTTTATTAGTTACTCAGTGTATGTGAGTTTGCGCTTGGAATGCAGAGGGAATTGGAGGGTTTGGTTGACACGGAATTCACCACATGATTTTGTGCATTTCAATTTCTTTTATCTTAATTTAGAGATGAAACTAATAATAATGGAGAGTTTTATTAGGCTGCAGCTGCTTTTGTTGCATGAGAGCCTTTATTATCTTTTCCTTCAAAGATGTCATCCAGACCCACAAGTTTGTGGGTTTAGGGAAGAAGGCTAAATTTGTGTTAAAAGGCATTATCATGGTTTCATGTTGGATTATATGGAAGACTTATAAACAACATCAAGGCCATCGAGTTTCTTGTGGTATAAGAATAGTATTAAAAGTATAAGAATAGTATTAAAAGTTGTACAATTAGTCGGGAAGATTGATGTAAATTCAATGTAATGTGAATGATTGTATATGTTTGCCTATTTTTTTGGGCTTTTGAATAAAATTTACCTTTCAAAAAAAATAATCCGATCCTTTATTGATCAATGAAGAATATCAAAACATATATGTTTTAATAATAATATGTAGTAATTGTTATATGATCTAAAAAATAAATTTGATGGGATTCACTAATATGGGATAACTGAGGGGGTGTTTGGCCTAGCTTATTTTAGGGGTTTACGGCTTTTTTGGCTTATTTTCCACAATAAAAGCCATTTAAGTGTTTGTTTTAGCTTTTTTAGCTTAAGCTTTTTGGCTTATAAAAGCCACTTTTAAGAAGCCAAAAAACAAAGCTTTTATAACAAAAGCCAAAAGTTTCTCTTCCTTTTCCTTTCAAAAGCCAAAAGCTAATCCAGACACTAAAATAATGGGAAGTGATTTGCTCAAGGAAAAAATTACTATGCACAAGAAATAGATTATCAAATGACTTCAATACCCTTAATTTATTTTTATTAAACCCCCTTATACTTATAAACTTTGATCTTAATTTCGTATAGATACATTATTAGTCCCCGTTTACCTTTGAGATGATGGCAAGGGTTCATGCTAACATGTTAATATATTGTACAAAACAAAATATGAAAATGAATAACACAATAATGATTTAAATCTATTTTTCTCAAACAAAACAAACTATATTAGGCCTTTCCCAACAGTGAACACTTCCTCACCTCTTCCTCATCGCCACATCATTGCCACATCACTTATTTCTTACATCTCAATTTCGTGACACACTCTTGCCAACAATACCTCTTCTTCACTTCTTCCTTACTTCTTCCTCATTATTTAATTATTTTCAATTAAATAAAACATACAAATATAAATTACACATTTTTATAAAAAAGAATCCATTAACAAATAAACAACATTATATTTATTTAAAAAAATATTACATAAAAAAACATTAATTAAAAAAAATTACACCAAAATAAACATTACATATAATTATAAAAAAATTACATATAATTAAAACAAAACATTACATTATTAAAAAAAATTACATTAACGTTGACGGTAGTTTGCCGGGAGGTTCCAAATGTGTTCGACTAGAGCCTTGCGAAGTCGATGGTGCACTCTGATGGATTAAAAAAGGATTGTGATAGTGGATTAACGCCTGAGAAAGTCGTAAAACCGCTTGGCGAGGGGTTACTTGTTTGCGGTGCAGATGAAGAATTAGCAGGTGATGGAAACTGAGTTTCGAGTAGGTTTACCCACATATCGTTAGCGGGTGATCGAATTTCTTTGCTTTTTTTAGACATTGTAGTAAATTTAGTATTGAAAATAAAATAAACGTACTATGGAAATATAGAGCTTGTTAAAAAAAAAAGACTAAATGTGTAATGAAACAATCTATATGGAAATATATGTATGAGAATCTATATATATATATATATATATATATGCATATGAATAGAACATGGTGTACACGTATGAGAAATTTATGCCAAAAATACAAACTTCCAAATTTTGCCTTGAAATGTACAAAACTAAAACATTATCATACCATATAAATAAATATGTTACAAAAATAAATGAATTATATTTACTGAAATATAAATAAAATACTACTAAAACATCCACATAATATCTTTTCATATATAATAAAAGAAAGATAAACTAGTAGATAATTCTTTTACTCTAGTGGTTTCGCGCTCTACTCATAGAATGACCCGTACCTGTAGAACTGCGATTGTGATCGTGACTAGTACGTAGAAAGGCCGAGACCTATTATTATTATTATTATTATTATTATTATTATTATTATTCATAGGATCGGGACCATGACCAGCCTTGAGAGTCTGTCCGTTTTAAATATCAGTGTATGTACGTAGCAAAAATGTGAAGGGTACGTTGATCAACAACAACGCAAGGGATTTATGTCTTGTGATTACTACTCTATTTATATTATTATTATTATTATTGTTGTTGTTGTTGTTGGTCACAAAATCCTTTTGCTTTGCTGGCTGGTTATGGTCTTGAAACATGTGGCTCGTGACACATGATAACCATTAACTCAACTCAGAAGGGATGCATGCATCTTTATCTTCTTAGTAGTATTTTACTAGATTTAAACCCGTGTCAAATACACGGGTTGTTTATGATATATTCAAGATAAAATTGAAATATGTAATCTAAAAAACCTTGACGAAATATCATGTAAAAGCTTGATGGTGTAAATGAATTTCTTTTAAAGTATTGCTTCCATTATGTTATATTTTTCGCATATCAATACCTTCAAATCTTTTATTGATTTAATAATCTTAATACACGTACGATGTACGGTAGCTATATAGATTGTATCATAAAGAAATTCGAATATGTCTCATACATGATTTGTGAGTATGAAATAAATTGTGGTTAAAGTAAACAGTAATGATATATGTTTAGTTAAAGTTATAATAAACAGTAATGATAAATATAATATATGTTTAGTTAAAGTTTTGGATTTACCTTAAAATTTTAAAATCACATCAAAATCGGAAATTGTAAGCATGAAGGATGACGACAAATAGCCTTGTGATTTCGGATCGTAAACTCAATTTTTGAAGTCTTCATGTTATTAACTTATTATTATAAGTAATATAAGTATTAGAAGTTAAAGAATTGAGAAAGAAAAAGAGACAATTTTATTAATGAGAAAACGATCAATCAAATAAAGTTATAATATGTTTTGTATCTATAAGCTAAGAGTTATAATTTAATTCTAAGTCTAATAAGAAAATTGAATCTATATACAATTAAAAAAGCTAATTTAATGATATAGATAAATTAAAATGACACGTGTCGATTAAGGATTACGCCATGTGTCGTTTCAAGAACATCTCAATCCTGTTTTAGTTTATTGGTAGATATGAAGATTAATACTCTCTATAGTTGTCCTTGAGCTTTAGCTCAATGGTTGTATGACCATCCCCCTTGCATGAGGTCTTGAGTTCAAACCTTGGGGAGGACATAGGAATTAAGTCCCTTTATGAGGGCTTGACTTGGGTATACTCAGGTTCAAGTCTGATGGGGCAGGGTTTACCCCTATTAATCGTCGTGCCTTCGGGGGGATTAGTAGGGGGTTTTCCCCCATCGGGTATTTGAAATAGGCATTTCTACTTCGAAGGAGCTCTCTAGCGCGGACCCGGTTAAGACAACGTATGTTAGACCTCCCGCCGTCGAATCGCGACACGAAGTTTCCGGCGAAATTCACCTTTCAAAAAAAAAATACTCTCTATAGTAATGATGACTAGTCCAACTGGTTAGAGGCATCTCAGGTTTTACCCAAGGTCTTGAGTTCGATCCTTAGGGATGGCAAGTCTTGGGGTTTTTTCCTCCGAATACTTGTAACGGCCCATGGTCAACATCTCGTTGTCTAGGGTACAAGACTTCACCATTATACGGTGAGGTTTCCCTGACGTCGCATACAGACTGAATGTTCGGGAAAAAAAAATGTTGTCTATTTATATACGAAAACAACTTAATGGATCTGATATATATAAAATGGGTTAAATAATCAAAAAAAGGCATATGATGATCCATGGAATTATACGTCTTGAACATCAAGATGATTGCGGTTTTCTAGGTCATAACTTTTATAAAAATCAAGTGTATTTATTACTGATTAGTACTCAGCAAGCCTCCAAACAAAAAGAATTAATCAAAAAGAATCGAAAAACAAATTTTGACTATCAAGCTTATTACATGCATGCTCTTTTTCATGTTGGTTTTTCAAGATTATACTTGGTTAATATATTTATATCATCAAGATACGTATTAAGGAGGAAAATATAAATGCGGATCATAGGGAATAGATTTACATCAAAGTAAAGATTAATATATATATTTAATCATATACGTGATTATTGTTTGTTATTAGATACCTTGTTGTAAATAAATTAGTTTTGTTTTACTTATCTAATTTAGTTATATAATACTCATATTTATCTAATCGATAATAGCTCTTTTTTTAAATAATAATATCTATCTATGTAAAGTCAAAAAGATCCACTTCTTTTAAATAGATCGACTTTTTTATAAAAAAAAATAGAATTTAGTCACATGTTTAATAACTTGATTTTGAAAAATCGAGAGTTGTGATTAGTCAATTAAGGTTAGGTCAGTTGACTTTTAGTATATATTATGATTATGATTAAGATTTTTATTTCTTTCTTTGTTCTATTTCTTTGTTCTTTTTTTTTCCATCTTTTGGTAATAGATATCTTAAATCTTAATCATAGCAGCCACCAAATATATGGTTACCTAAATTCCAAAAAATAAATTTAAAACCATATAAATTTTATCATCATCTTTTAGACAATTTAATGGAACTAGTTACAAAAATTATCAATAACTGTTGTTTTAAATTCCCTTTATCAAATATCTTTTACTTATATAACATTAACAAATAAATGAATAATAATATACCTGGCCCATGCATATTTGTGGGTCAGGCCCGCCCAGCTTTTTTGTGCGAGGGATTAAGGGCTTAAGATTTGGGTATCATGATTCTGAGAATAAAATAACAACGAATAAAATAAAATAAAATATAATAAATCAATAAACATGGAATAAAAAATATATCGTATACCATGAATGGTTGAAACCCTAAGTCACTACGATTATGATGATAGTAATTGACAAATACCTGATGTTGAGTCAAGGATTCGCTGACCAGACTTGGTCGCTGACGTGGGTCGTCAGCGAGTTATCAGCGAGTCATTGACTCTCGTCAGCGGGTGGTTTGCTTTCCAAATTGTTGGTCAAGGCGGGAAGATTTCAAACCAAAAGAAGACAAGAGTCATATGGTGGTTCATCCAACTGTATTTTACCCTAAAAGGAAAAGATGCAGGTGGACCAAAACACAAGGGTTTCTCTCTCACACCCGTTTTGGTAAAGAAGACAAAGGCTCCTGGATCCAAGTACTTAGAGCCAATGGAACGTCGACAACCACCATCACATCACTATCATTGTAAGGCTGTGTTGCCCTAATTCCTTTCTATATAAAGCAACACAGCCGCACCATTTACACTTTGTGTTTTGTCACCACAAAGTGTGTGTCACTTTATTTGTAATTGCTTAAGTTTCTTTCTTCCTTTCTAGGCTTAGCAATTACCTAGTTCATTTGTATTCTTGTAAGACAAGTTGTAATATCGACCATGTATTCATCGTTTAATCAATGATACATATGATTAGACTTGCATAGTTTTCTTACAATTGAACTTGTTCTTGTTTATATTCTTTACTTTCTGTTATTACTTTCTTGTCTAAGATAATCATAATATAAGTGTGCAAATCAAGGACTGTCACCTGATTTTCTAACAATACAAGGACAAGCTTTTATATACATATAGCTTATTTTCTTTTAACTGAAGATCATTATGTCATAAAAATTTTCATATATCATGTAGTAGTATAATTTTGAATAACAGTGGAAGTAGCACTATGCTCCAATTAAAAAATAATTTTAAAACCATATAAATTTTATCATCATCTTTTAGACAATTTAATGGAACTAGTTACAAAAATTATCAATAACTGTTGTTTTAAATTCCCTTTATCAAATATCTTTTACTTATATAACATTAACAAATAAATGAATAATAATATACCTGGCCCATGCATATTTGTGGGTCAGGCCCGCCCAGCTTTTTTGTGCGAGGGATTAAGGGCTTAAGATTTGGGTATCATGATTCTGAGAATAAAATAATAGAATTTAGTCACATGTTTAATAACTTGATTTTGAAAAATCGAGAGTTGTGATTAGTCAATTAAGGTTAGGTCAGTTGACTTTTAGTATATATTATGATTATGATTAAGATTTTTATTTCTTTCTTTGTTCTATTTCTTTGTTCTTTTTTTTTCCATCTTTTGGTAATAGATATCTTAAATCTTAATCATAGCAGCCACCAAATATATGGTTACCTAAATTCCAAAAAATAAATTTAAAACCATATAAATTTTATCATCATCTTTTAGACAATTTAATGGAACTAGTTACAAAAATTATCAATAACTGTTGTTTTAAATTCCCTTTATCAAGACATTGTAGCAGAACAAGAACATAACCCTTTATTATTCACTCATTTTTGTATTCAAGAAAAATTGATCACAAGTGTAGATCATTAGTGTATTTCCGTGTTCACAATATGATGACTTTTCTCAGATTTGTGTTTTGTATTAAAACCTATATTAGTTAATCATTCAACTTCTTCATTATCTTCTTTTGTTCTTTTTAATTAATCATATAATCTGTTCGTCATCAACAAAGTACCGTTGTTTTGATTTTCTCTTCATGGTATCAGAGTCAGGTTCTTAGATCTGATTGGTTTTTGATTTTGAAGTTTTTAGATTCTAGGGTTTGAATAGTTGATTTGGGGATTTTTGATTTTTGGTGGCTTTATACAGCTTTTGGGTTCTGATTAGACTGGGTTAAGCTTCAATTAGGTTTTTTGAGCTCGACAAACGTGGGTATTGGTGTTAGACTCTATCTGAAACCCTGATTTACAATTTGGGGTTTTCGTGTGGTTACTAGTTCTCGTTTGATTATTTGTTCTTCTTGGGTTTCTTCTTTTCCAATCAACGAAGAAAGGTTTCCGCTTTGAAATCTTAACTTTTGTGGTCGTGTTAAGGGAATCTGGGCTTGGATCTTTTATAATTCTTCCCGCTGTGATTAAATATGAAAGTTCTTCATAGGTGGAGTACTCTGTAAGTGTTTCTTTCCTTCCTGTGTGGTAGCAAGTACCTGCTAGTGGGAGTTCTTGTGCTCACAAGGATCAATTGCCCTCACTAGTCATACTTGGCCTATAACCGGGGTTTCTTTTATGTGTTCAATATTGAATGTGTGTTTAACTTTTGGTTACTTGTTCTTGTCTTCTTGGTTATATAAATTGCTTGGTTTATGTGTATTAGTGCTATTGACTGTCTGTCCTCATATATCTTGAGTTGATTATTTGTTTATGATAAAGTATTGTTACCTTTATGTATTGAGAAGGATTAATATCATTAAAGTTGCTTAATTGAGTTAAAGTTGAAAATGCACACAAACTGTTTGCTGAAATGCCTGAATGAGAATAAGAATCATGCTTGCTCTCTATATCACTCACTATGTTGCTAGTATGATTGTGCGTACCTTATTAGTTTTTTTTTTCTGAACAAAGTTTGCTGCATGCTGTTATAATTTTGTTCAACTTACAAAGGTTTCCTTGCTAAATGATTTTGATGGTTTATATCCTTTGCTAGCTGCTCCGTAGTGATTATATAGTGAAAAAAGTTTCTGCTTATTGCTGCTTTTGTTGTTGGTAATTTAGTTCGTTAGATCATTAGATGTTGCTATTGTTGGCCGCCATTGCTCATTATGTGTTTTTTGAGTTAAATAAGTTGTTGTTATCTCGGCATTTGTATTTTTCCCCTTATTGTAACCCATGATAGTGGTGCTCCTAAATCTAATTCTCTTTTGTTAATAAAGGAAAAATTGTTTGGTATGCATGTTTATAGGCTTTATTGCTAAAGGGTTGCCGTCTGGTCTAGTTTGAGTGAGTGTGTCTTATTTGAATAATATGTTGGTGTAGAAGGACCAGATCTATGTGGGTTGAGTTGGTTGTGTCTAAGTTCATTTACGAGTCTAAAGTGTCATTTTCTATCCAAAATTCATATGTTAACATTGGTCAGTTAGAGTTAAAACACTTTTTTGAAGTATGAAAGTGATTAGTTTTCTCTTAGGTCTACTTTTTAATACTAAGGTGAAAATATGTCTTAGATTGTTTGTTGGTCCTTTGTTCTTTGGGCTGCTAGAGTTTCTTGTGTGTACTTCGGCTAGAAGTAGTATCATGGTCTGATTTGTCAAAGCCTATGTCCAAGTCTCTTGGTTCCTTTTGTTGTGTCTTGTCTTTAGTGTCTTCAATGACAGTTGGTTTATTGTTATTCTGAGTTTGAAAGAGTTCAATTTGTGAGAAAGTCTATAGATTGTTTGATTTTAGTGTTGATAATTTGGTGTCATGGTTTGTTTCGCCATCATTATTAAATTGCAAATGGTTGTTCGTCTTGTCTTATATGTCTTGGGAAACTATATGAATGTTATCTCTGATTAGTTGTTGATGTTTTGTATGACCAACTTGTTATGTGGATCTTAATCCTTTTGTGACTGTTCACCCTTTTTCATCTTCTATTTTTTTTTAACACTTCACCTCTAAATTTAATATCTCATTATACCCCACAATATCCAACTATACTCAATCAAAACCAAACAAGTAATTTAAATCTTTTATCCACATTTTTATCATCCTTTTTTCTCCACAAACCTTTAGCCATTAACCTTTGACCTTTAAAATATTCCATTTCACCTTTAACCTTTTTTTCACCGTCTTATCACCATTAACCTTTAAACTTTAAAATATCCCATTTCACCCTTTGCTTTTTTTTACAAACCTTATCACCTTTATTCACCTATCCTTTTCACTTTGATAGTCTTATGATCCTTATGTGTTGTCTGCTTATGATTTTTTGTTGATTGGTTGTTATTGGGCATTCTTAGCCTTTCATGGCAGTCCCTTTTATGTGTTTTTGGGCATTCTTAGTCTTTATGACAGCCCCTCTTATTTGTCTTAGGCATTCTTAATCTTTTATGATAGCTTTTTTTTTATAAATGATTTGTGTGACTCTTGTTGTTTGGATTGTGGTTGTATGATGGTTGTTTAGAATTTTTACCTTGTATTGCTTGGAGAATGATATATGTTCTGACCATGAGACTGTAGTCCAATTTGGTGCAGGCAATGATTGGGTTTTTTTTTCTTATTTGGGTGTGGATACAAAGTTCACATTCAGTAAGGTGGTTTTTTACTTATAAGAAAACCGTTGGTTGTTTTATCTTTACATTATGTTTGCAAGGTGTTGGTTGTTTAGTTTGGGTTAAAATTGCCCTTTTTGTGTTGAGGTCATAAAAGTTTCCTTTAACTCAAATTAGTCTTTATGTTCTTTGCATGTTTCTAGCTGTTTGCTTTACTTGTGAAGTTGTAAAAGTTTTTGGTTAAGTTGGACTAGTCTTTATATTCCTCTCACTTCTGATTGTTTGGTATATGTCTGATGTTGTTTCAGACATTTCTAATTATTTTATCTTATAATTATTTGTCTGATGTTGTTCCAGACAATTCCTTTATGATGTTATGGTCGTCTTTATCTTTGATTGGAAGGATTTCTGTAAATGATGATGTTTATGACATGCTCTTAGTTGCTCTTTGCATCTATGCCTATACTAGTTAGGTTGTTTAGGGAAGTATTCTTCTTTTCTGACTTTTTAATTTGATGTGTCGTCAATCTTGTTGTTTGATACTCTTTTGACCCTCAATCTTTTATTATGATCTATGATTTTTTTATAATTGAGCTAGTTGAGCAAAAGAAAACGGTTTTTTTTGTCATAATGTTCTGCTCAAATCATTTGAAATCTTTGTCTTAAACTCCTATTCTAAAACATTTTTGAGTTTTGAAAACTCTTAAAGCCAACTGTTTGTTTTGTTCTTGTCTCTTTCCCTCTCTGTTGATTACTTAGATACCTTAGTCGTTATTATTATTTTTTGGTTCTTTGTTGATTAGTTTGAATCATTTGGATTGTAGGATGAGGCAAAGTATTTATATTATTGAGCTTATCCCTGATTTGAAGCTGCTTGTTGCATTGTTGACTCTTCTAGTTTATGTTGTTTATAGCAAGTTTGTGCTAAGCTGTTATTTCAATATGGTAACAGTCATTTGGGTTTGAACCAACTGATGTTTTTGATATTTGGTGAAAAATAAAAAAGGAGTTGGGTGTTTTGATGGAGTATTGCTGATAAGAAAATGTGTGCAGAGTCGTTTATACAGCATGCTACTGGTTGTTCTAGGTGTAGTTCTATGTATGGTTAAAGAAGGTTGGCTGTATGTTGACTATTATGCATCTTGAATGGAGAAGTGTTGAGGCTCTACTTTGATTATCTATACTATCTCGGTTTGGGATCCTCCCTTTAGGGATTGGTTTCAATAGATTGATTCTTACATTATTTGTTGCTTCTCGTTCAGCACTCATTCCTTTCTATGTTTTGAGTGTTGATCGATTGATTTTCTATATATATTCACATTCTTATGTCTTCCGCTGTGTTCTGTCCAAGTTAGAACTATTTTATGGCTATATCTTTTGCAGCAGGGCTATTTTTCTCTCGAGAAACTTCAAAGTAAAGCGATGTTACAAAGATTTGGGGGTCTTTGCTATGAAGATTATCTAGTTTGAGAGCATAATAAAATGTGCTAGCCAAGATCTGACAATAGATGGTTGGGGATTTGCAAGTTGTTAGTATGGATTTTATTATTGGAAGGGAGTTTTTATTTCTAAAAAGAGTCATGAGGATAATACATTCAATATACTACCAAGCTGATATGTGATGGTATGCAATTTAAAAGATAGCAGAAGGAATACCATGAAATTTTAGGAATGTATAGTTCAATTTGGATGTAGCAGCAACTTACGTACTCGTTGAAATTGCTCATTAGTTAAAAAGCTGGTGATTTTTTCACACTATTAGGATGGGTTATGATGTGATGATTAGAGAAAAGTGGTTATTTGTCGGTTCAGGCAGCGTTTTTTAATATGATTGGTGGTTGTAGTTGATTCGGTTGACCTCTTTGTTTTAGATCGTTATTGTTATTTGGTTTTAGCCCGTGATAGTGTGCTTGGGGTGAAAGACCTTTGGCATGACTGTCATTCCGGCTGCCCACATTTAGTGCACTTGAGGAGAAACACCTTCGGTGTGACTGAGTGTTCCGGCCTTGTGACCATCCTTTGTTAACGGGAGATCTTGCCCCCCCTGGTTGCTATATGGGTCCAATTTTGACCTATTATTCTTGTTCTACTTGGTAAAGGAAGTAAGTGCCGCTAAGATTGTTGGGGGGGGGGGTGTTGAAAAGGTGATCGTGTTTCTTCAATCTTAGCTTTAGCTCGATAGATAGCGTGTTTTATTGACATAATCAAGTTGAAGGGCTGAAGTGTATTTTCTATGTAGATGAGGGATCAAAGTAGTATGGGTTATAACTTCTTTATATCCGTTAGTTGTACTGAGTGTTCCGGCCTTGTGACCATCCTTTGTTAACGGGAGATCTTGCCCCCCATGGTTGCTATATGGGTCCAATTTTGACCTATTATTCTTGTTCTACTTGGTAAAGGAAGTAAGTGCCGCTAAGATTGTTGGGGGGGGGGGGGGGGGGGGGGGGGGTGTTGAAAAGGTGATCGTGTTTCTTCAATCTTAGCTTTAGCTCGATAGATAGCGTGTTTTATTGACATAATCAAGTTGAAGGGCTGAAGTGTATTTTCTATGTAGATGAGGGATCAAAGTAGTATGGGTTATAACTTCTTTATATCCGTTAGTTGTACTGGATCTAATGTAACGGGTATCTCTTCTTCCCCTTTATCAAGACATTGTAGCAGAACAAGAACATAACCCTTTATTATTCACTCATTTTTGTATTCAAGAAAAATTGATCACAGTGTAGATCATTAGTGTATTTCGTGTTCACAATCTGATGACTTTTCTCAGATTTGTGTTTTGTATTAAAACCTATATTAGTTAATCATTCAACTTCTTCATTATCTTCTTTTGTTCTTTTTAATTAATCATATAATCTGTTCGTCATCAACAAAGTACCGTTGTTTTGATTTTCTCTTCATGCATGATCATCAACAAAGTACCGTTGTTTTGATTTTCTCTTCATGCATGAAGATTTCTATGATTAAAAAAAAAGATTAGTTTATTTGTTTTACTTAAATTAATACTTGTTTTATTTACACAAAAACCTCACTTTTAATCTATATATCTATCATTAACGTGCATACATAGTTGTACGTTTATCATAAAATTCAGAGGTGAAAAATACAAATATTTCATGTAAGTTATTAATAGCCTATAAAGTTATCATTAAAAAAAACTCCTAATATTTAAATATTATATAGCAACCTTTTATAAGTTCACCTTTTTAATAAACTGGAATGAAGGTCCGTGCGATGCACGGCATGGTAAGTCGATGTGTATGACGTTTTGGCTAAAGTTTATTGATTATTAGTTGATGTTTATAAAGTACTTTATCTTAACAAACGTATAGTGAAATTTGTTAATGAATGGTGTAAAGATCCCCTAGAGAGAGTGGGTGTAAGTGAACTCGTGCGACCACGGTATAAAAAGATTACTTCTTGAGACTCTATAGTATATTATTATTGGTATGTAGAGAAACCTGTGTCATGTCTATAATAGTCAAACAAATTAATCCAATTACATTAAAATATCCAAAAAAAAGTATTTTCAACAATTATTTATTATTATGGTTATAACGCTATGATAACATAGTTTGACTGTTTGGTTCATGTGTTATGAGGTTAATTTCCTAGTTACTATATAATGTCATTTTATCCTTAGATTGATCTGGATCGTTTTTTGGTTGTTTACATATATACTTCATGTGGTATATATATGAGTAGATGTAGCATATAGTCACATTACTTGTATACGAACGTTTATTTAACTATAAAACTTAACTCGAAGCTAGTAAGTATTATAACTTTGGGTGGTATTTTTTTTAGTTGTATCCATGTTAACATTATGTATATAAATATATGAATATAACTCGAAATGCGGTTTTGCGATGAAAACTAGATGGAGAATCGCAGAATTGTTTATCACTAAAAGATGGTGTTCACACACTCCATGTGGTTGTACCTTGAAAGTTGAAACTAGCTAGTAAATTAAAGTTTTGCTCCTTTGTATCCGTACGCTTTGTATGTTTATTACTCGTACTATTTCTTTTTTCCTATTTCTTTTTGGGATGATTTTTTCCCCATTATTTTTGGTTCCAAAATTACCAATCGGTCCATGGTATTAAACCGGATCAAACCGCCTCAGTCAGACCGGACCGTTCCTTAAACCGTTTTGAATTGGCCAACTAAAGGGGTGTTTGGGATTGCTTTATTAACATGATTATTAGATTATTGTATTTTGAAACCACAAATAATTCATTTTAAGTGTTTGGTAAAAAATCTGAAAAAATTGATTTTTCACGTTTGTAATGGTTAAAAACCCAATAATTGAGAAGTAGGTATCTCCCTACTGCTACAAAACGCAGGTAATACACTTTGTTCTCCCCCCTTTGATTTTACTGTGATACCCTTTTTAAGCACTATCTGTTTAGACACTTGTTCATAATTCATGTAAGAGTTTCTAGTAGTTCATAATACACCAACAAAAGTAATGGATTTAATAATTACTTTATATTATTTTGAACTTATTTTTTAATTCAAAACTAGCGAAAAAAATATTTTGAGGATTATTTTTTCTTCATCGACAACAAAGTTTGAGGATTAATTTATGGAAAAATGATTTATGATGTTAACATCATCTTTGTTAGATAATGTTGCTCTCACATACTCACTAACATCAATTTTACACATGTCAAAAAGCCCCCATGATTTTTATGGTTTGTGAGAGCAACATCATCTAACAAAGATGATGTTAACATCATCTAAGTTATCCCCTTAATTTATACCTATTGTTTGCTTATTGACTTTGTACATTTCTTATATATCACAAACTTATTTACTTGATACTTGAATAATTTTTATTTATTATGATATAAGTATATCAAGTAAATAGATGATTTGTATCATAGTTGATCGCTTATTAGTGATATTTTTTTGTTATATCACTACTGCTACCTTTTTTATATGCCATGATAATTTGTTAAAATTTTGTCTTAATAGCTTATATTATAATATATGTGTTTTGATATATGATTATATGTGTCTTTTTTCAATAATATAAATGAATGTCTTTTTTGGTCATTTGACTGGTTTAGTCATCAAATTATATAATTTACCAAACACTTAAAAAAACTAATTATTTAATTATGGCTATAGTAAACAACATAATCAATTCCAAACACTATAATATTACACCACATTTTGTTACAGCTAATTATCTAATTTCGATTATACAAATAACATAATCTATTTTCAAAATGCATTTCCAAACACCCTCTAAGTCAAACCTCTCTCTTTTTCGACCCATATTTGCTTGTAAACAAATCTCTCTTTTTTTGTCAACCCATATTTGCTTGTAACTAACTCAATTAAACACTTTCATACCATTTCTCAAAAATAAACCCCTTCTAATCAAAATAGTTATAAATGGCTCCTATTTCCATTTCTTTTTGCCTTAAATACACTTATTATGTATAGTATCATTTGTTTTATTTTTTGTAAAAGGTACATATTATGTATAGTATATAATTGGGGTTTATTGTAGATAAAAGGGATAACTACAGAAAATAGAAAGCACTTTTCGACCAATTCACGAAAATAGCAGTGACCTTTAAAAGTTTTACTTTTTAGCAATGAACTTTCATTTATTCCCGAAAATAGTAACATTTGACACGTGTACATGATGACGTGGACATTTTTTAATTACGTGGCATTTTTTAATTACGTGGCATTTTTTAATGGCATGACATTATTTTTTATTTATTTATTATGTAATTTTTATCAGCCGTGTCATTTCCCCCAAAAAATGACATGGCTCCGTTTCAGTTTCGGTTATGGCAAGGTATTTCTTCTCGTCATTTTCTTCTGAAGCTAATTTCAGCTTGATTTTATTGATTTCCGTTGAGTCTCTTCCTATTTCAAGCATTGAAAAGCTGAAAACCTGTGTATGAAGATCTTAAATGAGACATAGATCTTCTTTGTCTATCTCGAGATTAAAAATCTCTAAAATTAGATGCCAAAACGTCGTCGTTTTAGCCGGAGGGAGATCCTGAGGATGTTCAAGTTGAGACGAGAGTTTCATAGGCCGGATCTGGGCCGTTTAAGAATAGTTCGTCGACAAATGACATAGATCCAGATAGCGGAGGTATAGAGGTTAGCTCGAACTCGAACAGACCGTCGGCGGTTTCTAAATTATTTGAAGAAATCGAGTAGAAACCACCTCCACCTCCGACACCGCCGCCGTCGGTGTTGGAGTAATCCGACAATAAATGAGAGTTTATTGCTAGAAAGTAAAACTTTTAAAGGTCAATGCTATTTTCGTAAATTGGTCGAAAGGTCCTTTCTATTTTCTGTAGTTATAAAGTATGCCACGTCATTAAAAATGCCACATAATCAAATAATGTCCATGTCATCATGTACGCGTGTCAAATGTTACTATTTTCGGGAATAAATGAAAGTTCATTTCTAAAAAGTAAAACTTTTAAAGGTCACTGCTATTTTCGTGAATTGGTCGAAAGGTGATTTCTATTTTCTGCAGTTATCCCTAGATAAAAATAGATATCCAATCGTCATTGGGGTTGATGACCTATTGGTAAGATTTTTGACCTTGTGGTATTTTAGCAAGGTTTGAACCTAACTTTTTATATATAGAGAGGTGGATTATTGGAAAGGGTTTTAAAAAGAAAATAACCAATGTAAAATCTTTTCAAATATATATATATATATAGGAAAAGGTTCATGTGAGAACCATTTGAATTGGAAGAACCATGAGAACTTCTATATTATAACTTGATGTTCATATGTGAATGGTATATGTGAACATATTCGTTCACATATGAACTATCAAGTTATACTTATTATTACCTATGTTCATATGTGAAAAGTTTCGCATGAACCTTACCCTATATTTGGGTTAGTAAAAGTAAAACAAATATATATATATAAATCAAATATGAAAAGCCATTACAATAAGAGAGATTTTATCGTAATCTAATTTCAATAATTTTTTCCATAGGTTGTTTCTTTATTTTAGAGCGGAGGAGTGTCTTGAGTTCTTTGTTTGGAAATTAATTATTCTAACCAAATAGCCTAAAAATACTCTTAATCATAAGATGATAATAGGTGATAAAATCAAAGAATAATATTAGAAAAAGAATTATTTGAATATACATATCACCATTTTAAAATTTTAATAGGATTTTTCGGTTAATTATTTTTTGAACGATACATCATTTCTCTTAGGGGCAAGGGTGTAGTCGGCAAGTTTTATCGGCAAGGTGGATCGGCTAGCATCGGCTCTTTGGCAAGCTTATAGCACATGCATCTGCAAGTTTTGGCAAGTTACATCGGCAAGTTGGATCGGCTGGTTTTGGGCGATGCTAGTGAACGTTGGGCAACAAATTTATAAAGCAAGATTCTTTTTTTTTTGTTTGTTTTTGATTTGTCTTTTTTTGTGGCAAGATTTGGCAAAAAATAGCACTACACCATAGGTTTTGGCAAGAATTGGCAAGTTTTGGCTTCAAATTGGCAACGACACGTGTCAAGCTCTTATTGGATATAAACTTGCCAAAAACATGTCAATTTGCCAATGTTTGACACTACACCCTTGCCCCTTAGACTACGAGGAGCAAGGCGTGATATTTCAATTTTTCCGCCCCGGAAAGCCCGAGGAACGCCCGGAACATTGCCCCTAGGGGCGTTCCATTTCAAAAAAAGGGGTGGGGCGTGAGAAATTGGACGCTGCAATGGAAGGGAAGAAAAGAGTCTGGCCCACATCAAATGGAAGAGAGAGATTGAATAAAGTAATGTTATTTGTTTTTAATTGTGGGTCCATATTTGGGGCTTCCTATTTAAAGCCTTGCTCCAAGTAAATAAGAGGGAAAACCCCATGATGACTAAGATGCCACATGGCATGAGATGCCCCCATGAGGGGTCTTAAGGGGAAGCCTTGCTCCTCATAGTCTTATAAACCGTATAAGTATTAAATACACGTATTAATAAAATAATCAAAATTATGCTATTAATATCAATGTTTATCTATTTATTTTAAGTTTGGCCCCCCTCACAAACTCTACTATTCATTTGCTGACATCATGCCGATGTCAGCATTTTTGTTTTTTTCCTTTTTTTTTTGTTTTTTCCCCTATCTTTAACGATCGTTATTTATTGTCAAAAAAAGGTTGCAAACTAGGTCCTTTTCTCTAACGAGCGTCCACGGCCGTTAACTTCTGTTTGGGTATCTAACGTTTTCTGTAACCGCCGTTAAAGTATATTGTATTTGTGTCAAATTAATATTGTCTAACGGTCTTCCAATTTAACTAACGATCGTCATTTGTTATTTTCAGCTCTAACCGCCGTTAGAGTATATTGTATTTGTGCCTCCTTTTCTATAACAAGCGTTCACGGCCATTAACTGCTGTTTGGGTATCTATCGTTTTCTTTAACCGCCGTTAAACTATATTGTATTTGTGTCAAATTAGTATTCTCTAACGGCCTTCCAATTTAACAAACGATCGTTAGTTGTTATTTTGAGATGTAACCGCCGTTAGAGTGTATTGTATTTGTGCCAAATTAATATTGTCTAACTGTGATGCCTACATGAGTTATATGCCACTTGCAAACCTTAATGCTTAAATTTATTTTGCATTGTTTAATGCTAATGTTTATCTATTTATTTTAAGTTTGGCCCCCCTCACAAACTCTACTATTCATTTGCTGACATCATGCCGATGTCAGCATTTTTGTTTTTTTCTTTTTTCTTTTTTTTTTGTTTATTTTTCTTTAACCGCCGTTAAACTATATTGTATTTGTGTCAAATTAGTATTCTCTAACGGCCTTCCAATTTAACAAACGATCGTTAGTTGTTATTTTGAGATGTAACCGCCGTTAGAGTGTATTGTATTTGTGCCAAATTAATATTGTCTAACGGTCTTCCAATTTAACTAACGATCATCATTTGTTATTTTCAGCTCCAACCGTCGTTAGAGTATATTGTATTTGTGTCAAATTAATATTGTCTAACGGTCTTCCAATTTAACTAACGATCGTCATTTGTTATTTTCAGCTCTAACCGCCGTTAGAGTATATTGTATTTGTGCCTCCTTTTCTATAACAAGCGTTCACGGCCATTAACTGCTGTTTGGGTATCTATCGTTTTCTTTAACCGCCGTTAAACTATATTGTATTTGTGTCAAATTAGTATTCTCTAACGGCCTTCCAATTTAACAAACGATCGTTAGTTGTTATTTTGAGATGTAACCGCCGTTAGAGTGTATTGTATTTGTGCCAAATTAATATTGTCTAACTGTGATGCCTACATGAGTTATATGCCACTTGCAAACCTTAATGCTTAAATTTATTTTGCATTGTTTAATGCTAATGTTTATCTATTTATTTTAAGTTTGGCCCCCCTCACAAACTCTACTATTCATTTGCTGACATCATGCCGATGTCAGCATTTTTGTTTTTTTCTTTTTTCTTTTTTTGTTTTTTCCCCTATCTTTAACGATCGTTATTTATTGTCAAAAAAAGGTTGCAAACTAGGTCCTTTTCTCTAACGAGCGTCCACGGCCGTTAACTTCTGTTTGGGTATCTAACGTTTTCTGTAACCGCCGTTAAAGTATATTGTATTTGTGTCAAATTAATATTGTCTAACGGTCTTCCAATTTAACTAACGATCATCATTTGTTATTTTCAGCTCTAACCGCCGTTAGAGTATATTGTATTTGTGTCAAATTAGTATTCTCTAACGGCCTTCCAATTTAACAAACGATCGTTAGTTGTTATTTTGAGATGTAACCGCCGTTAGAGTGTATTGTATTTGTGTCAAATTAGTATTCTCTAACGGCCTTCCAATTTAACAAACGATCGTTAGTTGTTATTTTGAGATGTAACCGCCGTTAGAGTGTATTGTATTTGTGCCAAATTAATATTGTCTAACTGTCTTCCAATTTAACAAACGATCGTTAGTTGTTATTTTGAGCTGTAACCGCCGTTAGAGTGTATTGTATTTGTGCCAAATTAATATTGTCTAACTGTGATGCCTACATGAGTTATATGCCACTTGCAAACCTTAATGCTTAAATTTATTTTGCATTGTTTAATGCTAATGTTTATCTATTTATTTTAAGTTTGGCCCCCCTCACAAACTCTACTATTCATTTGCTGACATCATGCCGATGTCAGCATTTTTGTTTTTTTCTTTTTTCTTTTTTTTGTTTTTTCCCCTATCTTTAACGATCGTTATTTATTGTCAAAAAAAGGTTGCAAACTAGGTCCTTTTCTCTAACGAGCGTCCACGGCCGTTAACTTCTGTTTGGGTATCTAACGTTTTCTGTAACCGCCGTTAAAGTATATTGTATTTGTGTCAAATTAATATTGTCTAACGGTCTTCCAATTTAACTAACGATCATCATTTGTTATTTTCAGCTCTAACCGCCGTTAGAGTATATTGTATTTGTGCCTCCTTTTCTATAACAAGCGTTCACGGCCATTAACTACTGTTTGGGTATCTATCGTTTTCTTTAACCGCCGTTAAACTATATTGTATTTGTGTCAAATTAGTATTCTCTAACGGCCTTCCAATTTAACAAACGATCGTTAGTTGTTATTTTGAGATGTAACCGCCGTTAGAGTGTATTGTATTTGTGCCAAATTAATATTGTCTAACTGTGATGCCTACATGAGTTATATGCCACTTGCAAACCTTAATGCTTAAATTTATTTTGCATTGTTTAATGCTAATGTTTATCTATTTATTTTAAGTTTGGCCCCCCTCACAAACTCTACTATTCATTTGCTGACATCATGCCGATGTCAGCATTTTTGTTTTTTTCCTCTTTTTTTTTTGTTTTTTCCCCTATCTTTAACGATCGTTATTTATTGTCAAAAAAAGGTTGCAAACTAGGTCCTTTTCTCTAACGAGCGTCCACGGCCGTTAACTTCTGTTTGGGTATCTAACGTTTTCTGTAACCGCCGTTAAAGTATATTGTATTTGTGTCAAATTAATATTGTCTAACGGTCTTCCAATTTAACTAACGATCATCATTTGTTATTTTCAGCTCTAACCGCCGTTAGAGTATATTGTATTTGTGCCTCCTTTTCTATAACAAGCGTTCACGGCCATTAACTGCTGTTTGGGTATCTATCGTTTTCTTTAACCGCCGTTAAACTATATTGTATTTGTGTCAAATTAGTATTCTCTAACGGCCTTCCAATTTAACAAACGATCGTTAGTTGTTATTTTGAGATGTAACCGCCGTTAGAGTGTATTGTATTTGTGCCAAATTAATATTGTCTAACTGTGATGCCTACATGAGTTATATGCCACTTGCAAACCTTAATGCTTAAATTTATTTTGCATTGTTTAATGCTAATGTTTATCTATTTTTTTTAAGTTTGGCCCCCCTCACAAACTCTACTATTCATTTGCTGACATCATGCCGATGTCAGCATTTTTGTTTTTTTCCTCTTTTTTTTTTGTTTTTTCCCCTATCTTTAACGATCGTTATTTATTGTCAAAAAAAGGTTGCAAACTAGGTCCTTTTCTCTAACGAGCGTCCACGGCCGTTAACTTCTGTTTGGGTATCTAACGTTTTCTGTAACCGCCGTTAAAGTATATTGTATTTGTGTCAAATTAATATTGTCTAACGGTCTTCCAATTTAACTAACGATCATCATTTGTTATTTTCAGCTCTAACCGCCGTTAGAGTATATTGTATTTGTGCCTCCTTTTCTATAACAAGCGTTCACGGCCATTAACTGCTGTTTGGGTATCTATCGTTTTCTTTAACCGCCGTTAAACTATATTGTATTTGTGTCAAATTAGTATTCTCTAACGGCCTTCCAATTTAACAAACGATCGTTAGTTGTTATTTTGAGATGTAACCGCCGTTAGAGTGTATTGTATTTGTGCCAAATTAATATTGTCTAACTGTGATGCCTACATGAGTTATATGCCACTTGCAAACCTTAATGCTTAAATTTATTTTGCATTGTTTAATGCTAATGTTTATCTATTTTTTTTACTTAAATTATTTCGTTTTAAAACTTAAAAATTTGCTGTAATAGAAACTACAGATATGTTAACTAATGTTACACTTTTTGTAACTATCATCAAACATTGCTTATATTTTAACGAAGTCTATTTACAATATGTTAACCCCGCAACGAAGTGCGGGTAAAATTACTAGTGGATACTAATACTGAAATTTGTAAACTGGTGTCAAGATCATGTCTAAAGTTAGGGGAATGTGGAGTCAGTCAATGCACTAATCATATGATGTTGAAATTCACATATCGTGTGTTGGTAGGGTCTTCGATTTGTTTTTGTTCAACACCTCCTATTTTCAACTTTTTGTATATCTATCATTAATTACTCTACTTATAAGTATCGATCTCAAGTTATTTTATAACAGCTCTCAAAATGCCTTATACCTATATCTATATAGCCTTTTATAAAAATTAGATATCACATTATCTTTACCAATTTCTATTTTGGAACGACAAGATATATTAAAAATAAGACATATAACAAAGTGTTAGGGCCTATTTGTTTGTTTGGTCATTAACTGACTGAATTTATAAAGTGACTGAATGGATAAATAATTTATGTATAAATTAAGTCAATACAGTTATTTTTTGTTTATTAGGTAAAAAAAACAAACATTTTTGATGACTTAATGAATTAAACATTTTTGATTAAGTCACAACTTTTTTATTAAGTCATTAAACAAACACCAACCTAGATACTCAAAGTTATACAATTACAATTATAATATCAAGGAATTAACAACAAACTCAGTCCTAGATATCTCATGAGACTTGAAATGCGAAATCTACATAAGAAAAAAAAAAACTTGTGTCAATCAGGAGAAATATGAGCTCCTGTATGCCAAACATACCACATAGCATCAATTTACATAATTTTAGTAGGAGAAAACAAAGATTTGGAACTTTTTATTGCCCAAAAGGTTCGCCCACCTTTTGAAGCACTTAAAAAAAAAAAACGAATTGCATTTTTGGTCCCTGTGTTATCACACATTTTGCAAGTTTGATACAAAAGTGTGAAAAGTCGCGAAACCATCCCTGTCATATCACACCTGTTGCAATTTTGGTCCAAAACTAACGTGCCGTTAGAATTCAGTCGTTAATGCCCCCATGTGCTTGTCACATGGGGGGTAGTTTCGTCCATTTATTGCTCATAGGACCATTTCTGCAAAAAAAAAAAAATTGTATAAATCTAAAAAAAATTATTTTGTATAAATCTAAAAAATTATTTTGTATACGAGTATATCTATGAGTCTATGAAAAAGAAGTGTTTCGGTTTGTGTTTCATTCAAGTTTGAACCCAAAGACCCAACACTACCCGAAGCAGCAGCCATTTGGGATCTATCAGTCGCACCACCAGGAGCCTCCTGGTGGCTGACCGGAATCTGAACAGTAGCAGCGGCAGCCGTGGGTGGTGGGAAAGAAAAATTATTTTGTATACGAGTATATCTATGAGTCTATGAAAAAGAAGTGTTTCGGTTTGTGTTTCATTCAAGTTTGAACCCAAAGACCCAACACTACCCGAAGCAGCAGCCATTTGGGATCTATTAGTCGCACCACCAGGAGCCTCCTGGTGGCTGACCGGAATCTGAACAGTAGCAGCGGCAGCCGTGGGTGGTGGGAAAGAAAATATGGGGCGGCTAGGGTTTTCTGGTGATTTTAGGGTTTTCCACCGTTTTTGAAGGAAATAGCGTAGCAGCAACATTAGATTCGAATGAATCTGCAACAAATGACTTAGAATTGGTGGAATTAGATCTCAGATTGTATTTTGATCGAGTGATTTCATTATCTTGAACAGAATCGGATTTAAACCCTAAAGATTTAGGATCAAGGCCGTCGAACTCAACATCAACTTTTTTAGATTTATTTGAAAATAATTTTTTAGATTTATACAACATCATTTTTTAGATTTATTTGCACATTTTCCACGATTTTGATTAGGTTTTTTAGGCATGGTTTGGATCGGAGTTGAAAAAGGAACAAGAGAATGAGATCAGATTGTTTATTTCGATTGTGTTTATACAAAATAATTTTTTAGATTTATATAAAAATAATTTTTTAGATTTATACAAAATAATTTTTTAGATTTATATAAAAATAATTTTTTAGATTTATACAAAATAATTTTTTTAGATTTATATAAAAATAATTTTTTAGATTTATACAAAATAATTTTTTTAGATTTATATAAAAATAATTTTTTAGATTTATACAAAAATAATTTTTTAGATTTATATAAAAATAATTTTTTAGATTTATATAAAAATAATTTTTTAGATTTATATAAAAATAATTTTTTAGATTTATATAAAAATAATTTTTTAGATTTATATAAAAATAATTTTTTAGATTTATATAAAAATAATTTTTTAGATTTATATAAAAATAATTTTTTAGATTTATATAAAAATAATTTTTTAGATTTATATAAAAATAATTTTTTAGATTTATATAAAAATAATTTTTTAGATTTATATAAAAATAATTTTTTAGATTTATATAAAAATAATTTTTTAGATTTATATAAAAATAATTTTTTAGATTTATATAAAAATAATTTTTTAGATTTATATAAAAATAATTTTTTAGATTTATATAAAAATAATTTTTTAGATTTATATAAAAATAATTTTTTAGATTTATATAAAAATAATTTTTTAGATTTATATAAAAATAATTTTTTAGATTTATATAAAAATAATTTTTTAGATTTATATAAAAATAATTTTTTAGATTTATATAAAAATAATTTTTTAGATTTATATAAAAATAATTTTTTAGATTTATATAAAAATAATTTTTTAGATTTATATAAAAATAATTTTTTAGATTTATATAAAAATAATTTTTTAGATTTATATAAAAATAATTTTTTAGATTTATATAAAAATAATTTTTTAGATTTATATAAAAATAATTTTTTAGATTTATATAAAAATAATTTTTTAGATTTATATAAAAATAATTTTTTAGATTTATATAAAAATAATTTTTTAGATTTATATAAAAATAATTTTTTAGATTTATATAAAAATAATTTTTTAGATTTATATAAAAATAATTTTTTAGATTTATATACAAAATAATTTTTTAGATTTATATAAAACATCAACTTTTTTAGATTTATTTGCACATTTTCCACGATTTTGATTAGGTTTTTTAGGCATGGTTTGGATCGGAGTTGAAAAAGGAACAAGAGAATGAGATCAGATTGTTTATTTCGATTGTGTTTATACAAAATAATTTTTTAGATTTATATAAAAATAATTTTTTAGATTTATACAAAATAATTTTTTTTAGATTTATACAATTTTTTTTTTTTTTTGCAGAAATGGTCCTATGAGCAATAAATGGACGAAACTACCCCCATGTGACAAGCACATGGGGGCATTAACGACTGAATTCTAACGGCACGTTAGTTTTGGACCAAAGTTGCAACAGGTGTGATATGACAGGGATGAGTTTCGTGACTTTTCACACTTTTGTATCAAACTTGCAAAATGTGTAATAACACAGGGACCAAAAATGCAATTCGTTCTAAAAAAAAAAAAAATTTAGTTCCAGCGAGAAAGAGAGGTGTGATTCTTTTCATTTCATTTCATTTCATTTCATTTCATTTCATTTCATTTCATTTCATTTCATTTCATTTCATTTCATTTCATTTCATTTCATTTCATTTCATTTCATTTCATTTCATTTCATTTCATTTCATTTCATTTCATTTCATTTCATTTCATTTCATTTCATTTCATTTCATTTCATTTCATTTCATTTCATTTCATTTCATTTCATTTCATTTCATTTCATTTCATTTCATTTCATTTCATTTCATTTCATTTCATTTCATTTCACACTTTTCATTTCACTTCATTTTATTGCGTTGCATGCTTGGTCGGCCATTCTAGCTTCAATTCAAACCCATAATAATACCCATTAATTAATATAATAAATTTTAGTAGAAATTTAATAACAAGAAAATGGAAATACTTATACTAGCCTCGGTATTTTAGCTTCATAATTCCACTGCCCTTTGTTCTGTCAAAATACGTGTTTACTAATTTTTCATTAACCCCCATAAAATCAACTACTAATTATGTAATCACATCCCCAAACATTAACCAAAAAAAAAACAAACCATTTTCTGCTACTGAGTCTTTGCATTTGCATTTGAATTGATTTCTTTTGAAAGGACTTGTTCTTTTTCCAAGAAACACCAGCAACAAGTTGATATTATTTTTATGTACCTTGTTCATCTTTTTTTTTTTTTTTTAATCGAAAGGGCTTCTTTTTAGTAGCAGATTATTATTGCAATTAGATACATATATCTATATGTTTTGAACCCCATGAACTTCTTTCTTGAATCATCTCAAGGTATTTCCTTGCAGGATTTTCAATCTTCATTGCTTTGACTTAATCACCACTTAAAGGTATGTAAATCTTTCAGACCCTTTTCTTGTTTTTTGTTACCTTTTTTTGAGTTTTAATTTAGAAATTAATACTTTTTTAGATTTATTGAATCTTTAATCTTGTTTTTGGACTATTCACTTGTTTTCATCAATCAATCAATCAATAATGACAAATCTATCCTCATTTTTTTGTGGGCTCACTGAATCTTTGAACTTTGATTCATCTAAGAGGACAAATCTTTACTTGTTTTTTTCTTTCTTAATTACGACTTCTGGGCTTTCTTTTAAATTACTACTTTTTTAAATTGATGATGTGCAGACTGAATATTGGTTCTTGAAGATGCTACTTTGACTTTGGTGGAAAATTATTGAATAATAATTTCAATCACTTGTAAGAAAGAAACAATGTGTAAAGTATTTGTGTTGTTATTTGGGATCATGTTTATGATATTACCTTGCACGGGATTGAATTCAGATGGGAAATATCTTTTGGAGTTAAAGAAAAATGTTAGAGACGAATTCGGGTATCTAAAGAACTGGAATGCAGATGATGAGACACCTTGTGGATGGATGGGTGTGAATTGCACATATGAAAAAGTTTGGTCTCTTGATTTGCATTCCATGAACCTTTCTGGAACGTTGAGCCCGAGTATAGGTGGTTTGGCTTCATTAACTTTTCTTGATCTTTCCTCCAACAGTTTTGGTGGTAGCATTCCAAAAGAGATTGGGAATTGTTCTAATTTAGAGATGCTTTACTTAAACAGTAATCAGTTTGATGGAAGCATACCAGACCAGATTGGCCACCTCTCTCGTTTGAGTCATTTGAATATATGCAATAACAAGATTTCCGGGTCAATCCCTGAATCGTTTGGTCAACTCTCTTGGCTTGTTGAATTTGTGGCATACACGAACAATCTCAAAGGCTCACTCCCGCCATCTATTGGGAACCTTAAGAATTTGACAACTTTTAGGGCCGGGCAAAATAGTATGACCGGAAGCATACCTGCAGAGATAGGTGGCTGTGAAAACTTGGAGTATTTTGGTGTTGCTCAAAATAATTTTGATGGGGAGATACCTAAGGAATTTGGGCTGTTATCAAAGCTTACTGATTTAATTCTTTGGAATAATCAGTTATCAGGAACCATTCCACAAGAGATTACTAACTGTTCTTGTCTTGAAACTCTTGCTTTATATCAAAATAATCTTGTTGGTGGAATCCCGAAAGAGATTGGGAAGCTTAACTACATGAAGAAGTTATACTTGTACAGAAACGGATTAAATGGTACGATTCCCAGAGAGATTGGCAATCTTTCTCTAGCCACAGAGATTGATTTCTCAGAGAATTATTTGGTTGGTGAGATCCCAACTGAGTTTAGTCAGATAAAAGGGCTTACATTGCTCTATCTGTTTGAAAACCAGCTTCACGGAGTCATCCCGAATGAGCTTTCTAACCTGAGGAACTTGTCAAAGCTTGATCTCTCCATAAATTCACTTACGGGCCCCATTCCTTCTGGTTTTCAATATCTCCCAAGAATGTATCAGCTGCAGCTCTTTAGCAACTCGTTAAACGGCACTATTCCTCAAGGGTTTGGGATCTATAACAGGCTTTGGGTGGTTGACTTTTCCAACAATGATCTGACCGGGAAGATCCCACCTTATGCCTGCAGTCGTGGGAACCTGATGTTACTGAATCTTGAGTCAAATGATCTGTATGGGAATATTCCGAATGGGATTGTGAATTGCAAATCCTTGGTTCAGCTCCGTCTAAGTGGTAACAAGATAACTGGAAGTTTTCCTTCTTCATTGTGCAATTTGGCAAACCTGTCGGCTATTGAACTGGGTCAAAACAGATTCAGTGGCCCGATTCCCCCGGAGATTGGGAACTGTAAAAAGTTACAAAGGCTTGATCTTTCAGGAAATTACTTGTCGGGGGAGTTGCCTAATGAGATCGAGAAACTTACTCATTTGGTGCAGTTCAATATTTCTTCCAATCTGATCACAGGGAGGATACCACGTGGGATTCTGCGATGCAAGATGCTTCAAAGACTTGATCTCAGCAGGAATGGGTTTTCAGATGAGATACCACGTGAGCTTGGTGCTCTTTCTCAGCTGGAGCTACTCTTGATTTCAGAAAACAAGCTCTCTGGGAAAATACCGATCGTCCTTGGTAATCTCTCTCGTTTGACTGAGTTGCAGATGGGCGGTAATCTCATATCCGGTGAGATACCACCTGAGCTCGGATCCCTTACGAGTTTGCAGATTGCTTTGAATCTCAGCCACAATAATCTCTCTGGCCCTATACCCCCTCAGCTCGGGAATCTTATTTTACTAGAAAACCTTCTGCTCGATAACAATCATTTAAGCGCCGAAATTCCAAGTACATTTGCAAATCTTTCGAGTTTGATGTCCTGCAACTTCTCGTACAACAATCTCTATGGCCCGCTGCCTTCTGTACCGTTGTTTCTGAACTATATATGTATGTATGTATGTATGTATGTATGTATGTATGTATGTATGTATGTATGTATGTATGTATGTATGTATGTATGTATGTATGTATGTATGTATCTATGTATGTATGTATGTATGTATGTATGTATGTATGTATGTATGTATGTATGTATGTATGTATGTATGTATGTATGTATGTATGTATGTATGTATGTATGTATGTATGTATGTATGTATGTATGTATGTATGTATGTATGTATGTATGTATGTATGTATGTATGTATGTATGTATGTATGTATGTATGTATGTATGTATGTATGTATGTATGTATGTATGTATGTATGTATGTATGTATGTATGTATGTATGTATGTATGTATGTATGTATGTATGTATGTATGTATGTATGTATGTATGTATGTATGTATGTATGTATGTATGTATGTATGTATGTATGTATGTATGTATGTATGTATGTATGTATGTATGTATGTATGTATGTATGTATGTATGTATGTATGTATGTATGTATGTATGTATGTATGTATGTATGTATGTATGTATGTATGTATGTATGTATGTATGTATGTATGTATGTATGTATGTATGTATGTATGTATGTATGTATGTATGTATGTATGTATGTATGTATGTATGTATGTATGTATGTATGTATGTATGTATGTATGTATGTATGTATGTATGTATGTATGTATGTATGTATGTATGTATGTATGTATGTATGTATGTATGTATGTATGTATGTATGTATGTATGTATGTATGTATGTATGTATGTATGTATGTATGTATGTATGTATGTATGTATGTATGTATGTATGTATGTATGTATGTATGTATGTATGTATGTATGTATGTATGTATGTATGTATGTATGTATGTATGTATGTATGTATGTATGTATGTATGTATGTATGTATGTATGTATGTATGTATGTATGTATGTATGTATGTATGTATGTATGTATGTATGTATGTATGTATGTATGTATGTATGTATGTATGTATGTATGTATGTATGTATGTATGTATGTATGTATGTATGTATGTATGTATGTATGTATGTATGTATGTATGTATGTATGTATGTATGTATGTATGTATGTATGTATGTATGTATGTATGTATGTATGTATGTATGTATGTATGTATGTATGTATGTATGTATGTATGTATGTATGTATGTATGTATGTATGTATGTATGTATGTATGTATGTATGTATGTATGTATGTATGTATGTATGTATGTATGTATGTATGTATGTATGTATGTATGTATGTATGTATGTATGTATGTATGTATGTATGTATGTATGTATGTATGTATGTATGTATGTATGTATGTATGTATGTATGTATGTATGTATGTATGTATGTATGTATGTATGTATGTATGTATGTATGTATGTATGTATGTATGTATGTATGTATGTATGTATGTATGTATGTATGTATGTATGTATGTATGTATGTATGTATGTATGTATGTATGTATGTATGTATGTATGTATGTATGTATGTATGTATGTATGTATGTATGTATGTATGTATGTATGTATGTATGTATGTATGTATGTATGTATGTATGTATGTATGTATGTATGTATGTATGTATGTATGTATGTATGTATGTATGTATGTATGTATGTATGTATGTATGTATGTATGTATGTATGTATGTATGTATGTATGTATGTATGTATGTATGTATGTATGTATGTATGTATGTATGTATGTATGTATGTATGTATGTATGTATGTATGTATGTATGTATGTATGTATGTATGTATGTATGTATGTATGTATGTATGTATGTATGTATGTATGTATGTATGTATGTATGTATGTATGTATGTATGTATGTATGTATGTATGTATGTATGTATGTATGTATGTATGTATGTATGTATGTATGTATGTATGTATGTATGTATGTATGTATGTATGTATGTATGTATGTATGTATGTATGTATGTATGTATGTATGTATGTATGTATCTATGTATGTATGTATGTATGTATGTATGTATGTATGTATGTATGTATGTATGTATGTATGTATGTATGTATGTATGTATGTATGTATGTATGTATGTATGTATGTATGTATGTATGTATGTATGTATGTATGTATGTATGTATGTATGTATGTATGTATGTATGTATGTATGTATGTATGTATGTATGTATGTATGTATGTATGTATGTATGTATGTATGTATGTATGTATGTATGTATGTATGTATGTATGTATGTATGTATGTATGTATGTATGTATGTATGTATGTATGTATGTATGTATGTATGTATGTATGTATGTATGTATGTATGTATGTATGTATGTATGTATGTATGTATGTATGTATGTATGTATGTATGTATGTATGTATGTATGTATGTATGTATGTATGTATGTATGTATGTATGTATGTATGTATGTATGTATGTATGTATGTATGTATGTATGTATGTATGTATGTATGTATGTATGTATGTATGTATGTATGTATGTATGTATGTATGTATGTATGTATGTATGTATGTATGTATGTATGTATGTTCAGCAGTTTCACTGGTAACGTTGGTCTTTGTGGAGGCCCGTTACCAAGCTGTGATGGGTCTTCAGGTTCCACCCCCGCACAGCCTACTTTGGAGAGTGGCGATGCTGCCAGAGGCAAAATAGTCACAATGATCGCAGCCGTTGTGGGTGGGGTTTCTCTTGTTTTGATTGTTGTTATCTTATATTTCATGAAAAAAACAGCTACACGAAATGTAACTGTGATAGAGGATGATACTGAAACTTCTCCGGTCTCGTCAGCAGATTTATACTTGCCACCAAAAAATGGTTTCAAGTTCCAAGAGTTGGTTGAGGCCACACGGAACTTCCACGACAGTTATGTTATCGGAAGAGGAGCTGTGGGGACGGTTTACAAGGCAGTGATGCAGTCTGGACAGACGATTGCTGTGAAAAAGTTTGCTTCCAATCGAGAAG
>CM067167.1:46979755-47017255 GCA_034093135.1 Erigeron breviscapus | reverse complement strand
ATCAATCCAAACTTTAGAGCCACCCTTGTTATTAGGTGTAACATATCGTTCTGTAATATACATACGGTCGCATTTACCGAGTTTTGCAAATTGGACCAGCATTATGACACGTCCATCATTTATTTCATGATTTGATAGAAACGCGTTCAGTTTGGTTGCATGCTCACCCCAAAGAGCACACTTTATCTTCATTCCACTGGTAGTAAAAAAAGGAACACAAGAGTACCATGATGGGTGTATATATATATATATGGAATGTAATTGTAACCAGTAAATTATGTACTAAAAGTAAATCTAATAAAGCAGTATATATATATATATATATATATATATATATATATATATATATATATATATATATATATATATATATATATATATATATATATATATATATATATATATATATATATATATATATATATATATATATATATATATATATATATATATATATATATATATATATATATATATATATATATATATATATATATATATATATATATATATATATATATATATATATATATATATATATATATATATATATATATATATATATATATATATATATATATATATATATATATATATATATATATATATATATATATATATATATATATATATATATATATATATATATATATATATATATATATATCATTCCACTGGTAGTAAAAAAAGGAACACAAGAGTACCATGATGGGTGTATATATATATATATGGAATGTAATTGTAACCAGTAAATTATGTACTAAAAAGCAAATCTATTAAAGCAGTACACATACTTTTCATTCTGCAATTGTACACATTTGAAACGCATTTCTCTTTCTTTGATATTCATAACGTGGGTATCTTGGCTATGCACAACCTCACCAATGACATCTACAAAGATAGTTATTTATTATTGATTAACATAGTTTTCATAAGTACATAATGTTGGATATGTTTGCACGTACTTGGATCCTTTTTCCCTGCATTGCCGAAAAACAAATATTTTTTATATGATAGTATAAGCAACAAATGTTTGTTCGACCTAAAATAAACAACAAATGTTAAAAACGGTTGTATAAAATACTAAAGGCTAAGTGTACCTGTTCGTCAATCAGAACCATCTCAATACTTGGCATAATCAAAGGATTGACGCTATAATGCTGCTTCCAAAGCCTGATTATCTTAACCTTCACCATCCAGACTTCAGTTCCCCTATGTAAATCGTTTAGTAAAGAAAGCTTTTCAGCAGCCATTTCTGTTTGTTAATTCGTAATTGTACTGCCGCCAGGAATATTTTTGCGCGTCTTTAAGGATATGAAAGTTTGTAGAAGTAGGTTATTTTTAAGAGTAATTAAGTCAATAGGGTTATTAAGGTTAAGTGGATTGGCATGTGTATATCTTTTATCTTAAGAAACGGAGTTTTAGTTTTTCTAAGAAGAGATATAAATAGAATCACTGAGATATAAGAAAGTGCTATTATTTTCTTTAAGGCATAATTCTTATTATTCAAAAAAAATCATATATTCACGAATACTAAATATCTAAGATTTAATACATGCACATAATAAAATAGATCACCAATTAAATAGAAACACACATTAAAAGACTCCCAAATTTATTAAGTGTAACTGCATCAAAAAAAAAATCATATATTCACGAATACTAAATATCTAAGATTTAATACATGCACATAATAAAATAGATCACCAATTAAATAGAAACACACATTAAAAGACTCCCATAATTCTTATTAAGTGTAACTGCATCAAAAAAAAAATCATATATTCACGAATACTAAATATCTAAGATTTAATACATGCACATAATAAAATAGATCACCAATTAAATAGAAACACACATTAAAAGACTCCCAAATTTATTAAGTGTAACTGCATCAAAAAAAAATCATATATTCACGAATACTAAATATCTAAGATTTAATACATGCACATAATAAAATAGATCACCAATTAAATAGAAACACACATTAAAAGACTCCCAAATTCTTATTAAGTGTAACTGCATCAAAAAAAAATCATATATTCACGAATACTAAATATCTAAGATTTAATACATGCACATAATAAAATAGATCACCAATTAAATAGAAACACACATTAAAAGACTCCCAAATATTCACAAAAAAAAAAAAAAAAAAAAAAAAAAAAAAAAAAAAAAAAAAAAAAAAATTATTTTCTTTAAGGCATAATTCATTAACAGCATCAAAAAAAATCATATATTCACGAATACTAAATATCTAAGATTTAATACATGCACATAATAAAATAGATCACCAATTAAATAGAAACACACATTAAAAGACTCCCAAATATTAAGTGTAACTGCATCAAAAAAAAAATCATATATTCACGAATACTAAATATCTAAGATTTAATACATGCACATAATAAAATAGATCACCAATTAAATAGAAACACACATTAAAAGACTCCCAAATATTCAAAAAAACTTGTTTTCAGAACAAGATATGAGCTTCATATCTTATCAAGAACCTCCTTATAGACAACATTTTTTGTTGTGTTTGAAGCTGATCCATCTTCATTACAGATAAGTACTTTCAAACCATCCTTGCTCGTAACTCTTGAAACAGCCACATATAGCTGACCATGTGTGAAAACAGGTCGTTGCAAAAACAATCCAACTTTGCCCAACGATTGTCCTTGACTTTTATTTATAGTCATGGCAAAGCAAGGCACCAAGGGAAATTGACGCCTCTGAAACTTATATGGTATTCGACGATCGGATGGGATGATACACATGCGAGGCAAATATGTCATCTTACCTGCGTTTGAGCCAGTAATAATCCTAGCTTCTATTACATGAGGTGCCATTCTGGTAATCTGAAGACGTGTACCATTGCATAGCCCGTTAGCTTGGTCTATATTTCGAAGCAACATAACCGGCACACCTACTTTTAGGGTCAACTTGTGGTTTGGAACACCTGAAAGTTTAAAACCATTCAACACGTCGGACGAGTAAACAGATTGTTCGAACACATCATTAACATCTTCTAGACATGGACTATCCGAACTGTAATATGTCATCTCCTCTCCCTGTATAAGAGATAACACATAATCATTAATCTTATCAACTTCATCATTTGTTGGAACCAAGATTGCTTTCTCTTGAAAGTAGTTTGGTTCATCGATGTGTTCATTAATATCCGGATAGATACATTCAACCATGGACTTAATGTGATCTCCTTCAGATTTGTTAAGGACCTCATCGGGTAACTTGATGTCCGCTTCGCCGTCATTGTCTTCTCCAATCGTACCTTCACCGATTCGAAGTATCCAATCCGCAAACTTTTTGACCTCATGCAGTGCTTGCTGGGGGCATCCAAACTGTAAACGCATGTTTACTGTTAAGCGTAGAATCTTACAATGCTCCCATAAATAAGATGAATTTAATGATGCGTTAACATTGAAAATCCATAGTTAATCGACGACGATCCACAGAACATGGTTTGTAGCTGGGTCGAACCATTTTCCTGGTTTACTCTCTTATGATTAATGATTAACCTTCTTTCTCTCCTAGCTTGACGACATATATTAGGATCCATTTGAAGTGTTGTTCCTAAATATGATAATTTAGATCAACATTTGGAAGTATAAACCAAAAAAATAAGCAATATATAAGTAATATCGTTGTACAGCTACAATAGTGTATACATAGTCAGAATTGTTACCAGGTAAAGAGGACTGTGAATGTCGATGGTTATTCGTGGATGATCCATGGAGCATGGTTTGCAGCTGCCTCGAACCATTTTCCTGGTTTAATCTCTTATGATTAATGATTAACCTTCTTTCTCTCCTAGCTTGACGACATATATTAGGATCCATTTGAAGTGTTGTTCCTAAATATGATAATTTAGATCAACATTTGGAAGTATAAACCAAAAAAATAAGCAATATATAAGTAATATCGTTGTACAGCTACAATAGTGTATACATAGTCAGAATTGTTACCAGGTAAAGAGGACTGTGAATGTCGATGGTTATTCGTGGATGATCCATGGAGCATGGTTTGCAGCTGCCTCGAACCATTTTCCTGGTTTAATCTCTTATGATTAATAATTAATCTTCTTTCTCTCCTGCTTCGCATACATTAGGATCCATTGGTGTTCTGAGTAGAGAAAAAGGAACCGAACATGAACTAAGAATGATAAAGGAGATAATAATAACCAAAAATTTTGTATCTTTAGGTTGGTTAAAAGTACATTTGAATTTGATTAAATGTTTGAAAATCTAATGCTGGGTAAAAATTAACTTCAAAATGTTGAGATACAAAAATTGCATCCACGTAGAGTTTCAAATTTCAAAAATCCATAATTTTAGTGAAAATTGTAATTTAAAATTTTTAAACTCCTAAACTATTGTATCTAAAACTTCAAAGTTAATTGTGTGGGGGCGTGTTTGGCATTCAAGCCAGAAGGATTCACCTTTAAACAACCATTCTTTATTGATGCTATCTGCAGTCTTTCTGCAAATAGATAAGTTGCTCTAATAATTTTGTTGGTATTTGCAGCCTGTTTGCAATCACCTCCATTGTTTGACTTTGGTTAGACAATATATAAAAATCTAACACAATTATTCATAAAAACTAACCACAGCATTTATTCATTTGACTAAAAGGTCTCGAGCACAAAACTATATGCTCGAGTAAAACATCCAGCAAACATGCAAACTGAAAAAACATCCAAGCAAACCAGTCTAAAGAAATAACCAAACAGAAAGTAAATTGTTCACAAAACAGGAAAATATAAAATATGGCAGCTGTGGTGGTCATGACTCTGTAGAAGTTATTAAAACTTATCCAGTTTTGGGATCTTCATCTTCTGGACATCAGGACGCCCCTTTGAAGATGAGGCAGTGAGAACCAACTCTTCATCATCATGCTGAACCACTTGCTTCTGCTTTGAACCAGGACTGGATGCAGTACTTTTCAACGCTTCAACTGGCGAGGCATTTTCACCCGTCCCGGAAACAGCATCCTGTGTTTGTGGAGATATAAGTTTTGATATAAGTTTCACGGTTCAGATAAAAGTTTTGACATAATGGAAATACTTTCTTTCATGCTTTAATTCGATATATAAAACTTAAAATGGACACAAAAAATAACCTTTGCAGAAGGACCAGCAGTAAGTGATAGCACTTGCTTCGGTGTAAGGACATCAACATCATTTTGGGAATCCTAAAACGGGTGGGTATAGATAGATGTGTTATTATATATGGAACCGAGTCAAAGTAAATACAAATGCAATGGGGTGTGTATAGTCGATGGACAACCTCACCAGTAGCTGCCCTGTTAAGGACAGCCTGTATAACACTATCCTCATCGGTGATCTTGTTAACCGTGTACACATAATACTTGTTGGCGATGTTGTATGTCGACACCTTGATTTTCCAAGCAAATCTCTTACCGACCATAGTGTTAAATTCTGCTGGGAACAACTCAAAGTGATCACCCTGCACCAAAAAAATAAATGGTCTGAATTGCTTTGTGAAAATGCAAAATCAAAATATAACATCAACGATATATGATGAAGTATAAAATCCGAAACCTGTACATACATTATTAGCATTGCTGATGAGTTGTGGTGCAGGTTTGTTGACATATCCAGTGACATCACGCTCAAACAAAACAAATGAGCTCGAACCAGTGGCATCCTGAACTCGCACCTGAAGCTTTATCTTGGAAGTCAATAGGTGAACATTAACTTTATACAGAGGCAACAAAGATTAGTAGTATAAGTTCAACCTAAATAAAGTAAATAAAACTTGTAACATGGTTTTACTTGGGATAAACATCAGTGATCACCCCGCATTCACCGCATTCAAACCTTGCAACACCCTCATCACTTGAATTCTCATCAACCAATTGATAAAGGCGTTCAACCTTTTTCGAGCACTTTGAGCATGCATGATAGTACCAGCCATTTCCTGCCTGAATCCTGCCTGAATCCTGCCTGAATCCTGATAACGGTAGCCACCACAATACAACCAGTAGCCTGCGCGATGTATACAAAAATGAACCGACTCAACATCCCAAAAACAGTTGCATGAAATCAATATGTCATTGTAGGGGTGAGTAGTAACCAGGTTATAACTGAAGTCTGGTAAGACTATATAAACCTAAATTTAGCACATGAGATATAACATATATCATATGTCAGTTGTGACATGTATCTTCTGAATTGAAATTGTAACTTGGCAAGCATAACTTAAAGCAATGATCAGATAATAAACGAACTGCAGGTTCCTATGAGGCTACACGACGTTTAAGACAAATCTTATAGTGTCACTAAAATCGACTGCAGCAGCCAATTATTGAAGATAAAAAACACACATTCTGACCAAGTCATTAAATCTCATGTCACTAAAAATGCCACACGACGTTTCACATTCATCTGACGACAGGTTCCTATGAGGCTATGATGGCACTACAAGTGTTTGAAAACCACTGGCTCAATGGTTATTACATAACCAAGGTGGCTCGGTATAATATCCTTGACCCAGCATAACCAAACTTGATGATTGCCTTACTTCAATTTCATGATATTTTGTTTGTAATTTTAACTTATACGGCTATACCATGCCAGTAACCAGGATTTAAGAACTCTCAAGGTCAGAATTTTCTTAAAAAAATTAGAGACTCCCAAATAAAGCCGATCTAAAATTTTTACTATGCAAACAGTTAGACCTGGAACCTAATGGATCATGTGAAGAATCTAAAATTGACATATATCATAAAGCTCAGCCGCGCACGGCTCTTGTCACAACAGAAAGCATGTTAGTACCTCTTTGATGTCATCGAGCTCATCAATGCTCTTGACTTCAAAACGTTGCCAGTAGTCTCCTGGATTGGAGTAAACAGTGCTTGCAGACAGTATCCTCTGTTCTGCTGGTTCAACATTGACAATGAGCAACCTAAGAATATACAAATGTCATGAGTACGCATACATATATATGATGAACAATGACAAGATTCCATGTATGATGTAATATTAAAACTATAGTGCAATTTATACATGTATTTCAACCTGTCATATAATTTATTAAAACCACAACATTAATTGCTGCGAAAATAAATTATACCTTTCCTTAAACTCTGTAAAGGCAGGTAAATCAGCATTAATCCACACTTTGCAGCCAAACATGGAATTTGAGATTTGTGTCTCGTCTGTCAAGGGAAAGAATAATTAAGTACAAATTAGTCAGGTTTGAACAGAGTGGGGTGATCAGTCAATCGCTTACTTTCCCATTCACCAATCTTAGCAAACTGCACCAGTATGAAGATACGGCCATCCTCCCTATTTGTATCCGCCAAAAAGTTGTCCAAAGTTGTGGAATGCTCATCCCACAGAGCACAGTTCAACTTCATTCCACTGATAGCAAAAAAGAAACATATAAACTCCTACTTTGTGTTCTTATATATGAAACCATAATTGCATCCAGTTGAAAAAAAAGAAGTACACCGTATAATAAACAGCACACGTACCCCTCATTTTGTAACTGGAGATTTTTGACACGCCTTTCCTTGCCTTTCGTGGTCATAACCTTGGTATCCTGGCAATGGATAACCTCGCCAATGACATCTGAAATAGTTTATATATATATATATATCAGCGTATTATCAATAAAAAAAGTATATGATGAGAGATTTGTTTGTACGTACCAAAGGAATACACAGATTCAAAGTTCTTTGTCAGAATCTCATCAAAAGATAATAGCTGAATTGACTGTTCCGGACCAGCCCAGTCGTTAGACAATCTAACACTGGTGTTAGGGTAGAAATTGATTTTGCACGGATGCCTCGTGAGTAGAAACCTCCCCTTATTCTCCCCTACCCCAAAGTTTGAGATAACACGTACCCCTCCTTCCTCTAGTAAGGCACCAAACTTCGGAATCAGCTTATGTTTGACCGTAGCCTGGATCCTTGATCCCTGCATTGTTAATAAAGACCATTTTCATATAATAATAGAAACAACAAATTTATAAAAACAAATTTTTGATATTAAGATTACAACACCATGTCAATACTTGAGACCACCTGAGGATTGTTGCTGAAAGTTTGTTTCCACAGCCTTATGATCTTCACTTTCACTTTCCATGGTTGGTCTTCACCATTGATTTCACTGACGAGTGACATGTTTTCAGCGGCCATAAGAGTTATTGCTTTTAATATCAAAAAGAAATATAGAAGTCGTAATGAGGATGTTTTGGATCAGTGATGGTATATATAGGATTTTAACCCAAACTTATCAAAAAGTTAGTTACAATGAACTTAACTCAAAATACAGATAGATGAAAGATTTTTTTTTGAAAAAGATAGATATATAAAAGATAATGATAATAATTTAAAGTTTGAATATTTTGAATTCTGTAACTAATTAATCTGATTTTTAGATAAAACTCCATGTTTTATAATATACCTGGATGGATGAATCCATGTTTTTATAAAACTCCTAAATTTATAAATCAACAAAATTTAATTCCTATCGTCACTGATCGCATCTTTGAATTTGATATAAATATAAAATAACAGTTTTTATAAATCAACAAAATTTACACCATCCCAAAAGTTAGGGTTTTTTTACCTTCCCAATCAAATCATTACCATAACCCTATTTCATTCCAAATTCATCCATAATATAGATAGATACAGATAGATTGACTTACATTATCGCATAAAACTTGCAACTTTAATTCCTATCGTCACTGATCGCATCTTTGAATTTGATATAAATATAAAATAACAGTTTTTATAAATCAACAAAATTTACACCATCCCAAAAGTTAGGGTTTTTTTACCTTCCCAATCAAATCATTACCATAACCCTATTTCATTCCAAATTCATCCATAATATAGATAGATACAGATAGATTGACTTACATTATCGCATAAAACTTGCAACTTTAATTCCTATCGTCACTGATCGCATCTTTGAATTTGATATAAATATAAAATAACAGTTTTTATAAATCAACAAAATTTACACCATCCCAAAAGTTAGGGTTTTTTTACCTTCCCAATCAAATCATTACCATAACCCTATTTCATTCCAAATTCATCCATAATATAGATAGATACAGATAGATTGACTTACATTATCGCATAAAACTTGCAACTTTAATTCCTATCGTCACTGATCGCATCTTTGAATTTGATATAAATATAAAATAACAGTTTTTATAAATCAACAAAATTTACACCATCCCAAAAGTTAGGGTTTTTTTACCTTCCCAATCAAATCATTACCATAACCCTATTTCATTCCAAATTCATCCATAATATAGATAGATACAGATAGATTGACTTACATTATCGCATAAAACTTGCAACTTTAATTCCTATCGTCACTGATCGCATCTTTGAATTTGATATAAATATAAAATAACAGTTTTTATAAATCAACAAAATTTACACCATCCCAAAAGTTAGGGTTTTTTTACCTTCCCAATCAAATCATTACCATAACCCTATTTCATTCCAAATTCATCCATAATATAGATAGATACAGATAGATTGACTTACATTATCGCATAAAACTTGCAACTTTAATTCCTATCGTCACTGATCGCATCTTTGAATTTGATATAAATATAAAATAACAGTTTTTATAAATCAACAAAATTTACACCATCCCAAAAGTTAGGGTTTTTTTACCTTCCCAATCAAATCATTACCATAACCCTATTTCATTCCAAATTCATCCATAATATAGATAGATACAGATAGATTGACTTACATTATCGCATAAAACTTGCAACTTTAATTCCTATCGTCACTGATCGCATCTTTGAATTTGATATAAATATAAAATAACAGTTTTTATAAATCAACAAAATTTACACCATCCCAAAAGTTAGGGTTTTTTTACCTTCCCAATCAAATCATTACCATAACCCTATTTCATTCCAAATTCATCCATAATATAGATAGATACAGATAGATTGACTTACATTATCGCATAAAACTTGCAACTTTAATTCCTATCGTCACTGATCGCATCTTTGAATTTGATATAAATATAAAATAACAGTTTTTATAAATCAACAAAATTTACACCATCCCAAAAGTTAGGGTTTTTTTACCTTCCCAATCAAATCATTACCATAACCCTATTTCATTCCAAATTCATCCATAATATAGATAGATACAGATAGATTGACTTACATTATCGCATAAAACTTGCAACTTTAATTCCTATCGTCACTGATCGCATCTTTGAATTTGATATAAATATAAAATAACAGTTTTTATAAATCAACAAAATTTACACCATCCCAAAAGTTAGGGTTTTTTTACCTTCCCAATCAAATCATTACCATAACCCTATTTCATTCCAAATTCATCCATAATATAGATAGATACAGATAGATTGACTTACATTATCGCATAAAACTTGCAACTTTAATTCCTATCGTCACTGATCGCATCTTTGAATTTGATATAAATATAAAATAACAGTTTTTATAAATCAACAAAATTTACACCATCCCAAAAGTTAGGGTTTTTTTACCTTCCCAATCAAATCATTACCATAACCCTATTTCATTCCAAATTCATCCATAATATAGATAGATACAGATAGATTGACTTACATTATCGCATAAAACTTGCAACTTTAATTCCTATCGTCACTGATCGCATCTTTGAATTTGATATAAATATAAAATAACAGTTTTTATAAATCAACAAAATTTACACCATCCCAAAAGTTAGGGTTTTTTTACCTTCCCAATCAAATCATTACCATAACCCTATTTCATTCCAAATTCATCCATAATATAGATAGATACAGATAGATTGACTTACATTATCGCATAAAACTTGCAACTTTAATTCCTATCGTCACTGATCGCATCTTTGAATTTGATATAAATATAAAATAACAGTTTTTATAAATCAACAAAATTTACACCATCCCAAAAGTTAGGGTTTTTTTACCTTCCCAATCAAATCATTACCATAACCCTATTTCATTCCAAATTCATCCATAATATAGATAGATACAGATAGATTGACTTACATTATCGCATAAAACTTGCAACTTTAATTCCTATCGTCACTGATCGCATCTTTGAATTTGATATAAATATAAAATAACAGTTTTTATAAATCAACAAAATTTACACCATCCCAAAAGTTAGGGTTTTTTTACCTTCCCAATCAAATCATTACCATAACCCTATTTCATTCCAAATTCATCCATAATATAGATAGATACAGATAGATTGACTTACATTATCGCATAAAACTTGCAACTTTAATTCCTATCGTCACTGACCGAGATCCGAATAGTGTGTGAAAATAGAACTTTGAGGTATTAGCTTAAAATTAGAACGTTGGTATTGAAATTATGCTTCTCTTACGTCCAATTGTTTTTGTTTAACTTGGTTAGGTTTCAAGATCAGGATCCTAGGCTGTATCATATTGACCATTTTAGCAATTTCATTTATTTTTTTTGCGATGATATTTGCAGAGTGCTCTCCAAATCAGATTTTCAAATGGTCAGATCGCTTAGCAGTTCTGATTGGAATTGCCAAGGCAGTACTTTTTCTGCATACTGGTGTAATTCCTGCTTCTTCAAGCAATCGATTAAGGACAAATAATATATTGCTTGATGAGCATCGTATTGCAAAGCTAAGTGACTATGGAATGTCCATTATCACCGAAGATATAGAACAACTTGAGGTTATTTATCTCTAATCTTCATTCTTTCTCTTTAATTGTTGGCTTTCGTGACTTAGATTATATTTGTGATATAGGCAAAGGGTGACGGTCCAAAGGCAAAGGGAGACGGTCCTAAATCATGGTAATGAACCAGTTCTTGGTTGTCATGTCTTATAGTACTGTGGGCCTGTAGGATGGAAAAATAGGCAATTTGGGCGGGTTGGGTAAGTGGTTAAATCATGTAACTTACATATACATATGATTACAACGTTAATGTACACATTTAAGAGGGAAAATAAAAAGAGCAACATTGAAGGTTTTATGCATTTGAATACATTTTTGGATGAATTTTAACTTGTTTGACATGTTTCCTTTTTAATTAAATATCTCAACTTAACCATTAGAGATAAATATAAACCAAGGCTACCCATTTCTATATACATTTGAACTGACCACCTCTATCAAATATGTTTACGGCTGTGTAAATATTATTTTTATTGATGGAGTTAAAATGTTGCAGGCATATGAAGAAGTTGGCTGATGATGTATACGATTTCGGGTTCATATTGCTCGAAACACTTGTAGGCCCGATTGTAACAGGGAAAGGTGAAGCGTTTCTGCTTAATGAAATGGTAAACTATATCTCATTGCTAGGGTTTTTTTGAAAAAGATTCACAAAGATCAAGCTTTCCTTAAAAAGTTATTCATAAATATCAATATTTTGTCGTTTATGCAACAGAAATCTTTTGGAAGCCAAGATGGTAGGCAAAGAATTGTTGATCCAGAGTCTTAACAACTTCCTCGCAAGAATCATTATCGATTGTGATATCAATCACGAACAAGTGCATCTCAGCTGATGCAGGAAACCGGCCGTTGTTTGAAGATGTACTCTGGAACCTGCAGTATGCAGCTCAAGTACAGGCCACAGCTGATTCTGAACAGAGATCAGATGGCGCATCTTAATTACAAGATCTCATTAACAAGTTAGTAGTAATTATAGATTTATAGATACACTCGAGAGGAAGATTCATTCATACTTTATGCACATAATTAGATGTGTAAACAGCTATAAATCTCTAATCATTGTGCTTTCTTTAACGTTCTTGTAACAAATCTTACTGTAAATTACACATTGTTTATGAATTCTTTGGTACGTTTGGAAATTTGCAACGAATATATCCATATATTTGATGCAGAACAGAAGCTATTCAGCTAACACAGGCTATAGGTACACATAATGATGTTAACAACCAAGAAATTTCGAATGGAACTCAAATTACCAACCATCTTGTTCAAAAATGATACGGGATGTATAAAGACGACTTATTTTACGCAATCTGCCTAAAAAAAATATATTAAGAAAACCAGAAAACTGCACTTAAAGCAATAAACATACTATACACTTATCTGTTAAACACAGATGGGCTTAACAACAAGAGGTTTACAAGAACTTTCACCTACAGTGAACTGCTCCTCTTCTGACAACTTTGCCACTAGTTTCGACAACTTTTGCACTACTTCTCCAGCATTTGGCCTTAACAAAGGATCGTTTTCAACGCAAGATTTTGCTAGATTTGCTAACATGACTGCTGCATCAAACGAATAATTCTCCCCCAAAACATTATCCATCCATCCATATACTGCAGGCTAACCCTCGGGCCTCGACCTTCAAACCCTAAACCCTAGACGGGTACCGGCCAGTTTCATTGTATATAAATTGGACCAGTTTCTTACATAGAGGTAATGTTTTACAATTACAATACTGTTTGTAGCAGGCCATGGTGAGGTAATGGTCCTAACTTCTGGTGTTGTTAACACATGGACAGGGGAATCAAGGTGTCGAGCAACCAAAAGCGCATCAGCCATGGTAGCCTTGAATTTAGCTTTTAATTCTTTCGGTGGAGGTAAAGGTCCTGCAGTATTTGGAACAAGGTCGTTCACAGAGATGATATGAAATCAGCTACTTTATCGGAAGTTCTTATTGATACCAAAATCGAAGAAATCTCCTGTTAAATGACCTGATATGTACAGTTGACCAAAATATGCAATATCATAATAATAGTTCAGAAGCTTCCTGGCTCATCAGCTGTTACTTGAGCTTCTTCTTCCTTCATTGAGCTTCCAGAAGCTTCCTGCCCGTCAGTTGTTACTTAACATTCCAAATCATCAGATGGATTCCTAGACTCGTCGACTATTACTTCACTTTTTTCCTTGATTGAACTTCCAGACGATACTAACCCATTGACTGCCACTTAACATTCCAAATCTTCAAATAATTTACCAGACCCATCAGCTATAACTTCACATTGTGTTTTGGTTTCGAGAATTCATAAATGGCCATACACAAGATGTTTCAAGTCCAAAACACTCTGTGTTTTGGTTTCGAGAATTCATAAATGGCCATACACAAGATGTTTCAAGTCCAAAACACATTGTGTTTTGGTTTCGAGAATTCATAAATGGCCATACACAAGATGTTTCAAATCCAAAATTAGAATGTAGAAATTAAATCTCTCTGTGATTAAGTGCCAATCCCATGGGGATTATTTGCTTTTGTTCTTCTTAAAAATTATAGCCAGTTATGGTTAAAATCTCTTAGTGATTATATGCCAATCCCTTGGGGATTTTGTGCCAATCCCATGGGGATATCAATTATATGGTAATTAGAATGTAGAAATTAAATCTCTCTGTGATTAAGTGCCAATCCCATGGGGATTATTTGCTTTTGTTCTTCTTAAAAATTATAGCCAGTTATGGTTAAAATCTCTTAGTGATTATATGCCAATCCCTTGGGGATTTTGTGCCAATCCCATGGGGATATCAATTATATGGTAATTAGAATGTAGTAATTAAATCTCTCTGTGATTAAGTGCCAATCCCATGGGGATTATTTGCTTTTGTTCTTCTTAAAAATTATAGCCAGTTATGGTTAAAATCTCTTAGTGATTATATGCCAATCCCTTGGGGATTTTGTGCCAATCCCATGGGGATTAGCTGGTTAAAAAATATAAATAATTGTGTTAAACCACAAACAAAAATGGCATAAAGGGGACTTACATTTCATGATCCATGTTGTCGAAGAGTCTCTTAAAGTTCTTTTGGCATTTATTCTATTGTAAAAAGCATTCCCGGTTTTCTTAATGGCAACTTCTTCACGTGTCTCCGCATTAGTAGCAACACTAAATTAAGCAGTCAAGAAAAACCAAATATATTCAAATGTTGACAATACAATGAGATGGGAAGCCAAAATGGACAGGAAGTTCATTGATATGATTACAAATAACTAATAAGAAAGAAAGCCAAACTGGACATCGTCATTGAACGTCCAGAAGATTCTGGCTCATCAGCTGTTACTTGAGCTTCTTCTTCCTTCATTGAGCTTCCAGAAGCTTCCTGCCCGTCAGTTGTTACTTAACATTCCAAATCATCAGATGGATTCCTAGACTCGTCGACTATTACTTCACTTTTTTCCTTGATTGAACTTCCAGACGATACTAACCCATTGACTGCCACTTAACATTCCAAATCTTCAAATAATTTACCAGACCCATCAGCTATAACTTCACATTGTGTTTTGGTTTCGAGAATTCATAAATGGCCATACACAAGATGTTTCAAGTCCAAAACACATTGTGTTTTGGTTTCGAGAATTCATAAATGGCCATACACAAGATGTTTCAAGTCCAAAACACATTGTGTTTTGGTTTCGAGAATTCATAAATGGCCATACACAAGATGTTTCAAATCCAAAATTAGAATGTAGAAATTAAATCTCTCTGTGATTAAGTGTCAATCCCATGGGGATTATTTGCTTTTGTTCTTCTTAAAAATTATAGCCAGTTATGGTTAAAATCTCTTAGTGATTATATGCCAATCCCTTGGGGATTTTGTGCCAATCCCATGGGGATATCAATTATATGGTAATTAGAATGTAGAAATTAAATCTCTCTGTGATTAAGTGCCAATCCCATGGGGATTATTTGCTTTTGTTCTTCTTAAAAATTATAGCCAGTTATGGTTAAAATCTCTTAGTGATTATATGCCAATCCCTTGGGGATTTTGTGCCAATCCCATGGGGATATCAATTATATGGTAATTATAATGTAGTAATTAAATCTCTCTGTGATTAAGTGTCAATCCCATGGGGATTATTTGCTTTTGTTCTTCTTAAAAATTATAGCCAGTTATGGTTAAAATCTCTTAGTGATTATATGCCAATCCCTTGGGGATTTTGTGCCAATCCCATGGGGATTAGCTGGTTAAAAAATATAAATAATTGTGTTAAACCACAAACAAAAATGGCATAAAGGGGACTTACATTTCATGATCCATGTTGTCGAAGAGTCTCTTAAAGTTCTTTTGGCATTTATTCTATTGTAAAAAGCATTCCCGGTTTTCTTAATGGCAACTTCTTCACGTGTCTCCGCATTAGTAGCAACACTAAATTAAGCAGTCAAGAAAAACCAAATATATTCAAATGTTGACAATACAATGAGATGGGAAGCCAAAATGGACAGGAAGTTCATTGATATGATTACAAATAACTAATAAGAAAGAAAGCCAAACTGGACATCGTCATTGAACGTCCAGAAGATTCTGGCTCATCAGCTGTTACTTGAGCTTCTTCTTCCTTCATTGAGCTTCCAGAAGCTTCCTGCCCGTCAGTTGTTACTTAACATTCCAAATCATCAGATGGATTCCTAGACTCGTCGACTATTACTTCACTTTTTTCCTTGATTGAACTTCCAGACGATACTAACCCATTGACTGCCACTTAACATTCCAAATCTTCAAATAATTTACCAGACCCATCAGCTATAACTTCACATTGTGTTTTGGTTTCGAGAATTCATAAATGGCCATACACAAGATGTTTCAAGTCCAAAACACATTGTGTTTTGGTTTCGAGAATTCATAAATGGCCATACACAAGATGTTTCAAGTCCAAAACACATTGTGTTTTGGTTTCGAGAATTCATAAATGGCCATACACAAGATGTTTCAAATCCAAAATTAGAATGTAGAAATTAAATCTCTCTGTGATTAAGTGCCAATCCCATGGGGATTATTTGCTTTTGTTCTTCTTAAAAATTATAGCCAGTTATGGTTAAAATCTCTTAGTGATTATATGCCAATCCCTTGGGGATTTTGTGCCAATCCCATGGGGATATCAATTATATGGTAATTAGAATGTAGTAATTAAATCTCTCTGTGATTAAGTGCCAATCCCATGGGGATATCAATTATATGGTAATTATAATGTAGTAATTAAATCTCTCTGTGATTAAGTGCCAATCCCATGGGGATTATTTGCTTTTGTTCTTCTTAAAAATTATAGCCAGTTATGGTTAAAATCTCTTAGTGATTATATGCCAATCCCTTGGGGATTTTGTGCCAATCCCATGGGGATATCAATTATATGGTAATTAGAATGTAGTAATTAAATCTCTCTGTGATTAAGTGCCAATCCCATGGGGATTATTTGCTTTTGTTCTTCTTAAAAATTATAGCCAGTTATGGTTAAAATCTCTTAGTGATTATATGCCAATCCCTTGGGGATTTTGTGCCAATCCCATGGGGATTAGCTGGTTAAAAAATATAAATAATTGTGTTAAACCACAAACAAAAATGGCATAAAGGGGACTTACATTTCATGATCCATGTTGTCGAAGAGTCTCTTAAAGTTCTTTTGGCATTTATTCTATTGTAAAAAGCATTCCCGGTTTTCTTAATGGCAACTTCTTCACGTGTCTCCGCATTAGTAGCAACACTAAATTAAGCAGTCAAGAAAAACCAAATATATTCAAATGTTGACAATACAATGAGATGGGAAGCCAAAATGGACAGGAAGTTCATTGATATGATTACAAATAACTAATAAGAAAGAAAGCCAAACTGGACATCGTCATTATCCAACAACAATTCAGTTACCAACACATATCAAACACCTCTAAACCAAAACAGATATACATACATAAATCCATATCATACATACAGACACGTGCACAATAGAGGCCATGGCAGTAGAATGTTCATTTGCAGCCTCTTGGCTTATGGCACCCTCTTTCTTCCATGTTTCAACAATTGTAAGCTGAGTGGTGTTATTTCCTTGGGTTCCCGAATTTTTTAGAGATTTTGAGGACTTTTTATCCTTTCTCTTGCTATAAAGGGACATGTCAAAGTTAAGGGATTGGGTAATGGGTCAAAGAGGTTGCCATTAAGCATGGGTCAAAACATGTCGAATCGGGTTGCAATGACCTACAAACATAGTTTTTGTAAATTTTCAATAACTATTCAAAGTCACTAATATGTTTTTTATGAACAGAAAACAATACAGTTACAATAACAATATATATTTAAACAACCAACTGGGTCTAAATTATGTCTATATTTGACTAACAAGTTGACACATCTATTAAAACCAGATGATAAAGGTCAAAGGATGTACATAGAAATTTTTTAAAAAAATCATGCCATTATCTTACCTATAATTGTAGCAGCCTCACCAAAACCAAGATTGTCCTTGAAGAACTCAACACTCTCGTCATAAGAGGCAACCCTGTAGAACCAGCACCTTGCACCTTCCATAGAGCCAATACACCTTCATCTGCAGTAATCCTATACAAGCATAGAATGCTTTTGTATAGTCACATGAAGCTGATTCAAATGATGGAAACTCTTTCAGTCTACAACAAAGACACAAACACGGCTACGTAGTTACATAATATGCTCAAATCAAAATTTTAACTAAAGAGATACTGAAACGACGATTTCATATGAAACTCACATAAATTTTTAAATTTTGAAGTTTCTGCAGTTTCTCATTAGTTTACATACACAAAGTATATACATCATAAATTCTAAGTCTATATACACTAAATCAAGAGTTTCTATCGTAAATCATGTCTATGTAATTTGTACATTTAAGACACACACAATTATTACTGTCGATCAACTAAAATCAACCTTCCAAAGGTCCTTTAATTATAAACTCACCAGCATAAACAAATCAAACTACAACACACACACACACACACACACATATATATATATATATACATACCGATTATATATATATACATATAGATATAGATGATGAAAACACCACCATTAATGATACTTGATGAAGTAACAATTAAGCTTTAATCTCTAATTTGAATTCGAATTAACACTTAATTAGCTAAAATAAAACTAAGTAGTAAGAGCTAACAATCAAACATATGAGCTACGAATTGGAGCTACAGAAACTATACAGATACAGAAACACATATATAGATATAGATACAGATATAAATAAGAAACAATTAAGGTTAAAATCACCGGGAGGGAGAGAGAGAGAAAGAATTGTGTGTTTTCCGTCGGTACGGGTTCCGCCCTTGGTGGTGGTCGGAGATGGTGGCCGTCGCCGGAAATGAGAGAGAAGACATAGAGTGTGTGTGATGTGTGTGTCTCGGGTGGGAAAATGAAAAGGAGATCGGGAAGGATGCGTGCGACGTGTTTTCCTTTTTACAAAGTGACGAAAAAGCCCTTCCGTGTATTTTTTCTAATTGATGATAATATCAAATCTGGACCATAGATGAAATTGATCTAATGGTCAGGCATTAGTCCTTTGTTTTCACACAAAACTTGATTTGCAAATGAATATTTACCCCTTTTTTTCCCCTTAAACTTTCAGTATTTGAAAAACCAAAAATACCATTCTCCTTTAATCACTAATTTAAACATCTCCATCTAATATACCTATAATACCCTTAATGAAATAATTTACAGTATAGATCCCCCAACACTTAAAATAACTACAATACCACATTTAACATCAATTACTTTTACATTCACCACCATCGTCGCCCATCACCGTCCCCACCACCGTCACCACCACCACCTCCGCCATCACTACCCCACCGCCGCCGAATTGCGCGGGCATAAGTCTAGTATAAATAAAACGTGTAAGTTAAAGTTTTTGACACGGTCCATTGTGTGTTCCTGGATTCCTCCACTAACTCTAAACAAGTCCACGACAAGCATATACATACTATAATTCTTGATTGATTAAAGCCCATTAGCAACATGAAAGGATGATTGCCCATTATAAACCAGCTGATCCATTAACATTTACATGTGTGTCAAACACAAGTGCATCAGAAAAAAAAAAAAAAAAGTAGAATGTGAATATATATTAAATGAAAATTTAGCAAGACGACAAACACATGAAAAAGCCTGTAAATTGATTTTTATGATTAACTAGAGATGAGTGAAATATGAACCTACAACCAAAAAACCGATATAAACCGATTAACCCAAACCGGAAACAAAATGTAAAGGATCAACGGTATTTGGTTTTGGTTTTTCTGAAAACTGAAACAAACCAAAATATATATTGTTTAATATATTTTATAACTATATCCTTTCATAACTTATGTTTTCTTAGATTTAATAAAATATTTGCTTTTTGAGTGTTAAGATAAAAATCAATCATATCATTTAGGCAAAACTACATAACAAGTATAATAAGTTACATATTGAGTCAATTTACAAAAGATATAAATAGTTACGTAAAATTAATTTTATGTTATAAATTTCTTAGCTGGTGAGCTTAAATTGTCAAAATGTAATCATTAGGCATAAACTTTAAACTTTGTCCAAACTCACAAATGGTTAAAATCTATATAAAAAAAAACGAACTTGATAGCCCTAAACCGGAAACCGAACTATTTAAAAACGAAATACAATAGTTTTAGTTCTCAGAAGCCGAACTTTTTCAGTTTTAGTTAAAAACCGATCATAACTTAACCAAAACTCATATGCTTAAATATGCTTAAGAATACGTATGACAATTGACAATACTAAAAATGAAGATATAAAAATAGAAATTCATTTGTTTATAATTAAATTGATTAATCATTACTTATATTTGTAACTAGTAAAATTTTGCCCAGCGTTGCGGGGCTTCAACTGGTGTGTTGAAACAATTGCATTATTCTAGTCTAAATGTGTTGAACCTTCAACCACCTAAACTAATTTATTATGTAAAATTTAAATGAAAGTTTTCAATTTAAAAATCCCAAAAGAAAAAAGTGTGATAAAAATTAAATAATGGTATGTGGCAACATAATGGTATGAGACATGATAATGAAAAAGTTGCAATATATTGGTTAAACCCAAAAGAAAAAAAAATGTGCAAAAACCAATAAGTAACCGTGTAATACCCCAAAATTTTATAGCTAAACAGTAAATGAATATATTAATTGGTGTGTTTCAGTCTTTTGATTTCGGGAACGAAATTTATTTTTAAGTAGGTGGAGCTGTAATATCCTATAAAATTAATACACTATAACTAAGAAAATATGTAGGACATATATTATATGGAAACATTATTTATAATTGAAGAGATACAATTTATCTTAACTTTAATATAATTATTTATATTCTAAGTTATAAAATAATTTGATTATAATAATAAATTGAAAGGTCTATTTTGTTAAAATGGTTCATAGATAGATGTAATAATCTCTTACGATAATATATAATTAAATTTGGTACTAAATAAAATATTAGAAATAATAATGTAATTAAATAGTAGAGATAAAGACGTACTAAATTCTCGGTCCCTCTATATTCCTTCCGAAGAAATACGAATCCCATATCTTAGCATTTAATCTCATTATACCCTTTGTATTCATATGTGTGCGTGTGATGGTAAGGAAGAAAAAAAAAATCAACATAACCATCCCCTTGTTTTCTAGTCTGCAGCAAGAAAAATAAGATATTAATAATAACAAAACCAAAAACCATCTCATTCGTTTCATGTCCGCAGCAAAACAAAAACAAAAACTAGTTCACTCAATAGATTATTAATAAACTATTGATATAATAATAACATTGGTTTAGTTGTGATTTTGCTTGTTCGACAGAAACAAAACCTTTTGTTTCTTAGTCATGTTCGAGCGAAATAAGGGAAAAGCGACACTAGAAGTTTTTGTCTTTCGGTGATTCTTTCATTGTTGCAATTGTTGTGATCGAATATAAGGTACGGATATTCTAGAGGTTATTAGGATCTTTCCGGTACAATCTTCTCTCTCAAAACTTTATTTGTTATATATTTATATATATAATGGTACGGATATTCTAGGTGGTATTAGGATCCTTTCGGTAAAATCTTTCCTCTCAAAACTTTATTTAAAATTTTGTGAAAATTGTATGGATTCGATATTTGAAAAAATCATTTGTTTGTTAGCCTTTGAATATATTTGTTGATTCGAAAATTATAATATTTTTGATATATATATTAAGTGTGTCAAAACCATCTCTTGAAACCCAATTTAATAATAGTCCCGAAGAGTTGCGTTTGGGTGTTACACTTGATGCGGTGATTCGTACAAGTGTTCCCCAATTCGTACACTCATATATGTCCCTCGAGTATTGGCCCCGAAAGATAATACAGTCGCATATTATTAATCATATTTGTGGGCCTTGAAAAATTAATACAGTCGCATATTATGAGTCATGATGGCTCCATTATATATTTGTGAGAATTGGGTGATGGAAATGTGATTTTAAGTTTATATTTAAATGTCTTAAAATATTTTATTTCTAGTTGTCCAAAAATTCCTTTTGTCTCTTAAAAACTTTCGATATATCTATATATATAAGTTGGTCAAAACGGTTTCTTAAGATATGCATATAAGAGTAACCTATCCATGGAGGTCCCATGGGCGCGTTGTTGTGACACCGATGACGTGGCACCGGCCGTAGCGGTGTATTTGATTTGATCTACGGCGTCTCCTTTTGATAACCCGGTAGTGGTTCGAGCTCATTATATTATATTTTGATAGGAGGCGTATGGATCGGTCCTAGGTAAATTTTGTTTGACGGTGGGCGCTTATCGTAGTGTCATACGAGGCGTTTCGCACCATAAATGAATGATTAGTGGAGTAGCTACCCTATGATTTCATTCGGCCCTGATAAGTTATTTGTTTGACTCTTAGATGCATTATTTTATGAAACTTGGTTTTATATTTGATATATATATTTGATGTATAATATAATGTGGAATTATACATAATTGTACTTTGATTTGAAATAAGTTTGTTTCGAAAATAAGTTTGTTTCGAAAATAAGTTTGTTTATAAAAATATGTTTTCGCTTTTCATACTATATTCCTGCTTTTGTCATATCCGTTCACTGGGCTTTTTGCTCAGCCGTATTCCTTTTTCTTTCTTATACGACAGGTGCGGGCTTTGGGAACGAGAGAAGAGAGTAGATGGAAGTGGACTTAGCACCCCTTGCCTTAGAGTTTTATTTCGAGCTTTAGAAGTATTTATTTTGATTTGTCAGGTTGACTTTGGTTTGACTTTGAATAAGATTAACGCCCTTTTGGCCTTAAAGTCCTTTGATATCATTTTGTATTGTTTAGAAAATTAGGGGCGTTACAAACCGTGTTTGAAAACTCGAACGGGATGCGATTTGACAAAATCCGATTAGTGGTTCAGGATGTGTAGTGGTCGAATAGTAATTCGCCACGCATGCAGTTACTATTCATCCTTTAATTTCTTTTTAAAATCAAAAATGAAAAGAAAAAAAATTTTAAATGAAAGTTTTCAATTTAAAAATCCCAAAAGAAAAAAGTGTGATAAAAATTAAATAATGGTATGTGGCAACATAATGGTATGAGACATGATAATGAAAAAGTTGCAATATATTGGTTAAACCCAAAAGAAAAAAAAATGTGCAAAAACCAATAAGTAACCGTGTTTGAAAACTCGAACGGGATGCGATTTGACAAAATCCGATTAGTGGTTCAGGATGTGTAGTGGTCGAATAGTAATTCGCCACGCATGCAGTTACTATTCATCCTTTAATTTCTGTTTAAAATCAAAAATGAAAAGAAAAAAAAATTAAATGAAAGTTTTCAATATATTAGTTAAAAACTATAAGGAGAAAAAGTGTGATAAAAACTAAATAGTGGTACACAATGGTATGTGGTGCATAATGGTACAGGATGTGACGGCTAAAAAGTAACAATATATTGGTTAGAAACGCAAAAGAAATAAAAATGTGAACAAAACCAATAAGTAACCTGTGTTTAAAAATTCGAATAGGATGTGATATGACAAAATCCGATTAGTAGTTTATGATTTATCGTGGACGAATAGTAACGCACCACATAGGCGGTTACTATTCATAAATCATTCTGCATTAACAGTGCCACCGTCACGTGGTACTGATGACGTCATCATTTTACTGTTCTTAAGAGTACCATAATTGTAATATATAATAATTATCTATGATTTGAAGATCAAAAAAAGAAGGTGATGGTACTTGGATCATATCTAATAAATAGCTTATCTCCTAAATCAAAAAAACCATAAATATGTTGGCTTTTTCAATTAATCTAGTTGTCACTTGCTTTTCCGTTTATAATAATCCCACTCTAAACTTTCTAAGTGTGGGGATAAATAATTATACGATGTTTTACAAAGAAAACAAGTTGTTTACAATTTGGAATTCCAAAAGGACCACACCTTTTTCGGCTAAGTAAATACCTACTTATTTATCTTGAGTTTCTTTTTTTAGCACCGATTTTGATAATTTGAATAAACCCTATATTAACAATTTCTTTAAGGGGTCATTTTCTATTATCCAGTTGGGACCCAATTTTTTTATTTAAGCTTTCGGATATGGCTCTGATAAATATGAGAAATAGCTTTTATATTTGCCCCCTCACAAAAACATTTCTAGCTCCGTCCCTGGGTTTCAATCTCTTTTATGATCTTGGCATCACTTTCCGAAACAACAAATCAACATATATGCCTCGATTATTCAGATCTATTTTTGAATAAGCTAAATATTGAAGTAGATGGCAACGCGTGTATAACCAGGTTCAAAATAGGCAAATAACACAAGTTTCAAACATGAAAACGATTTGTTTAACACTTGGCCGCAATAATTTGGGTTAATATCCTTAGCCAAGGATATGTATGTAAAATATGCAAGGATGTGTGGTGTGTGAAAAATATGAAGATATTTGTATTGTTGGAAGAAAAATTAAGAATTCTAAAAGTTTAAATTTGTAAGGATATGACATGATAGACAACTTTTCTTTTCTTTTTTTAATTTTGTTAGTGTATAATTAAATAAAAGGTGAGTCCAAGACTAGTCCTGGGTATAAGGTTGGATTTAGAGGGATTTATCGATTTAATTTTTTAAAATAAAAGATTTAATGAAATTCCTACGAATCACAGGTACCAGTCGTGTAATTCACTTCTTTATATGTACATAATACATTATTTTATTTTATTTTTGTATGATACAATACATCATATTTTCTTCTTTTGACAAGAACGTTCCTTTCCTAATGGAAGATGCCAGGATGAGTAAAAGGACCCCACATACATTCATTATGTTTCATATATATCAAGTAAGATAAATCAACAAGAATTAAAAATCTTAAAAAAAGATCTTTGATAGTTATGTTTCGTAAAAAATGTGCATGTGGAAACCGTTGTAGTTGTACCACCAAAAGAAGTTGCAAACCATTTAACATTCACAATCAATAGACATATCAACCATCCACACCAACATTCACCTCAAGAGACAATGACTACTCTTTATCTTTAGATATATTGGATAACCACTTGAACAGTAATATGTCAAATATATCTAGGTAGCGGGTCACCAAATATGTCTAGCGAGATTTTAAGATAAATAGAAGCGTAAATATATATATTTATAGTTTTTTACTCATACAAAGTTAAGGCGATGATTGTATAAATGTTCGAAATTAATATATTAGATTCATAGACTCTTTTTCTTTTCTTTTTTCCTTTTTTTTGGCGAAAAATGTTAATTGTTGGTTTTTAGTTTTCCCCGACTTAGTAATTAATCGTCAATGTTTACATTTGAATCTTGATGCTTCAGATAAACAAAGTCTCCCACATCCTGTTCGTATCACTAGTACAGAGACTTGGCACTGAGGCCTGAATTCAAACTTGTCACCCTCAATATTATAAAGCTTTGTCTTGCAACTAAAAGAAAAACACATATCGACAATTGTTCTTTGCTTTGCAAACGGGTTTAACTTCAACGCGAAACCATATAAGGGACTCCGTAAATCTGGTTACCTTACCTCTAATGAACCATGTATATTGTAGTACATAGTACTGATAGAGTTTAGCCAAAATGGTAACCCTATTGAAATGCAATTCCAATCGATCATGGACTGTTTGGGTGCCAAATTAACCAAACACCACTATGTAAATAATGAATTGAACAAAATGAAACGAGAAGGTTACCCGCGCAATGCGGCGGCAGCGACGGGTGGCGCCGGTGTTGGTAACCTAGCGATGTGTTTATTAATTTAAAAGTAATTGATTTAATGGGGGTAAGGTAAAAAAAATAATTAATTTCATTAAGGGTATTATAGGTATATTAGGTGGAGATATTTAAATTAGTTAATAAAAGAGAGGAGTAATTTAGATATTTCAAATGCTGAAAGTTCAAAGATGAGAAAATGATGATTTGCTTTATAAGGAAGTATAGATATAGATAAAGTACAAATTTTCCAGCTGTTTTATTCCTCAAACTCTCAGCGTATTAATTTGTAAGATCTATAAGCATAGTTGTCGACTCGTAACTTTTGACTCGACTCGAAAACTTGATTTTTGACTCGTGACTCGAATCGTAAGAGTCAGGACATTTTTATATACTACATAATATTGTGTAATTATATATGTGACCTATTTATAAACAATATATAAGTTGATTATCTTAATACATTACCAAAATATTACATATTCGATACTTTTGAGTCATAAATTTAGAGTTTATCTCCAAATTCGTACTAAAAGGATCAAAATACATATAATAACATACAAGATAATGTAACTATAAATATGATATATAATTATAATCATCTATCAAAGTACAACAATAATAAGTTTGCGACTCGCATCAACTCGTTTAAAATTCACACCGCGACTCGTAAGATTCAGGATAAAAAAGAGTCACTCAGCGAGTCGTCTCATTTTTGGTGTAATTCAACTCGACTCGTAAGAGTCGACTCGTGACTCGTAAGAGTTTAACAACTATGTCTATAAGTATAGATAAAACTGTCGAACGGTTGAAGTTGAACCACAACAATCCAACCAAAACTATATTTAGCATTTACGAGAGATAGTGCTCGCGCGTTGCGGCGGTGAGATGGTGGGGTGATAGGTCAAGTCATAGAGTATGATAGCCAAATGCCTTAACCGTACGGGCTCCGCCATCGGATTTAAAAATTCGTCGAAAGTATATCAAATGACATCTCTAATGAAAGAGCATGAAATTTTAAGAACACCCATACAATTTTTATAATTTATCGATATACGGTTTTTGAGATAAAAGATTTTGAATGAATTAGAAGAATAAAATGATTTATGGAGGAGAGAGAAAAAATGAGTGGTTGAGATTTGAGGAGAGAGAGAAAAATGAATGGTTGAGATTTAAGGGTATTATATGTATATTAGGTAGAAATGTTTATATTAGTGAATAAAGAAGAGGGGTAATTTAGGTAGTTCAATTACTTAATTGAGATTTGAAAAAAAGAGCAAAATGCTTTATAAGATAGTATTAGATATATAGTGATCAAAATGTATGCATGATGGTGAATAGGGTGCTTGTTTAGATAATCACACTCTTAGCATGTGTATAAAATAAACAAACACATATCAATGAAATTTATAAAACATGTTTCATCTTATAAAAGATAAACGAGAGAAGATGAAAATAAGATAAACTAAGAAAAACACAATTAATACAAACCAATTAGTAATTAGATAAATATATTCGTCTGCAACACACATTAATAACAATATTCTTTGTAAGAATGAGTGAGTTTAAATAAAATAGATGGGGTTTTCATGTTCAAATTAATTGAAAATGTGAGTTTTTGAATAAGATGTGTGCAACTTTATCCGGGGGGAAGATATTAACAAATGAAATTTAACAACTACGTACAGAAACTATTATTATATATCATGACACCGTACGTTTAACCGAATAGTTAGGCTCTTAATTAATATTCGAGTCAAAGAAAAGCACTTATATGCCGATGAAAGTACAAGGAAATAAAATGCAACATGACACAAAAAACATTTTATCAGCCTTATCTCTAGAAAAAACACGGTAAGTGCGAAAATAACACGTAAAATTATACTAGTGGCTAGGTGTTTACGGCAGCTAGCCCCATATACTCTTTTCGTAAAAGGAGCTGCTAGCCCAAAAGAAGCAGCTCTCTCTCTTTATGACCATGAAAAATCCTTAACCCAATTACACTCGTCATTTCTAAAATAGAACCCGTCTTCCTTAACCAACCACGAAACTTTCCTTAGAGGTGGTCCACACCCGGGTTGGTCTCTATGTACCCGAAAAGCTTCAAACTTCTTTCTGGTTCGATCCCATTTCATGGTGCAAGAGAAAAAGGGGGTAGAGGTCCAAAAACTGAGTTTTATGTCCCAAGAGAAATCGTCACCTTCTTGAAGAGCTCGACCGCCTATAATACCACCATCTTTTGAGGAGCACCAGATGACTAGAGGGAGAGAGGAGTTGTTGGTGAAACCATTAACTACTCGGACTTGGTATGTCATACCATGGATAGAGAAGTATTTAGGCTGGTGGTGTTTCATGGACATGAACACCATATATGAAGCTAACAAAAGCAGCAGAAAAATTTGCCAATTTTTCATGGTGCTAAGTTGTTTGGATCTTAGATTTAAAGGCTAAGTATGTGTGCTAAGACTTGATAGTGTAGCGAAAGACACAATGCGAGTTGTATTTATAGCTTAAAAGTAGTGATGTGACTTGGCATAAATTAGAGAGATAGTATAATATATACATAGACTTTCCTTATTTGAGAACCATTTTTTTTTGCAAGAACCATGAGAACTCTCAAATTATGTATTGGATCACATGTTTTTTTTGTTCATTCACATGTGAAATAATATAAAAAAGTATGTTGTAGAAGAAACTTTTTTAAAAAACCTTCAAAATAGCCTTTTGTGAACTTGTGAATGAATATGTTCACGTTTTCGTTCACATGTGATCAAACGGGTATATATAAGGTTTTGAAAAAAACTTTCTTCTACAACATATATTTTTATAACGTTTCACATGTGAATGAACAAAAAAACATGTGATCCAATACATAATTTAAGAGTTCTCAAGGTTCTTACAAAAAAATGGGTTCTCAAAATAAGGGTCCCCTATACACACACATATATATATATATAAGCAGTTTATATATACTAACGTGGTTAGAAGTTACAAAAATGTAATTTGACTACAAAAATAATCAAAGAGGCAATCCAATTATATCACCGAATGCAGTATAAAATACTAAATGAGTTCGAGTTATCATCGGTACCCATGGTACCCGTCCTGTCGCATATAAAGCGGTATTAGTCCTGGTCTGATATAAGGCGGTATCCGGAAAATCCCGTGAACTACGGGATTTCGCGGTTCCGTCCCGGTCTCAATCTCGAAACCACCAAAAATGAATACCAGTCCCGATCCCAAAGGGGATTCAGTACCCCCTTTTGATACCGGGATCGGAACCAGATCAAGACTCGGGATTTTTTGCTCATCCCTACTCAATAATGTGACATAACTCCTTACTATTAGATCACTTGATAAATGCAGTATAAAAAAATCACCGCTCAATAACATAAGCTTTTACAAGACACTCGGATAGCAGGTATGGTTACTAAACTTTTTACACCCCCTTGCTTTTTCCTCTTTTGGCCGGAGGTCCTTATGAAAGCAGTCTCTCTACCTTTGGGTAGAGGCAAGACTGTCTACAGTTTCACCTCCCCATACCCCGCACAGGGATTGGGTACTGTTGTTGTTGTTTGTATACTATATAAAATATTTACTAGTGTTTTCAAAACCATCAAAAGTTTTATAATGAGCATTTTGTATTTATCTTCATTTATATATTATTATTATTATTTTTTTTTTTTTTATTTTTTTTTATCAATAACAATCACTTTCATTAGAAATTCGGAGGATTTACAAGAAATTGGTAGGAAGCCGAGATACTATCTGAGCCCCCACCCCTCTAGCAATAGCAAAACTAATCCTACTAAATATATGAGTAGCAGCACGTGCACTAGTGTCTTGAGCCACAGAGAACCTTCGGATTCGCTTTAATAAGGTCACCGCATCCTTCTCGAGTTCCCCAAAGGAAGAGAATGAGAAGGGGAGAAACCCATATCCAATATCCGCACACTTAGCCTCGTACTTGACACTTATTATTATTATTATTATTATTATATACAATAAATTATCTTTATCTTTCGGTAATAGAACCAACATAATTGTCAACTGGATACAACCAAAAAGAGGATAACACAAAAATGTTAGACATCTTAATCCTTTTGGGATGGTTTATGTATGTTTAATGTTTAAATTTACATTTCGATAACTTTATGCAGCTGAAAGGTATGCAGTTAGATATTTTTTAAAACGGATGACACACTGACTTTTAACTTTAACTTTATACGAGTAATTTTCATGTGGAAGAAACAAAAATGGTAGCGTGGATAATAAAAATGGAACAACAAAGATACCATAATATAGGCCCTGGAATTAAATAAAGTATGATTGTGTTAGCTCACTTCTCTTGGGGTGAATACCAAGGTTCAAATCTTTGCATGGATGTTGTATCCCAAAGGCAGCTAGCCCGTAGCCACAGCATGTAAACTCACCAGGCCAGCGTTTCAAGTTCAATTTATAGACCATCACATTATCAAAACTCGATCTTGTATTGTTATTAAGCCTTGTAGCTATGGTTACTGAATAAAACGTGTGTGATGCATTTCAGATCTAAGTATACGAGTACTTACCAGAATGAGAAATATAACTCATAGAACAATCATAATTCCTTTTTTCATAATTTGCTGCTATTGGTACTATACAAGAATTCCCATGAACGCATAAGCAAATCATTATAGGAGGGGGAAAAAAAAACTTACTCGGTTTGAGAAATGCTTGCAACCATGTGTCCAATAGCATCCTCAAGGTGTAAAAAGTGAGTCAAGAATTCACCATGTAGAGCGGAATAATCTAATTGACTTTGCTTCCATAAAGTAATCCCATTAGCAACTATCCTCAAGCCATTCTGCAACAATGAAACTCCTTCACATAGATCATCTGGATATTTTCTTTTCTTATTGGTTTGTGTTGTATCATCTATCTCCATGGCATCACTATAAATGATTATCATCTTTTGGATCCTTTGTTTTAGCATTAGACCTTCTCTAGAGAGCAGCACAAGCTCGTTTATACCAGGGGTAGTTTTGACGATAGCTGCGTCCTTTTCAAAGAATACTTTAAACTCATCCATAAAGCTTCCCTCATGCAAATCAACTCCCGACTTCAAATCAAATGACAGCGCTGCATCTTCAGGTACAAACCTCCATAACTCATTGCAACTAGTGCGTGCAGAAAAATACCCAAATGCTGTAAGTGCTAAATGAACCAAGGCCCAGTGCCGCTCTTTCAATAGCAAGTGAAACAGCTGCCATGAAGCTGAAACCTTCGAATTATTATGAGTCTCTTCAAATTCGATATGACCAAGTCCTGCCACAAAAGCAGCTAAATTTGGTTTGCATTTTGACAATCCAGTATCTTTGACAGCAGAATCTGAGATAAAAAGCCTTTGAAGCTCCAAAATTACTTTTTCCATTTCATCATATACATATATATGCTTCATGCTAGAGATGATCCCTAAAGTTTCACTAAGAAGCTTAAGGTACTGGTCTTTTGAGGTGTCGCTAGTATTGTCATATTTATGGATTATATCGCTTAATAGCTTTAATGTTTTCAATTCTGTGTCTGATATATTCACTTGCCTGCAGAACACACAAGGGAGAAGATATAATATCAGAAAGTAATCAAGACTTATAATATATAATTTGCTAATTTCATATATATATGTAACCAACATTCGATAATGTACTACTTTCTCATACTTAAAAGGATACAACCTTTCAATTACAAAACTATGTAAGGTTGGCGTGGCTAAGAATTGACATTTCTGCATTTACGCCCAATATACCAAGTTTACCAGCTAGTCATAAGAAAATATTACGTAGGATGGAGTGGAAAGGAGAAAAGGGAAATGAGAAAGACTTCCTACGTTTGTTAGCACTATAGAATGGAAATGGGAAAGGAGATGCAGGAATGACTTCCATTCTCTCCATTCTCTATAGATTGGAGATAATGGTGAGAATGGAATCTTTATTTATTTGAGTTTTTGTAGTTTTGATGGGGTTTTATATATTTATTTTAATTATTTATTAAAAGATAAGTAATTTAGTTGTGTATTTTTTTTCCTTATTCATTTTGCTTACTCTTTTGTATTTCTCATATGTTAATTCTCTGTTTGTAGTTTTGTACTAACAACAGAATATACTCTTTTTCCAAATACTCATTTTCTTTCCCACTATTTTCATTCTCTATTACATTTCATTCTATGATTCCCTCCTACCAAACACCCCCTAGTACCCTTTAAAAAAAGATAATATTATAAAAAAGGGTAAGTTGATAAAGATAATATTATACTATCCAGAAAAAAAAAAATTACAGGGAAGTTTGTTATCTTTATTCAATGAGCCCTTTGTTAAAGAACATTTTACTGGATTGTTCAGGCTCACATACAAAACCAAATTCTGCTTCCAGCCAAATTTCATTCATAAGGTTTCATTATTAGATTACATGTAAACAGGAAAAAATCTACAGTTACTTACAGAAACTGCAGTGCGGCAGACATGGCAAAAACTGGTGCACCAAACATACCATTTTTGCATCTTGATAAGTCATCATCGAATGCATCAATAAAGCAAAAATACTCGGTCACTATTCTTTGTTTAGCAGCACTCCTGACCTTATCTGAAAGAGAATTCAGTGGGAATCCTTCCATGAGCAATGCTATACACATAACAGAGGATATACTGGAAACGTTGGTGTTGATGATGAAATTGAAAAATCTATCTGCCATGCATTGTGAACCATGCTTAACGAACATGCAGATCGATCTTGCAAGTTTTCGAAGAATGCTACAGGGATTTAGCACTGATTCCCAAGAAGCCGTGGTTTTCAGTAGCATGCACAGTTTATCAACGATGTCATTCCACATGTCGGTTTCAGCATTGCGAATCATGAAGGACCAAAGTTCCATTATAACCTCCCAGCATAGATGGTGTGGATGAAAGAAATTTTCAAGCAAGAACGACTCCACTTCTCCCCAAAGTACAGTTGAAGAAGCTACAAGCATGAAAGTTTTTATTGCGTGTATAATAGAAGAAAACATATTCTGATGACCCAGACCATGTAGTAGAGGTACTGGCACAGCAAGAATACATGAATAAACATCTTCATCTATAAGTATACTCAATAGCCATTCCAGCTTTTTGGCAATCTCAAGTTTCACATCATCCTCTAGATCAGGAGCACTTCTCAGAAGATTAACAAATAAGGCCACACGACCAATTAACAGTAACTTTGACTCTTGCATAGAAGCACAAGTCAAAGAAAATATCAGATCCATTGATTTGTCACCTCCAGGAACAAAACTTGAGTCAGTAATATCACTAAACACCCAATTAAGAATTTGGCATTTATGCTGATGTTCCAGTTGAGCTGAATTTAACAAGGAGTTGAGCAGATGAATTGATGTTGGTTCCAGAAGTTCTGCCAGAGCCTCACTTGCAGATTTTAGAAGCTCTTCTTTGCCCAAAAAGATCCGAAAGGTTAAGATCACAAGAATGCAAAGTACTATATCTCTAGATATTGAAAATGCTTGAGATGGGTAATGAGAAATTATTCTTGCAGCATTAATCAAGTAAAATTTAACTGGAATGAATACTCTTTTAGCTTCAGCCATAGAGACCGGCTCGATCAACGTTGACCAGGTTTGACTTGCCTGACTCAGAGCTCCTCTGGCCAATGAAATAAGAGACAGAATAATCTCTGCTATGTTTATCTTTACTGCTAGAGCCCCCTTGCATAGCTGTAACAGCATAACGACTCCTTTCCAGGACAAATTTAGTACCGCAACTAAATCTCCACCAGCATTAGCAGCAAGGATGCCCAAATCAGCCAAATTTTCGATAGTACATTTTGTTATATTGATAACATGATTCACATTGTTTGACCCTTTGACTTCAGTGTGTACATCCTTTTCGGTTCTGGCATCATCATCCAAGTTCACATTGTTGCAGTATGCTTTGCATAGACATATAACGGCATCAAGAACCACTTGTGACGCCTTTAATACTTCTGAACCATATGTATGAATTTTCTGTCACGATGATGAATGATCATATAGTTATTTAATTTTTTTTGGAAAGATCATATAGTTATTTAATAGCTAACAATCTTGAATTGCAATGGAAGATAAGGTTCATAGGAAGAAGGATTGATATCCTTCCTTAATCACTAATTCAATTATACTACTCAAAATACGTTGCAAGGATAAGAATACAGGTCCATGGATACTGGGATTCAAAACTTCTATGACACCTAAGGATATGGGAAGAGTTAATATATTGTCTATATATATACAACTTAAATAGCCAAATAGGTAAAAATATCTATTTCATGATGCATAAAATAGACATGTAACAAAACAACATACAAAAAATATTTATTTCATGATACATAAAATGTTCACTATGTTGTTGATTTGCTTAGCGTGTCCATATTGGCCACCACTTAAGAAAAAGAGGTGACATAATGTCATCATGTTTTCCTCTTCCCCAATCCCAATCCCAAACCTAAGTTTGTTTTTAGTTAGCCATTGTAACTAATCACAGAAACAGAAAAATTTTCATCTCTTTTTTGGTATAAAGAAGGGTAATGTCATAAGGTAGCAATATGCTTTGACGGAATGTCCATCTAGGTAGATATTAAGTTTTTATTGCCCGTTAAGGTAGTCTTAAGTTAAAACTTTGTTTGAACGACTACAGCCTAGTTTTTACCAGTGTAACAATGGACCCACGTATATAAGTTATCTTCTGCCACATCTCCCATTTTACTGGTTATAATGGTAAAAATTAAGCTTTAATTGGTGAAATAAACGAATAATTACCTAGATGGTCATAACAAGATATAATTACCAAAATAGACAATCCATTAAAGTTTATTGCTACTTTATGACATTTTGAAACTTGATCAGGCATATCCCCATCTTGTATCTTTGTTAATTCATGGTCAACATCATAGGTAAAGTCAATGCTACATGGGATGTGCCATGAATGCTACGTGAGTCGTGAGAAGATCCATCCTTACTAAAACAAAATGCTTCACCATATACACATACAAATCATGCTTGCATAATAACATCTATATATGAAGAATATCGATTAATTGCAGATGTAAAATTCTGAACGTAGTCACCTTAACCTCTTGTATTGAGTCTTTTGTCAAAGATAAGAGTTCTGAAATGAATGTTTCAACAATGGACATTAACTCCTTTTCTGTGGTAACTGGACACCTTGCCAAAGTTGATGAAACATCTGCCGAATGGCTTAACATATCCAAGAGTACCTAGAAACAAAAGTCGGTTTTTTCATTAAACTTTAATATCGTTAAGACAGAAGAAATGATATCACCGTGGCTAAGCACACGAATAGGATAGAACTAAGAATCAGATTTGGATCATAAACCGCAGTTTATGCCAAGAAAATACAAAGCATTTTAGAAAGAAAAAAAAATGTGGAAGGGAAAGAGAAGGTTGAGCTGGTCAAATAAATGTCACATTGTCACCTGGAAAAAAAGACCATAATGTTCTTCTTCTTGAGAATCACCGGTGGACATAAGTGTCATCTTCATGTGTTTTCTACACCATATGCTTGCCTTATATAAATATGAGAAGCAACTTAGTCTACAGCGTAAACTGGTCCAATTAATGAGTGCAAAAGCAAAGAACTGATTACCTTGGTTCCTAAAGGAAGAAATTGACTGGGGCATTTGGATATATCTGATTCTAGGTAAGTTGTAGCCACTTGCAATATAGTTTTGTTTAACATGCACTGGGATACATCGAGGCATGTGAAGTCTTCCCATAATGCCTAGCTGGAGTTAAGGTGACATTGGAAAAAGGCAGAGCACATAGAAGAATAAAAGTTTAAAAATAGTTCTTCACAGAAATGTTGGTCGGAGTTAAGGACAGGAGAGCATGTATGTAAGGGGGAAAATGTGAGTTGATTATGTTTACATTTTATTAAAAAGCGTGGCAAGTTAAATACATGGGGAGTTTGGTGATCCTAAAAATAGACAACGGATATAGAATATAAAGTAGTAGCTAATGAACTGGTTGCACACATATGCCAATTGTGAAGAACATACATCTTTCATAATATAACGACTTGCAATCAAAACAATAAGATGAATATAATAAGTCTGGCAGCATAAACAACTCATAGATAGATACAAGCAGCTTATTTCATGAGCATCTAATGGTTATTAGCAGCAAAGCAACATGGTAGTACTGATTCGGGTCATAATAGAGGCTTAAAATGCATACAGCCTCGATCCATATAACTAATAGCTGAAGGAGGAGAGTGATAGATTGTTACCAAAAGCATGGACATGAAGATTAAAAGGATACTGTTAGGAATTCGAGTATAGAAGAGCGTTCATTTGCATCCGTTACATCTAACTCCCCAAGTTGAGATATTAGTTGAGTACGGCTCTCGACCACCTGTTTAGAATTAACATCCAAACTTAAAAAATTAAGATGACGTGCATATATCTATGTTTGATAAGTTAGGACACATATAAAAAATATCCCTAAGAAACATGGAACAGAAGATAAACGCCATACAAAACTTTATCCCTAACACCCACCTCTATCTGCTCATACAACCTTTCTATACATATCCCCAATATCAATTTTAAATCACAACAACAGACTGACTACAAATTACCCCACCTATCTTCGTATATAACTAGATCAAGTAACAAATTATAAAAAGCAGCAATTATTCTGTAACTGGTTTCTAAATAATCAAAACAAAAAATTGGAACTTAAAATTAGGGCACAATGGAAGTTAAATCAAAGAAATCGAAAAGGTACGTACATCTGAAGCTTTAATGGAATCCAGTAAGCTCTGGAGCTCGTTTTCCGAGGCCTTTCTCCTCTTCATTATCATCTTCTTCTTCTTCTAATCAATCAAATCAATGTGTTGTATCTATCTGTAATTTTCAGTCTCAATTTTTCCCGCCTGTAAACTTTTATTGGAGCCCAAATGAAAAACTATGCTGTTAAGACAATTTTACCCTCGTTGTGGTGTTGTTTTGTTTATATATGAGTAATGATATTCGTGGGGTCGGTTAAATAAGGAACAAGAGGATCAATCTCGATCGTTGGATCTGGAGATCGGATGGAAAGAAAAGATGCATCTCCGGCCATCTTCATCGGATCTAATCACCACTGATCATCTCCGGCGACATCTCCGGTCATCTTCATCTCCGGCGGCGGCGACATCTCCGGCGATCATCAGTTTTGTTTTCCGATGGATACGGTACGGGCGTTGCCCTCATCAGTTCTAAAGTGCTTGTCACCGAACGCATATAAGAATCGTATGGATTTGATGGGCGGCGATCCAAGAGATGGTGACGGTTTGATATGGTACGGGTGTAGCCCTTGCTACCGGCGCCGTGGTTGGGGTGGTCGGAGATGATGGTGGTGGCGATGGTTGTCTCGCCGGAGAAGGAGATGGTGGCGGCTGCTGTTGTCTCGCCGAAGAAGAAGAAAGA
>CM067167.1:46961223-46978755 GCA_034093135.1 Erigeron breviscapus | reverse complement strand
AAACAAGTGCACCAACTCTTGAGGAATGCACATACGAAGTGTGGAAAGAGTCTTTACTTCAATGGCGTAGTTAGCCTTTTCGTCGCCCGTTAATTCTCCCACCTTGTATGTAGAAGTAACTCCATTCACAGTAAGAGTGGGCCATTCATAACCTTCAGTGATCATAAGATATCGAATGGCTCTGATACCACTTGTGAGTCCCTCGATAGCTACTGATCGCTCTCGAGATCGTCTATTGTTATGTCGTGAGTGCGGAATCCTCACGAGATAACTAGTTTGATTAGTTATCGTATATATTGCTAATTATATCAATATAAATCGGCCTTATGTGATCTATCTTCGTTTTCTATAAGCTAGAAACGAACTTAGTCGCTATTGGTGTGTGTAATATAAACTGGAATCCTCAATTTAGGGTTTCCAATCGTTTATATATGTTCACGATCGATATTGGGCCTGCTGGGCTTTGTTCTTACGAACTTAGCATCCCAGCCCATAAAACGAAGATTATCTTCGTTAGTTCCTAACGAAGATTATCTTCGTTAGTACTAAATACCATCAACATCTATGCTTAGTTATTTTCCAAGTACTTTATGTACAAGAACCTAACATATATTATGTTTGTACTTTATGATATACATAACAAACATCATATATAAACATATAAATAACACCAAAACATGTAATAAATCATTACTAAAACACGAAGTCCATAATCTATCAATTACATATAAATGAATAAGACATAATCAAATCTAAGTTGCTGTTGTCACATCAACATGCATCACACAAGAATATAACACAAAGCTATAATATATATATACCCATACATTCATATCACGCATACATACAAATAGATATAATTGTTGTGAACATTCTTTCAACACTATCCGTTCATCATCACCTTCACGAACACCACCTTCTCCACTGTTACATATATATATATATCATTATTCTTTTATACCTTTATATATATATATATATAATTACCTATATATATATATATATATATATATATATATATATATCATTACGGTTACTGCTACTGCTTTTTGTTGCTGCTCGCTTGTGGTTGTTAATCAAAAATCCACCACCGTTCCCTCCTCCTTCTAACTCACGGTCACACACAAATATATATATAAATGTACACGTATAAATATCGAGCTCAACACCACCGAACTGCTGCTACTTGTATGCTACTGTTGCTTCTACACTTGTGATAACATCGATCACCTATTCACCACCACTCGACATTTGAACAGTGAACAGGAGACGTTCAAGGTTCTTAACAAATCATCTTAGGTCGGCCTATGCTTGTTCATTCACGTTTAAAAACCCTAAACGGTTTCTTTTCGTTTCTAGTTAACCATCGAAGAACCGCCGTGAGCCACCACCTCTGCCATCATCAACCACCTGGAATAATCACACAACAGGTTATTTAATTATTTATAAGTTTCTCATAACAAACTTGAAACAAGAATACCAAATTATAAATCTGTCCGTTATCACCGTTAGATTTTCTGACAGTTTTGGTCCTAAACCGTTAAACTGTTTACAGTTTTAGTCCTTTTTCCACCAGTTTCTTAATGAACTAATTAATGACTCTTTTAAGATAACTACAAAATGGGTTATCTATAACACTGAAACTGTGAATATTGCATAACTGTTATTTTCCAAGTTATCAGGGACTGAAACTGTAATTCATATAAATACAACAATTTAATGATAAATATAAAATAACTAAATAAAACATTAGTATAATTATTTATTAAATGAATTATACTTTATATGATTTAGGTTAACGCATCACGAGGATTATCTACTGCACTTAATCGCTACTGCAACTAAGGTGAGTTTCGTAAACCCTCCCTACTCAATTGAGATTCGGGCTGAAAAGTGTACATGTTTGTTTAACTGTTGATTGTTGATTTGATTGATTGTATGATTGAATTGTTGATGTGGACATGTTAGCGCATTATTCATTATATAAGTCGCACCGTTAGCGCATTATTCATTATATAAGTCGCACCGTTAGCGCATTATTCATGATATAAGTCGCACCGTTAGCGCATTGTTAATTATTAACTATGTAAGCCGCACCGTTGTTGAACGTTATTGATTGTTATGGAACGTTGTTGAACGTTATATGGAATCGTTGTTGTTGAACGTTGACTTGTATTGAATTGTGATAATGTGAAACCTTATAGGTTTTCCTTGGATGTGATTAGTTCTCCTAATCCTCACTTATTGTTAACGGTTGTTATCCGACACAGTTATTCCTTGTTACTTGTCCCTACGAACTCACCAACTTTATGTTGACGCATTTTAGTACACTTTTCAGGTAATCAGGTTAATCAGAGACAAAATGGATGATTGTGTGCTTGCATTACTTGCTAGGATTGGACTAGCTTTGGACTTTCTGGATCCATGATCCTTACTTCCCTTTTATGGGTTACTTTTAGAATCAACTACTATCGATTGAATTGCCTTTTATTATTGATTGAACATGTATTTCGATGAATGTTGATGATTGTATACGTTTGTACAAGTTTAAGGATTGTTGCAAATCCTATGTTTTCATATAGTTTGACTCTACATAATTTCCATGTCGTGCTGTGCTTTTCTAAGTGATACCCCATGATTCCGCCATGTTGGGGTGTTACAGATAAACCGACAACCGTTATTTATAGAAGTCGATTAAAGTTAGTTTTAATTGATTGATAAATAACTTATTAATTAAAAGTAGTTTAATTAATAAATGAATTAATGGGTTGGACTTTTAGTTAGATAAAAGTCCATAATTAATTAATAGTTAATTAATTAAACAAGGAAAGCTCGGTCCGACCCACCTAGCCCCTTAGGGCGGTTCTAGAACTTCTAGGAAAGGGGGAGGACGAAATTTTGAGGATTTTTAGGGTTTTTGGTTTCCTAATTTGATTAGAAGACTTCCGTATAAATACCCTAAGAAATCCCTAAACACACACAAAAGGTGAAAATTTCTTCCATCTTTTGTGTTGGTCAAGAAACCAAAACCCCAAATTGTTTTAGGTTTAATTATTTAGGGTTTTAGTTAAACCCTAAATTAGTTTCAACAAAAGGTTTCTTGCCTTTTGTGTTTGGAAGGTGTTGAATTCAAGATCCCTAAGAAAGAGAATTCGAATTCGATCTTCTTCTACAATAGAGAGGTCGAATTCGACCTTAGGGTTAATTCTAGGGTTTCGGTTGGTTGCGGTCGTAAGCTTAAAGGTGTCTAGCAGATCCTTGGTTGAGGCATTGTTCGTGTACGCACTTACGGAAGGTTTCTACACTTGGAATCTTGTTTTCGGAATCTTCTTTACCGCAACGAGGTTAGTTTGTATTTATTTAAGTTACTTATATTGCAATGCATGTGGATCTTGGAAAGGGATATTAAAATAGTTTTAATAGTTTATTAACACGCTTCCGCCGCACACTCTGATTTGAATTTTTGAAAACCAATTTTGTCACTCAAACCGGGTCGGTCACCCGACCCATTTTATGTTATTCGGTTAATAAAATCCCAACATATATATAGGTTGATTTGTGGGCTGGCCTGAACAAATTGTGGGTTTCGAACTTCACACGAATTTGTAGTTCGTGATGACATCATCACGAACTTAATCGCAATACATGATGACGTTGGCACGAATTTATAGTTCTTAATGATGTCATCTTTGCTCTAAAACGCATCACTTCAACAGTGTAACACCCGTCATTTTAAAAACCTGGATTTCAAAAACTTTTGCCAAACGGCGTTTAAAACATAGCGGAAAAGGATCACTTAAAAACTGCCCCATCCGTAACGGATGGTACCTTTCATTAAAGTTTGGTGTTACTAATAGCATCATCGTAATAGTCAAAGTAAAATCCAAGTTATGAACTAACATAATTGCCATCAAAACTACAAGAGACATAAATCATAAATAAAGTAGCCGAACATATGGCTATGGGTAAAGTCTAATCATAGGGAGACTAATGCTAATCTTCCTTTATTCTTCTACCCATCTCACGATCCACGCACTTCACTAGCTTATACCTGCTTATCCTGAAGGACACAACATTTTCATAAAAGCAAGTGTTAGCTAATAAATTAGCTAAGTAAGATACACACATTCTGATAAAACGTTCTTCATTTTACTTTCATAAAACTTCGTCATATTTTACTTATCAAAACGTAACCACATTACATATCATCCACAACAATCTAGATCAACTCATACTCCCCTTTTCCCACATTGCATCACATTTCATTTCATATCAACATATACATCTTATCACCATATACCCACATCTTAATCAATACCTTATATCATATCAACATAGACTTACCACTAAACGTAACTTCATATCATATCTTGGCATATCACACATAAACTTGTCACACGTATTCATATTAGTACATATTCTCACGTCACATTGTGATCTCACAACGTAAAGCACATATACTTTTTTCACACATATCTTATTATCAACTTAATCAGCTTAATCAAATTCATCTCACGTCTTACATATCACACATAAACATATCGCACATATATGTATAGCACATGTAGGATATACTCCTAATTGTGCCTATGCATCGTTCTTATCACACGTCTCAACACATCTTATTAAATCCCACATCACATTGTAATCCCACGTCTTAAATTACATGTACATCTTTCTCACGTATTCTTATAATTATCTTAATCAACTTATTCCCACATCTTACATCTTTAATCAATTTACATATTACGCACTAGCTTTACAACTAGCACGATTTCCCACGTCTTAACTTTTAGGAAAGGCAAAGCCATTTCCATAGTATCCCGTCATGCTTTTAACATTGGTGGTTAGTCACTCCACCCGGAAATACTAGTCCCACGTAACTATGCCGCAAGGAGCCACTCAAGCGACCACGTACGCACTAGTTTTACAACTAGCACGGGTTAAGCTTAACACTTCCCACGTCAATCTCACGTATTTAGCTATAGCATTTCCCACGTATTTATATCTTTCTTACTTTTACACACTAACACTAAGGCTAGAACGATTTCCCACATTTCACACTTTACTTTAACATTAGGTATATTCATTACCTAACTAATCACACATCTACTTTAACGTTTGATCCCACTAACGTACACAACTCATAACATTTCTTACGTATATCTAGTGAACTAGACATTATCACACTTAAGTCTCACATATAATTCATCACGTATCATCGTCAAATCATAACATCAACATCATTAATCCCACATCTACTTTAGTGTTTAATCCTACTAACGTGTACAGATCATAGCATTCCTACGGGTAACACACTTAAATCCCACACATCAGCCATCACATGACAATCATCAAAGCATATCATTTGACATTATCATTATCACAACACATATCATAATCATTTCATGGCAGTATAACTATAATCAACATACTACTTATGCATATAACCACTTTACTTTAAATGTCATCATATCATAATAAGCCACTTCATCATACATACCTTCCCACATAACCTCCCGCATAACCCGGAAAACCCAACATACATAAGATAATCCAGTTAAGAGGTTAATTAAAGAAAACTACTTTTGTTGTGCCTCCAGCGTGATAAAAGACATGTATCTTACCTGACGACGAGCACAACGATCAACAAGCAACTTTAACGTATCTTTCTTGAGTTCCCAACTACCTATCACACACATATAATCGACATGTAACATAAACGGGATCTTAAAGAACATCTCCAAGTTCCCTAAACATCAACATAACTTATACCTAAGGTTCTATGGGTCAAATGAGCACTAAAACAAGCCTAAACGACCACCAGACCTCCAAGTGCGCCGCACCCCCCATCTGTGCATCGCACCAAACAACCAGGGACTTCAGCCCAGCACCAGGTGCGCCGCACCAAGGCCCAGGTGCGCCGCACCTCGGGTGTCGACCAGCAAAACCAACTTCGTTTCTCTTTATTCACCTTCCGAACGGATCCCAAACCTCCACCGCGACTTACACCCATTAAATTGACATCAAATAGGTCACAATTAAGCATTTGAAAATATCAATTAATCCTTGAATCAATTGCATAAATGAATCCCTCTTTTTGATCATCAAAACGACTCGAAACCGCAACGTTTGGTTACAAAAACACAATTGAACACACATGGATCTAATTAAACACCTGGGATTCACTTATTTACATATAAACAACATTATTCAACATTAAAGTTTGCATCTTGACATAGTTAATCAACTCTATTAATGATTTTACTCACGAAAACATCGTTTTTAACCGAAAACATCAACTTCCAACAACCCCAGCCCTCATGGTCGAATCTACAGGGACAAAACCTACTTTAAAACTTAATCAACAATCAATTGATGATATAATACCTGTAGGGTTGATCAACGGATCGAAAACCAAGCAAAAACCCTTCCGAAATCCCCCGAATTCGACTAGAATTGAGGAATTGACCTAGGGTTTTGTGTGTGAGAATATTCTAGGGTTTAGATCTGATTTCCCAGCCTTTAGGTCGTGCATAAGGTCCTATATATAGTGGAACAACTTTCAAAACTTTACATCTAGGCCTCGCACTTCGTTACAACTCGTTTCGTCACTTAACGGCTCGTTTAACGCCCACAGAAACATTATCGACCCTTAAATCTTATCGGGAACATTAAATGACTTCATTTATCATTATCTACTTTAATTTCATTATTTTAAATCATTTTAACACATAACTCACGTAATTCGTTTAATTCACATAAGCACATATACAACACATAGTTACTAACGGTCACTAACGACAAGTTGACGGTCAACGTCAAAAGTCAAACTTGAAAATTTTGGGATGTTACAAACAACCTATAAAATTGCATTGCAGTAGACACTAGACAGTAATAGGTGCATAGAAATTGCACCAACAAAATAAAATAGCTTACTCTAAGATCATTTGTAAAGGATGGGTGAAAGGTAGATGAAAAGAGATGATAAATCCGTGAATTGCAATGGCGTTGATTCAGTTTTTTAATTTCTATTTGTTTGGTCATTGTAATCGTTAGTCGAGTCCTTGTTTGTCATAGAATGGCTGACTAACATAGTCTACATATACATGAAATGTCATGTATATGAATTAATCCATATTACTTGTATTAATTCTTCAATGTCGTTGTTATAATTTTGATCGAGGTGTATAACCTTTTACCCAAAAAAACAGCAAATTAAACTTCGAATCTTAACTATAAAAGAAGTAAAATAATGAATTAAAAATCCTGAAAGCAACTTAAGAAATACATGTATACTCTAATCTTTCGTTAATTTTCAACTAGAGATATGTATATAGATGCATATAAATTGCCGAACCAAATGTATCACTTCCCATGTCCCAAATTAAATGTCCAGTTTGACTTTTCAAGTCTTCTTTTCTAACGTTTATTTAACCACAAATATATTTGTTTGTGATACAAGGCAAATTTTGATATTTAAATTGTGACGGATTGAGTAGTTTTTTTTCCAACCAAAGATATGGATGTGTATTGATTGGATGATTAAGTTTTTTGAAAATTTAAAACAAAACATATATGAACGATAGATTATAGATTATGTTAAGCTAAGTTAAAATGAAAATTAGTTCGATCTTTACAAAGATTCCAACTGAGGACTCATATTATTACGTACGTTGATTATATATAATTTAAAACACTTAATTTGTTGTAGTGATGTTAAGCTAAGTTAATATTTATGTTAAAAATAAAAATTAGTTCGATCTTTACAAAGACTCCAAATGAGGACTCATATTATATTACGTACGTAAGTTGATTATATATAATTTAAACACTTAGAAGGAAAAAACGGAGTAGTAGTAGTAAATAAAAAAGAGACAAGAGATAATATATTAGCTAGAAATAAACCAAAATAACGAGGGAGGTACAATTAATTAAACCGACACGACCTAAATCAAAAGACGGACCGACCGACCATGCAGAAACGCAAAAGATGACATCGTACGTACGTACTACAGTAATTAACTAACTTAAGTAGCTAAACAAAAACTAATTAAAGACATGCAATGATAATAATAATAATTTGGTACGTGCACGTATAGTAGTAGTAGTATATACGTCCACTACTACTCCAACTGATGGATGGATGGAATTAAGGAACAATGATGCCACCACCGATACCACCACCTTTGACTGCGCCAACTCCTCCACCAAGTCCCCCAAGACCACCACCGGCACCGATACCACTAGCGCCACCAAGACCACCTATCCCGGGAAGCCCACTTGCACCACCGATTCCACTGGCTCCACCAAGTCCACCTACTCCACCAAGTGTTGGAAGTACGCCCGCGTATCCACCAACGCCAGCAAAACCACCCACACCACCATATGCAATGAAGTTCTTCTCATCTTTAACCCCATTAACATTATTATTATTTGGTGCGGCCGCGGTATCCACCACCTCCACGGCTGTCGGAGTTTTGTCACTTATTAGTGTAGTAGCAGGTACGTTTCTTGCATTGCTAATCTGCACAAAAAGAACAAGTAGTAGTGCAACTGCTGCTACATAACACAACGACTTATTATTGGATGACAAGAAGAAGGCCATTTTGTTAATAATTAAGTTTGATCACCGTCTACTATATGGATGGAATTATATGTTATATGTTTGATGATGAGATGGGGTGGTGGTGGTGAAACAACGGTGGCTATTTATGGAGAAAAAAAGGGTGGTGGACAGCTGTACTTAATTGGGTTGAAGAAAGATCGAGTACGTGAGTGAATTAAACTGTATAAATTAATTAATGTTTTTGTGTGTATTGAATTAAATTGATCGATCAGTAGTGTTGCTTGCATGGGATCAGAGTTAGGTGCGGCAATATAATTAAAGACTCTATATATATGAAAAGAAGTGCAAAATTTATGATGGTAGTGTAACTTATAAGTCAACACCCCGCCCCTTGTTCTTAACGATATCTACTCTACATGCATGCATGCATGCATAATAATTCCACATCCATCATTCTACATATATATAGCACCAAGTTTTGTAGATACACATTGTTCCAATTTAACTCAATCTCATATATATCTATAGTAGTCTTGATACCCGTACGATATACGGTAGCTATAGATTGTATCATAAAGAAATTCAAATATGCCACATACATGATTCGTGAGTATGAAATAAATTGTGGTTAAAGTAAACCAATGATTGAAGCTAAATTATACTCGTAATAAACAATAATGATAAATATAATATATGTTTAGTTAGATTTTTGGATTTACCTTAAATTTTTACAATCACATCAAAATCGGAACTTGTAAGCATAGTGGATGGCGGCAAATAGCCTTGTGATTTCGGATCGTAAACTCAAAATTTTGAAGTCTTCATGTTAATAACTTGTTATAAGTAATATAAGTAATAGGAGTTGAAAATTGAGAAAGAAAAAGAGACAATTTATTTAAGAAAACGATCAAAAAATAAAAAAAAAAAAAAAAAAAAAAAAAAAAAAAAAAAAAAAAAAAAAAAAAAAAAAAAAAAAAAAAAAAAAAAAAAAAAAAAAAAAAAAAAAAAAAAAAAAAAAAAAAAAAAAAAAAAAAAAAAAAAAAAAAAAAAAAAAAAAAAAAAAAAAAAAAAAAAAAAAAAAAAAAAAAAAAAAAAAAAAAAAAAAAAAAAAAAAAAAAAAAAAAAAAAAAAAAAAAAAAAAAAAAAAAAAAAAAAAAAAAAAAAAAAAAAAAAAAAAAAAAAAAAAAAAAAAAAAAAAAAAAAAAAAAAAAAAAAAAAAAAAAAAAAAAAAAAAAAAAAAAAAAAAAAAAAAAAAAAAAAAAAAAAAAAAAAAAAAAAAAAAAAAAAAAAAAAAAAAAAAAAAAAAAAAAAAAAAAAAAAAAAAAAAAAAAAAAAAAAAAAAAAAAAAAAAAAAAAAAAAAAAAAAAAAAAAAAAAAAAAAAAAAAAAAAAAAAAAAAAAAAAAAAAAAAAAAAAAAAAAAAAAAAAAAAAAAAAAAAAAAAAAAAAAAAAAAAAAAAAAAAAAAAAAAAAAAAAAAAAAAAAAAAAAAAAAAAAAAAAAAAAAAAAAAAAAAAAAAAAAAAAAAAAAAAAAAAAAAAAAAAAAAAAAAAAAAAAAAAAAAAAAAAAAAAAAAAAAAAAAAAAAAAAAAAAAAAAAAAAAAAAAAAAAAAAAAAAAAAAAAAAAAAAAAAAAAAAAAAAAAAAAAAAAAAAAAAAAAAAAAAAAAAAAAAAAAAAAAAAAAAAAAAAAAAAAAAAAAAAAAAAAAAAAAAAAAAAAAAAAAAAAAAAAAAAAAAAAAAAAAAAAAAAAAAAAAAAAAAAAAAAAAAAAAAAAAAAAAAAAAAAAAAAAAAAAAAAAAAAAAAAAAAAAAAAAAAAAAAAAAAAAAAAAAAAAAAAGTTAAAACCGAAAAAAATAAACCAAAACACCTGTCATTTTGATAATGTACATGCACTTAAATTTTTTTAACATAGATATAATTACCAATCTATTTGATGTGCTAAATCGAGTTTAAAATTTAAAACTAGAAGTACCTCGAAACTCACTACTACACACTATCGGGCAGTGGACCCGATCGTATGCAATATAGTTACAAAGTAAGTCCAGGTTCGTTCACGGGATTGGTTTGAATCAATTGTCTAATAAAGTAGTTTGGAAAACAGGGTGGAACACTTTGAATCACACTTTGACAATTAAATTAAAGTAAATTTAAAAGACAAAACACTTAAAAGTAAAGAAAAGCTTCAAACAATAATAGTAAAGATCATCCACCTTGAATTCGCTAGACTTCAAACATGATTGCATTCAATTAAGACCAAATTCATTTAGAGTTGACAAGATAATCGTGAAAGGATAAAATGTTCGCGTGGTACCACCAACCGCTCACAAATCACCCAAACACCTAAGTTGCTAGTTTAATTACCCAAGCCGGTACCACCAATGCCTAGACAACCTTACCAACAATTAGTTTACTTGATTATCCAATTAACAATTGTGCCTATGTGAATTAAAACGTGGTACCACCAACCGTTTCTAAACACGTTGACAAAATGATTCCTTTTATTAAAATGACATTCACTATCATACCATGAACTAGTGATAATTGCTCATAGACAAGCAACCATTGAAAATCACATATGTATCCAACTAGTACCACTAACGAAGAACACACATGCCACCAATATCATAATAATATATATAAAGGAATTAAATCATCAAGATCTCGACACAACGATAATTGAAATCAACTCTTTGAATTAAAACATATAGCAATCACATCATTCGTCTAGTTTCATCAAGGTGGATGATTAAAAGATTAGCCACTCATGATTAAATTGAAATAACAATCAAAATAAAGGAAGAACATGATGTACCAATCGTTTGAGAAATAGAAATTGCAAGACAATAAAATAGATACGATCTAAGTGGGTGCACGTGAATCTTCAATGAATCGGAAGATGATGAAATCTTGATTTGATCCTTGAAGGTGTTCCTTGAAGTGCAACTCTTAGAAAGAAAACTTGATATCTGGGAAAATAGGGTTTTTTTTTCTTTTATACTCCTTGAAAACTGATGCAAAAAGCTGCCAAAAACCCTCAGGTCCGTCATCCCACTGCGGCGCAGTGGACGAGTGATGCCCCCACTGCGGCGCAGTGGAATGACACTGGTCTAATGCTCGTCTGTCTTCAGCTTGACTGCGGCGCAGTGGCCACATAAACTCCCCACTGCGGCGCAGTCCCAATATTCTGACCAACGTGCCTTTTCCTTCACACGACTGCGGCGCAGTGGACACACGTACTTCCCACTGCGGCGCAGTCTACAACTTCTGACCAGTATCTTTGACTTGAAATCTTCTATCCTTTCAATTAAAACAACTCTCGAACATATGAATCAACTTCTTGGCCTAAATTCATCCGAAATTGCACCGAATGGACACGTAACCTGCTTAGAACCTGAAACCACTAACAAACACCATAAACGCGCCAAATGCATACAAAATCGACTCAAAACACATACGAAAAAGGCCAATAATGATGTGGGCGATCTATATAAATTGGTCACATCACTATTTAATAAAGATAGTTTATTGTATAATATAATATGTATATATGTAGGGGAAAGATAATTAGAGTACAAACAATCCAAAAAGTACAAGGGGATCAATCCTGGCCGTCCGATCAAGGGCTCAGATCAAGCCTTCCTCCTCCTTCTTCCTCCTTCTCCGGCCAGCAGCCGCCACCTGCTTCTTCTCCGGCGAGACTGCCGCCGCCAGCCACCACCTCCTTCTTCTCCGGCGAGACAACCACCGCCACCACCATCATCTCTGACCACCCCAACCACGGCGCCGGCAGCAAGGGCTTCTCCCGTACCGTATCAAACTGCCACCATCTCTTGGATCGTCGCCCATCAAATCCATACGATTCCCATATGCGTCCGGTGACAACCAGTTTAGAACGGATGAGGGCAACGCCCGTACCGTATCCACCCGAAAACGAAACTGATGATTGCCGGAGGTGGTGGCGGTGGTTGTCTCACCGAAGAAGAAGGAAGGAGGTGGTGGTGACGGTCGTCGGAGAAGAAGGTGGTGGCTGGCAGCGACAGTCTCGCCGGAGAAGAAGGAAGAAGGAGGAAGAAGATGCTTGATCCAACGGTGGAGATTGATCCCCTTGTACTTTTTGGATTGCTTGTACTCTATTTAACCCACCCCTGTAATATATATAATAAATAAAAACCATCTAGGGATTATATAACTTACATATTAATTTATTTAATCAAAAAAAGTAATAAATAAACAAATAATGTCGTAATGGAAGAAAAAAAATGACAAACAAAGATAGTTAATAAGAAATTAAAAGAAGTGTATCTGTTTGTTCGTGAATTACTGTGATGGTGGTATAGTTTTTGTTGGGTTCTAAAAAAGAACTGCACAAATAAACTTATTGGGTTGGGCTATTGCTAAGGTATTGAATTGATATCATGTTAGATTTAAAAACAAAAGAAGTAGGTTTACTCTGGCCCAAATAGAGATGCAAAGTTAGGGGCCTTTAAAATTGGGGGCCTTAAACTGTTGCCTAGCCCACTAAGCTTATTGGGCCGGCCCTGGTATCAGTCGTAATCTAACAGTTTTTTATATTATCATAAATTATGAATAATAATGTAACTATCAGTTATTGTATTTTTATTTATGTTTCAGTTATCCGTACAACGTGTGAGTTTTTCATATAATAAGATTTACTTTACAATATATAGTCAATTCATACCAGTATTAGAACTACTATTTATTATATATAAATGCCCATACAATTATGAAGTTAAAGATACTACATCTTTTTCAAAACAAAACACTAAGTTACCATTGGGCTTTCTCTGGGCCACAAACAAGGGCCGGATATCTTTTATAAAATCGCAGATTAGAAGCTCATTAATATGGTGGCCTAATATCTCACAGGCCGAAAATAATTGGCCATTGGAAGGAATGAAGGATATGCACCTGCAAGTAAATGAAACCTCAAAAACCGAATATCTATAATTTCAGATTTTGACATAATCAATAACAAACTATATAGTATTACTATACATATGGATTGATATTCTAAGGGTGAGCTTTTTTGCTATAAATTTTACGATTTTTTTGGTGATTCTTAGACAATTAAAGTTTTACAATCACATGTTTTATAGGTTGATGCATAATCTATTTAATCTTTTCTGTTCGATAATCTTTTTGCTAATATAGAGATCATCACCTCCTTTTGACTATAAGATCAGTGACGTATCCAGAAATTTATAAGGTAGGTGCCTAAAAAACTTAAAACTCAGGGAGTTAATAGACTGGTTAAACTCAAAATAAAATTTCCACTAAAAAACATAACTTGAAGTGGGGTGATAACCTCTTTATTTGTGGTGTGGCTCCGCCTCTATATGAGAAGTTGAGATAAGGCCGGTGCCAACGCTCGGCGTGGAGCTTGTCCACTCTTCCTGGGTTGCAGCGCCTCATATTGGTGCTCATTCTTCCGCTCCCTTCCTCCCAGCGCCGAGTGAGGAAGAGTTGTGTGGGGACGGGTTTGCAACGTAAACAAAAAAAAACATTTTTTTTTTCAAATTTGAATGAAACGGTCGGATTCTTTTATTTTTATTTTTTTTTCTTTTCCACCTTTTATTTAAACAACACATTACTCACTCTTTCAAACACACACACACATTACTCTTTCAAACAACACACACACACATATACTCTTTCAAATCCTTTCTCAATCTTCACCTAATCATGTCTCGAAACAACGAAAACGTAAACCAAAATCAAGCCTTTAACGATATGTGGCAACAAATTCTCGATTACCCGCAACCGGCAATGTCATCAACCAATCAAAGCCAAACAATACACCCTTCTGGCTCCTCCAACCCGCCCCCTATGGGTCCTCGGCAAGTTATATGGTTAATCCATTTTCACAACCATTTTATAGCACCATGAACTACAATCCAATTATGGGTAACAATTGGAACGATACTCAAAGAATGGCGTTAGCTCAAGCTCAAATGGCGTTCGAATTTTAAGTACAACAACAACAACAACAGAACCCGGAAAATGCACCCGAGACGGGTAGCGTCGCATCGGCTGATGATGAAGAAGAAGAAGTTAAAACAATGGGTCGTGCGGGGCGGAGAAGGCGGGCCAAGCAACCGCAAGAGAAAAGAAATTGGGAGGATGAAGATACGGAGTTGTTGGCGCAATGTTGGGTGCATTATTCGCAGGACCCGGTCGTGGGTAAAAGTCAAACGGATGCCATTTTTTGGAATAAAGTGTTGCATATGTTCAACAAGGATACGAGATACGGCTCCCGTACCAAAAGCCAAATTCATGGCAAATGGAGCAAGATTAAAAAAGCGGTTAAGGATTTTGGCGCGGCGTACAAGAAGGTTAGCGAGCACGGCCGACAAAGCGGGGCGGATGACAAACAGGTGGCCGAAGCGGCCATAAACTTGTACAAGAGACAAACAGGGGAGAAACATTGGCATTACCAGAAGTGCTTTGAGCATCTTCAAAATGTGGCCAACTTTTGGAACGACAACGCCTCGACGAGTAGGCAACCGGCTGCGGCGGTAGATTTGACTGCCGATGATACACCACGTGGTGCGACCCCGACTCCAAATGAAACGGGTCCCTCATTTGAAGGGTTATTTGGTGAGGACCCGATTAGGCGACCACTGGGTCGCAACGTAAGCCGTAGGTTGTCTAGTTCGTCCGATGCAGCATCTAACCGGTCATCGGGTTCGGAAGCGGCCCAAACTATTACTGCGTATGTTCGAATGCAACAGGAAGCTTTGGAACTGGCCCAGGTTAGGGATGCCATGAAGTTTTTGGCAAAACCGGTTCCAACGGGTTTGTCGAGGAAAGATTTGAAGGCTCACATGGCATATCGAAAATACTTGCAAGAAAAGTTTGGGAGCAAGTTTTATGCCGATGTCGACGAGGACGAGGAAGACGACGAGTAGTTTTACGTAGTTTTAATAATGTAGTTTTAATTTTAGTTGTGATGTTTTAATTTTAGTTGTAATGTTTTAATTTTATCTAGTTTTAATTTTAATTGTAATGTTTGAATTATGTAATTTGTTTCAATTTTAGTTGTAATGTTTTATTTTAATTGTAATGTTTTAATTTTAATTGTAATGTTTTAATTTTAATTGTAATGTTTTAATTTTAATTGTAATGTTTTAATTTTAATTGTAATGTTTTAATTTTAATTGTAATGTTTTAATTTTAATTGTAATGTTTTAATTTTAATTGTAATGTTTTAATTTTAATTGTAATGTTTTAATTTTAATTGTATGTTTTAATTTTAGTTGTATGTTTTAATTTTAGTTGTAATGTTTTAATTTTATCTAGTTTTAATTTTAATTGTAATGTTTTAATTATTAATTTTGTTTTAATTTTAAGTTGTAATGTTTTATTTTAATTGTAATGTTTTAATTTTAATTGTAATGTTTTAATTTTAATTGTAATGTTTTAATTTTAATTGTAATGTTTTAATTTTAATTGTAATGTTTTAATTTTAATTGTAATGTTTTAATTTTAATTGTAATGTTTTAATTTTAATTGTAATGTTTTAATTTTAATTGTAATGTTTTAATTTTAATTGTAATGTTTTAATTTTTATTATTATTATTATTATTATTATTATTATTATTATTATTATTATTATTATTATTATTATTATTATTATTATTTTATTTATTATTATTATTATTATTATTATTATTATTATTATTATTATTATTATTATTATTATTATTATTATTATTATTATTATTATTATTATTATTATTATTATTATTATTATTATTATTATTATTATTATTATTATTATTATTATTATTATTATTATTATTATTATTATTATTATTATTATTATTATTATTATTATTATTATTATTATTATTATTATTATTATTATTATTATTATTATTATTATTATTATTATTATTATTATTATTATTATTATTATTATTATTATTATTATTATTATTATTATTATTATTATTATTATTATTATTATTATTATTATTATTATTATTATTATTATTATTATTATTATTATTATTATTATTATTATTATTATTATTATTATTATTATTATTATTATTATTATTATTATTATTATTATTATTATTATTATTATTATTATTATTATTATTATTATTATTATTATTATTATTATTATTATTATTATTATTATTATTATTATTATTATTATTATTATTATTATTATTATTATTATTATTATTATTATTATTATTATTATTATTATTATTATTATTATTATTATTATTATTATTATTATTATTATTATTATTATTATTATTATTATTATTATTATTATTATTATTATTATTATTATTATTATTATTATTATTATTATTATTATTATTATTATTATTATTATTATTATTATTATTATTATTATTATTATTATTATTATTATTATTATTATTATTATTATTATTATTATTATTATTATTATTATTATTATTATTATTATTATTATTATTATTATTATTATTATTATTATTATTATTATTATTATTATTATTATTATTATTATTATTATTATTATTATTATTATTATTATTATTATTATTATTATTATTATTATTATTATTATTATTATTATTATTATTATTATTATTATTATTATTATTATTATTATTATTATTATTATTATTATTATTATTATTATTATTATTATTATTATTATTATTATTATTATTATTATTATTATTATTATTATTATTATTATTATTATTATTATTATTATTATTATTATTATTATTATTATTATTATTATTATTATTATTATTATTATTATTATTATTATTATTATTATTATTATTATTATTATTATTATTATTATTATTATTATTATTATTATTATTATTATTATTATTATTATTATTATTATTATTATTATTATTATTATTATTATTATTATTATTATTATTATTATTATTATTATTATTATTATTATTATTAT
>CM067167.1:46926223-46948723 GCA_034093135.1 Erigeron breviscapus | reverse complement strand
CCCACTACACCAAATCTTGTTGAATGTATCTTTGGTGATCTCTTTATATTTGCATAACAGTTTTCGTTGTTGATTAGTCATTGTTGATTTTTAACACCTTTTAGTTTAAAAGTAGTTGATGTTATTTTAAAACTTATCATTCGACATTTTACAGTGATAAATTTGACATGTACATTGAAGTATCTTTAAACATGTGAATGTAATTGGACATGCAAATTATAAGGTCATAAATGAACATCTTTAAATTAACAATTTATTAATTTATCGATATAAATAATATTTCGTTAAATTAATAAAAACCTCGCTCCCAAAATTATTAATTTATAAAGGTTTTACCGTACTGTATAATAATAAAATAATACTAATTATTGTTTTTTATAACAGTTATAACGTACGTATAACATATGTGGTAACATTCTTATGCCCGATATAGGTTATTTATTTCGACCGCCATTGTTAGGTAGAAACACTCCATATTAGCAGAAGTTGTGATTCATAATATATGCTTTTAAATAAAATTGATTAATTAAGAAGCTATATAAATTTGAAGGTTAAAATACTTATTTTGGACCAAATAGATATTATGGAAATTTTGATTGTAATCCATTTACTTGGCCGGTCCGGGATTTTCGGATGATTGTAAACATTTCCAACATATTAGGAGGTTATCCGTTCAATTCAGCGGTAATGATAGTAATATTGATGTATAATATGAGTGGCCACTGGTGGTGGTGGTAGTAGCGGTAATGGTGGCGTCAGAGTGAGGTTGTTGTAAGTATTATAAGGGGTGAGTGCAATTTAGGTACTTTAGGTAATTTTTTATCTTTATTCTTTTATTAAACAAACTATCATCTCTCATTTTTAATTATCTATCTTTAAAAAACCTAAAATACCATTAACTTTCAACATGTCAACCCACACATTACATCTACAAAATATTCCTAAAATATTTTTCAACCCCGTTTATCCAAAATACTTCTCTCCTTCTTTCCACTAGTTTAAATATTTCTACCTAATATACTTATAATACCTTTTATAAAATTTTATACAACATACATTCTTTAACCCTTAAAATAACTACACTACCTTTTTTTACATCAGTTACTTTTACATAAATAACCACACCGTTACCACCGCCACCGCCACCGTTGCCGCATTGCGCGGGTACCCCTCTCATAACTATATAAAACAAACTTCTCCCATTTTTTCATTATTCTAGTTTTAAAATACCTTATTAACATAATTAACATTATTAACATTATCCATCATCATATTCAATACCCAATATACCTTTAATGAAATTAATTTAAAATATCTACCCTTAACTTCTAAGATAACTATACTACACTTTTTACATCAATAATCTACACTACTCGTCGTCACCACCATTCACTACCACCTCTACCCGTCGCCATCATCATCATGCCGCCACTACCACCACGCTCGTCGCATAGCGCGAGTATTTGTCTAGTTATAGAAAATAGTTGTATAGGTATTTTTGAAGATGATGGATAAATTGATGTAATAGGGATATTTTAAACATTTGAAAGTCTTAATTTTAAGACATGCCAAAAATAAAAAACCTCAAAATATTTTCTAATGTAGGTTAGATAGGTTAGATTATTATTAAGATTTTTTTTCTTAAAGTTATACTAGTATTACTTATTCGGAAAGGTTGACAGACCCATCTTGGGGATTCCATACCATATTAATGTCTCTCTTTAAGGTATAATTGTCCTAACACTGCATTTTTAGTTTTTTTTTAAGGAATAGGAAAAGAAATGATAATAAAACTTTCTTTTTTGTATTCTTGAGTTTTTTTTTAAGGAATAGAAATGGAAGGATAGGAAAAATCATGTCCTTTTTACTCTAAAACTTTCCAGCCAAATATGGTCAGATTTGGAAGGAAAACATGAAACCTCTTTGTTTTTTTCTATTTTCCTTAGCTTTTTTTTAACTCAATAATGACTATTTTGTATCCAATTTTTTTTTCTTTTCTTTTCTTACCCTATCCAATCCTTCTCTTTCTTTTCTTTTAATTTAGAATTAATTACACTTTTCGTCCCTGTGGTTTGTACCCACTTTCACAGACCATCCCTGAGATCACGAAATTACGAGTTTCATCCCTGAGTATGGAACTCCGTCAACGCTTTTAGTCCACGCCACTAACGAACGTTTAAAAGGGGTTAATTACACTTTTGATCCGAGGGTATATTTGTCATTTCATTGTTACTTTTTCTTTTTTAATAAATAATACATATATCATCATCATCTTCACAACAACACCAGATCTACCAATTTATACATAGATGCATACACTATCAAATTCTTTTCAGATCCTACCACCATATACAAGTAAATCTATATATAGAAGTAAAAAGCTCTAAATTAAAAGAACACTCTAGTTAAAAAAACGTATAGATACATACATATATCAAAATCAAAACAATATAAAAAACCCAACTATAAAAATCTGTTGCTCTGAATCCGTCTGCAACCATCTCCAGGTCAATACACCCTTTTCCTTTTCTGACTTTCTGGCCGTTAACAACAAAAAAATTGGTTGAAGTAAACTCCAATACACCCCACCGGAAACCATCTCCGGTCAATACACTCCATAATTGTTTTAACTCGGCACTTCCCTTTCTTGGGCCTGGTAAAAGAAGTCTTCGAGCGGGCCTTGAAACCACTGGACTTTGATAACCTGGCTACTGCCCTGTCTCTTCCTGCACTCACTACCCATAAACGGAATCGATAACCGCTAATCAATCTATACATATCCATCCATCTATCTCTATATTTATATAATCTATATATGAAAAATCAATCTATACATATCTATCACTACTCTTAGTCTCATCTATATAACATGTTAGATCTTTCTTTCAAAACTCTCGCATCAGATTGGACCCCCTGGTGGTCCGGTGGTGGCTGTACTATGATTGACAGCGGCGTGACAGTGGTGTTACCCATTTTAGGGTTTTCTTGGTATTGTGAAGATAATGATAATCATTAGGATTTGGATCTGATTGTGAAGATGATGATCGTAATTAACTCAAATATATATGTAAAAAAAAGATCTACAACTGCTATAAATCTCGATTTCAGATCTCGTGGAATCTCTGCCCCAACAAAATCAATATGCTTAATTAGAAGAAGCTTTTTGATATACATCAGATCTTGTTTGTATATATATAACTAAAAGAAGAAGAGAGTTCTTGGTGTGAAGGAGGCTACTCATGGATGGTGCATGTTGGTCGATTGGTGGATGAAGTGTTGATTAATGGAGAATGAAATGGTTGCTGGTGGCCGGAATGGTGGTGATGGTCGGAAGGGGAAAGTGAGAGAAAAGAGTTAATGTGTGTGTGTGACTATGTGTGTTTACTTATGATGATGATGATGACATCAGGGTTTTATGAACATTGGATAGTTTGCTGGGCAATGGGGATAAAGGGAAAGGTAAATAGAGAAAAGAGTTAATTACACTTTTGGTCCATGTGATAGGAAATGACCATTCTAGCCTCGGTGTGCAGGTCATGTAACCATTTTTTAACGTCCGTTTGGGTCGCGGACTAAACTTGTTAACAGAATTCCATACTCAGGGATGAAACACGTAATTTCGTGATCTCAGAGATGATATGTGAAAGTGGGGCAAACCACAGGGACGAAAAATGTAATTAACTCTTTAATTTAAACTCAAGAATGGAGTGTAAAAGTTGTATGCTTAAGAAATTAACCAAATGGGTAATTACAGAAGAAAAATACATACTGTATTTCCTTTGAATTTTTTGAATGACTGTGCTTGAAACTGAAGTACTATGAATCGCGCGAATTCCTTTTCGACAGTACACATGCTCATTTCATTTCTTAAATAGTTAAATCGTTGCAAAATCACAAAGAGAATGCCAGGGAATGAAAATCGTAGCCCTGTCTCTCAACAAATCTGACCCAAAAGTTAATTCAATCTTTGATCCCTTATTTAATTAGTTCCACAATTATGATCAATTTGTCATTCAACTTTATTGACACATGATTTTATTTTTGGTCAAGTGCATATATTAGTTCATTCTATTTCTTTAATTTATTTACATCGATCCGTAGTAATAATTACCATTTTTATTACAAGTATATCCATCACATAAACATCAAAAAAGAAAAACGTTTTTGGATTTTGGAATATAACCGCAATGATAAATACATTATTCTCATTTCTCAGCGGCTCCACATTCCCACCCAATAAGGGGAATCTAGAAATAGAAATATTACTCGTATTATTTACAAGTTATAAAAATTTCTATTCCCACCCAATAGAAATGTTGCCTTTCAAAATATAGAAATAGAAATAGAAATATTATTACTTACAAGTTATAGTCAGAACTCAGAACAGAACATTTACTTAATGTGTAGTCTTCCCGGCCCAAAGATGGTTATACTTATACTCCCCTCTTAGTTTTTCATTTTGCCTATATTTGTTTCTTTGATTAGTAGGGTTATAATCACCCAACTCGAACTAACTTTTAATTATGCTTTAACGTTACGTAACAAACGTGACAAATCATTAATGAAATGAATTTATCATGACATTAATCTATCATATACTAATATTTATATTAATTCAATTTTGTAAGGCAATAAATGCTAGATCAACTAGCTAGATTCATCCCCGTTTTACCTCAGGTCACATGTTCGATTCCCTGGAGTGACGTGTCTTTGGAGTTTTTCCTTCAAATCACATGTAACGGCTTATGATGTACATCTCATAGTCTAGAGTATGTACAAGGTTTCATCATTGTATGATAAAGTGAATACGTACCCTATTCAACTTTAGATCAACAATGACATGTCCAAAAGGAATGAGCAGTGTAGTTAATGACATTAATTAAGACCAATAAATTGATATTAGACCCAATTGTCTTCCCATACATAGGAAGTCGTCATGTCAACAAATAAATATATATACAACTAACTTTAGAAAATATACATACGTTTTCAAGGTAAACCCATGGCGTGCAAAGGAGATAAGTATGTCACTGAAGACATAATATAGTACGAGAATAAGTACCCGCGCGTTGCGGCGGTAAGATGGTAGGGTGATAGGTCATAGGTTGTAATAGGTCATAGGTTGTGATATGTCATAGAGTGTGATAGCCAAATGCCTTAGCCGTACGGGCTCCACCTTCGGATTTAAAAATTCGTCGAAAGTATATCGAATGACATCTCTAATGAAAGAGCATGAAATTTTAAGAACACCCATATAATTTTTATAATTTATAGACAAACAATTCCATACAATAAGTGTTCAAGACTTCAAGTTATGTTACTGAATACATGGCTAATAATATATGCGTAATTTAATAAAAAGAATTGAAGAAATAATAATAATAATAACAATAATAATAATAATAATAATAAGCAAAGACCAAAGACAATGGAGTATTGGAGACCAAGCATGTGTACAAGCATGTGGCGATGGGGTACAAGTCAGTTTATGCGTCGTTGTCAGCCCTATATATTATGGGAGCTGATATTCGTACCACGATTTTTGATTGATGTACCACAATGTACAACTTTTACAGCTGACTGTACAAACTAGTAATGCACAGTTGTGGTAAATCTATCAAAATAAGTGGTACAAATATCATTTCCCATATATTATTATGATTTATGTACGAGTATTACTTATCCAAGTTTAATTCATACTAGCTATATACTAGCGGGGAATCAACGTAAAGTTGCAACGGTGGTGACGGGGTGGTGGTGAAGACAACTGATGTAGCGGAAACGACGAGTAGTGTAAGGTAATTGATGTAAAAATGGTAGACGAGTATTATATATATTTTAGTAGATAGATGATATAAATAGATAAGAGAGGTATACTGATCATTTCACATATCCTAAAAGGGTAATTTTCACTATGAGGTATATAATTTTTGGAAAATGATTAAACCTCCTAAAAAAAAGCCTAAGAATTCTCATAAAAATCTTAAATCATGACAAGTGTAATACACTTATTCACTTTCCTAATCTCCTTCCTTGACTTTTCAATGTGACATGATCTTGTGATTTTTAGGTCATTTTGTTAGGATGATTAATCATTTTTCATAATGTTTATATGCTAATATAGATATATACATATCATCGTTTTAAACTAACTAAGCATATATAATTAATTAGAGTAATGATATATCCTTTTAAAATATCCTTTTAACAACAAGATGATTACATGGTAAAACTAAGAGATGAGATGGAAAAAAAAAAGAGAATTAGTTAACAACATGTGTCAACAAATTGTTGTTTTAAGAAGATTGGTTAGAAAGGCTTTATTATTTTCCAATTAATAATAGGGAAAATCGAATATACAGTTGACTGTAAAGTTAATAGATCACACACACATATCATATAAATGATTAATATGTTACAAAAATATCCCCCCTGATTTTCAAGGTAACCTCATCCAAATTGGATGCAGTTAACTGCATCCAAGCTAAACCCTTAATAATAATCTCTAAATTATATAATAACTATCGTAAAATGAGTGTATCGTTTTGCGTGTTTTTTCTAATTTCTTTTCTTCCTTCTACTACTTAAACCCCTATGGTCAATACTCTTACAATATTGGTCCTCATCAGTTAACGACTGTTAAATTATATTAGGTATTTAACGAGAGTAACGAAAAATGCTGCAAATCATGTCCTTTTCTCTAACAGAGAGTCCTTTTATCTAACAGGTCTTAACGGTTATTAAAAGCTATTTGAGTTTCTAAATTGACAGATTCACTTATTTTACACTTTCGTAACTAACATCAAACATTACTTCTAACTTAACAAAGTCTACTTACAATATGTCCGCCCCGCAATGAAGTGTTGTGTGAATTGACTTTCTTGCCAATATTTTTTTATATTAATTTTTAAATATTTTGTTTTTTTTTATTTCTTTCTTTTTTTTTATCTTTTTATTTTTTCGTTATGTTTTCATTCTCTCTTTTTAATTATTTATTTTTTACTAACAACCATCTTCTACCAATGAACTTATGTATCTATATGTCGATATAAATTATTGATACAACATGAGTTTTACTTATATGTAGTTCATGTTATTTACCTTTTTCGTATACATGTTTTTAAAGAATATATAAACTCGAATATATTGTTTTGCATTTTTAAATTTTACGTACTATGTTGTCAGTTTTTGGGTTTTTTAACCGACTTCTTCACTTTTGTGTTGTATGACAACTATAATTCAATGACAAATACTAGCATTTTTGTAATCCCCGTGACATTTAATTGTTGTATAAAATTATCGTGAAAACACGTTATAAAACTTACATATTATTGCACACCATAAACGTCTAAAAAATCCTATTAAATTTATATGCCACCATATAAATACTTGTAATGTCTTTCGGGGCAACGCCCAAATAACATAACTCGTTTTTCCTAAATATTGCATAGAATTTCTTGAAATCGTGCATCGCACGGTTCCTAAGATAGTTTTATCATATTTTAATAGCACGATACCAGCGCATGGCGGAGATGGTGTGGTGGTGGGGGCGATTGTTGGTGGTAGATGCGGCGTCGAATAGTGTATATAATTTATGTAAAGGGTTCATAGAGATATATTAAAAGATAAGGGAATTAATAGTGTAAATTAATCAGTAAAGACATTTTAGATAATTTTCCCATATAACTTTTAACAAGTGAGTGTTTTTTTATAATATAGTATAAATTTATTTTTTAAAGTCAAACCTAAGTTGAATAAAACAATTGTCGTGATTAAATTTGATGTTGTAGAAACAGTTGGCAGGCGGGACCATTATTCTCCCAAAATCACAGGAGAAATCAAATGCACCCGATTACATGCCCACTCACTCCTCATCACAAAATTCCTTTTATTCTTTCTTTAAACAAAAAATTGATATATATGAAAAAAAAACTTATATATATATCTAAAAAGATGAGTCAGACACATTACAAGGATTTTAATTGAAGATGAGGAATAGAAAAAATAGAATAGATGTATCAATAGTTGGGTTGATTAGGCACGGTCATTATTATCTTTATTTCTAGACATTTGTTATCTTCAATTTTTTCAACCGAGTAGTTGATAACCTAAAATATCTCTTTCTTTTATTCACTAATTTAAACATCTTCACTTAAAATATCTATAATACCCTTAATGAATATATATTTACAACATACATCTCTCAACCTATAAAATAACTATGTCACTCTCTTTTACATCAATCTATACTACTATATAAAGATTATACATCTTTGTTGAAAAGTTAGAAAAAGAAGAGATGTGAAATTACCAGATTACCCTTAATGAATTAATTTACACTATCAATCCCTTATTTTCTAAAATATTTCCACTAATCCTTTAGATCACATATCTTTACATCAATTACCACCCCCACTCGCCGCCATCACCACCCGTCGTTGACGCCATCAGACCGCTGTCGCATTGCGCGGGTACCATGCTAGTCACTTTTACATTAACACCCTCACCGCTACAATCACCACCACCCGTTGCCGCCGTCGCCACACCGCCGCATCGCGCAGACATTTATCTATAATATTTAGATCCATTTATGTATATCTATTTTGGGGAAAGATAATTATAGTACAAGCAATCCAAAAAGTACAAGGGGATCAATCTTGGCCGTCCGATCAAGGGCTCAGATCAAGCCTTCCTTCTTCTTCCACCTTCTCCGGCCAACAGCCGCCACCTGCTTCTTCTCCGGCGAGACAACCACAGCCACCACCATCATCTCCGACCACCCCAACCACGGCGCCAGCGCCGGCAGCAAGGGATTCGCCCGTACCGTATCAAACCGCCACCATCTCTTGGATTGCCGCCCATCAAATCCATACGATTCCCATATGCGTCCGGTGACAACCAGTTTAGAACGGATGAGGGCAACACCCGTACCGTATCCACCCGAAAACGAAACTGATGATTACCGGAGATGTCGCCGGAGGTGGTGGCGGTGGTTGTCTCACCGGAGAAGAAGGAAGGAGGAGGTGGTGACGGTCGCCGGAGAAGAAGGTGGTGGCTGGCAGCGGCAGTCTCGCCGGAGAAGAAGGAAGAAGGAGGAAGAAGATGCTTGATCCAGCGGTGGAGATTGATCCCCTTGTACTTTTTGGATTGCTTGTACTCTATTTAACGCACCCCTATCTATCATTACTCATATACAAGATCAAATAAGAGCATCCAATGGTAAACGTAAAACGCATCGTATAAATGAAATATATGATGCATTAGTTTGTTTTTTATTTAAGTTAGAGTAAATTACACGGATGGTACCTGAAGTATACCTCAGATTATTCTTTTGGTACAATCTTTTGAATCTCTACTCGGACCATACCTAAAGTATCAAAATTCTACTCGTATGGTACCTAAAACTGACGACCGTCTATTGGCTGTTAAGTCCATCCACTTGAGGACTAATTTCGTTATTTTTTTACAAAAAGGACCAAAAGTGTAATTACTTTTATAATAATAAACTTTATTCATTAACAACATATACATATACTTATACTTCATTTATTTACTTTTACTATGTTTTTTCATTTATTTATTTTATTATTTTAAATAAAATATTATTTTATATTATTTTTATTGTTTTTCTAGTTATTTATTTATTTATTTATTTATTTATTGTTTTTATTTTATTTATTTTATTTATTTTATTTATTTATTTTGTTTTTTCAGTTAATTTTTTTAATTTTTAATTAAAACTTATTCTCAAAAAATCAAAAAAAGATCAAATAAAAAAAATTTGTTTTCCTTTTTAATAAAAACCATATGACCTATCACCTCCATCAGTTAACTCTTATTAATACCGTTATTTTTGAAATGTGTTTTTATTATAATAAATTAATTAATAGAAATTAAATTAAAAAAATCATACCAATGGGCTTTATTCATTTTTTTTGGAATGTGTTTTTTTTTTTTATTTATTTTTTTATTTTATTTTTTTTTATCACTTTAATTTTATTTTTGATATTTTGTTCGTGTTTGTTTATTATTTATTTGAATTGTTATTTATTGTTTTATTTTTCATTTTTTTTTGTATTTTATTTATTTTTTGATATTTTATTTATTATTTTGATATTTTATTTATTTTTTATATTTTATTTATTTTGTTTTTTCAGTTAATTTTTTTAATTTTTAATTAAAACTTATTCTCAAAAAATCAAAAAAAGATCAAATAAAAAAAATTTGTTTTCCTTTTTAATAAAAACCATATGACCTATCACCTCCATCAGTTAACTCTTATTAATACCGTTATTTTTGAAATGTGTTTTTATTATAATAAATTAATTAATAGAAATTAAATTAAAAAAATCATACCAATGGGCTTTATTCATTTTTTTTGGAATGTGATTTTTTTTAATTTTTTGATTATTTATTTATTTTTAATAAAAACATATTTCAATTTTTTTATTTGATAATAATACGGTACGAGATGTATATTAAAAAAATAAATTTTTTGATTTTTTGATTTATTCTTATTTATTTGAGAATGAGTTTATATTAAAAAAAAACTACAAACAATAAATGAAAAAACATAGTAAAAATAAATAAATAAAGTATATATATATATATATATATATAGGAGGGGTTATTTGAGAACTCTTAAAAAAAAAGAACTCAAGAACTCATCTACACCCTTGGATCAAAAAAAATGGATGGACCAGATTAAAAATAAAAAAACTCTCTCAACACTAGAGGGGTACTTTTGTCAACTCCCTCTTTTTTCTCTCTCTCTTACTTTATTAAATTAATACAATTCTATCTAATTCACTAAAAAACTTTTATCTTACAAACCGTAAATCGTTAGACGAAAAGAAAAGCATGGGTAGTCTTAGAATTTCGTCCTTTTTCATTAGAGATGCAATTCGACATACTTTTGACGATTTTTTAAATTTCGTTTTTTTCCCCATCACGTTCATCTTACACATGTATAAGTTATTATTCTTTGATGACCTACACATGTGTAGGATGAACCTTTTAGTGGTTTCCACTTATCCTACACATGTGTAGGATGAACCTTTTAGTGGTTTTCACTTGTCATACACATGTGTAGGATGAACCTTTAAGTGGTTTTCGTTTGTCCTACACATGTGTAGGATGAACCTTTTAGTGGTTTCCACTTGTCCTACACATGTGTAGGATGAACCTTTTAGTGGTTTCTACTTTCCCTACACATGTGTAGGATGAACCTTTTAGTGGTTTCCACTTGTCCTACACATGTGTAGGATGAACCTTTTAGTGGTTTTCACTTGTCATACACATGTGTAGGATGAACCTTTTAGTGGTTTCCTACAACTTCAAACCCTAAACCCTACAACTTCAAACCTTTTAGTGGTTTCCTAACGGCTAACCCTACAACTTCAAACCCTAAACCCTAAAGCGTATCGTATACATCCCTCCCCCTACTACATCCCGCTCTAGGGTTTAGGGTTTGAAGGTAGGCTAACCCTCGGGCTTCAAACCCTAAACCCTAGAGTGGGAACCTTCATCCTTTTTAGGTTTTTAGGGTTTAGCATTTAGGGTTTAGATTTTCCAGGGTTTTTAGAATGTAGCTTTCCCCTCGGATTAGCAATTAAGCTTTAGGGTTTAGGGTTTGAAGTTGTAGGGTTAGCCGTTAGACTAACCCTACAACTTCAAACCCTAAACCCTAAACCCTAAATCCTAAAGCGTACCGTATACATTCGTCCCCCTACTACATCCCGCTCTGGCTAACCCTCGGGATTCAAACCCTAAACCCTAGAGTGGGAACCTTCATCCTTTTTAGGTTTTTAGGGTTTAGCATTTAGGGTTTAGATTTTCCAGGGTTTTTAGAATGTAGCTTTCCCCTCGGATTAGCAATTAAGCTTTAGGGTTTAGGGTTTGAAGTTGTAGGGTTAGCCGTTAGACTAACCCTACAACTTCAAACCCTAAACCCTAAAGCGTACCGTATACATTCGTCCCCCTACTACATCCCGCTCTGGCTAACCCTCGGGATTCAAACCCTAAACCCTAGAGTGGGAACCTTCATCCTTTTTAGGTTTTTAGGGTTTAGCATTTAGGGTTTAGATTTTCCAGGGTTTTTAGAATGTAGCTTTCCCCTCGGATTAGCAATTAAGCTTTAGGGTTTAGGGTTTAGGGTTTGAAGTTGTAGGGTTAGCCGTTAGACTAACCCTACAACTTCAAACCCTAAACCCTACAACTTCAAACCCTAAACCCTAAAGCGTACCGTATACATCCGTCCCCCTACTACATCCCGCTCTAGGGTTTAGGGTTTAGCATTTAGGGTTTAGATTTTCCAGGGTTTTTAGAATGTAGCTTTCCCCTCGGATTAGCAATTAAGCTTTAGGGTTTAGGGTTTAGGGTTTAGGGTTTAGCATTTAGGGTTTTAGAATGCGTCCTCATCATTTTTGAACTTTATAAGTAACTTACCCATGTGTAGGTTGTACTTACCCATGTGTAGGTTGTACTTACCCATGGGCAGGTTATACAACTCACCAGTTCCAGGTCTTTCCTACACATGTGTAGGATGAACGTGATGAAAAAAAAATGAAATTTAAAAAGTCTTCAAAAGTATATCGAATTGCATCTCTAATGAAAGAGGACGAAATTTCAAGACTACCCATGCTTTTTTTTTTTCCCGTCTAACGATGTACGGTTTGTGAGATAAAATATTTTTAATGAATTAGATATTTTTTAATTTAATAAGAGGAGAGAGAAAGAGAGAGAGCTGGACAAGTTTTTTCATAATGACAATCATGCCCTTCCTGATCTTGATGAATGAAGGGCTAAGATTGGTTCTCGCGTTCTTTTTTTTTAGTGGTTCTCAAAATAACTCACCCCTATATATATATATATATATATATATATATATATATAATATACAAAAATACATACATATATATATATAGAATCAATCATGCATATGGCAAAGTGATTGGGTGCACGTATGTTGTATGGTATTATTATTGTATGGGAAAGAAAGAAATCAGAGAATGTAGAGTACGTGATTGAATGAATTGAAGCTTCGGCCTAGCTCCATCCCATGTGGATGTGGGGTTTTACGGTCTCTACACACTTGGATAATTAGATATAAGCGGCAGCAGAATCTGCCCCTAAACTTATCTACGCAATTCAATCCCTTTCCAACCACAATATATATTTCAACGTAAAGAAAAAACTAAGCATGTGTGTGTCCAGCTTTATCGACCGCAATGAAAAATCTTTAATTTTAATTTGGACAAATAGAGAAAATATTACATCTCTTATGTTGATTTTTATATATTTTATATAAGAAAAGTGAATATATATATATAGTGCTTTGTTCATTTGAATCCTTATATATATATATATATATATATATATATATATATACATATATATATAATGGATGGATATATATATAGACCTAACTAACTATCAAATATACAAAAATACATACATATATATATATAGAATCAATCATGCATATGGCAAAGTGATTGGGTGCACGTATGTTGTATGGTATTATTATTGTATGGGAAAGAAAGAAATCAGAGAATGTAGATGGATATATATATAGACCTAACTAACTATCAAATATACAAAAATACATACATATATATATATAGAATCAATCATGCATATGGCAAAGTGATTGGGTGCACGTATGTTGTATGGTATTATTATTGTATGGGAAAGAAAGAAATCAGAGAATGTAGAGTACGTGATTGAATGAATTGAAGCTTCGGCCTAGCTCCATCCCATGTGGATGTGGGGTTTTACGGTCTCTACACACTTGGATAATTAGATATAAGCGGCAGCAGAATCTGCCCCTAAACTTATCTACGCAATTCAATCCCTTTCCAACCACAATATATATTTCAACGTAAAGAAAAAACTAAGCATGTGTGTGTCCAGCTTTATCGACCGCAATGAAAAATCTTTAATTTTAATTTGGACAAATAGAGAAAATATTACATCTCTTATGTTGATTTTTATATATTTTATATAAGAAAAGTGAATATATATATATAGTGCTTTGTTCATTTGAATCCTTAATTTCCCATGCATCTCAAGGGCTTAATCTTAGCCCTTGGATCAAACCAATCAATGGTTCAGATTTACTTTTAACTTCTAATTAAAATTATAACACGGAGGGGTAGTATCGTAATTTCCTTCGCATCCTTTCATCTACTTCGTTTCCCCCCAAAATACTTCATTTTCACACACGCACACACAAACCCACACAAACACACATTGAAACCGGCGATTCACACAGTAAAACACACACACACACTTTGCCTCTCTCTTTCTCTCCGGCCATTATACAGTAAAACGTATTATCTGTCACCGCCGTACACTTTTATCATTTCCATCGGCGATTAGGTTTTTTATCATGGCTACCAAGTCGAAATCATCAAATAGAAAAAAAAAGTGTTGATGAAGATTCCGGCAACTGTAATTCTGTTTCCGGTACATTTTATCTTTATTTATTCATTATTTTTATATTTTTTTCATTTTATATGATTTTTCTAGGGTTTTAGTGTATTTTTTTAGGTTTTTTTTTTAATTTTTAATTCTATGCTTACAATCCACTGATTATGTAGTGTTATTTAGTTTATGTGTAGAATCAAAATTGATTTTGTATATCTATTTAAGTTATATGTTATTGTTTACTTTTATGTTCAGAATCATATTTGATTATGTATAGAGATTTCATTGATTTCTGTTTTTGTAACTGTATGTGTAAAATCAAATTTGATTTTGTATATAGATTCTATAGATTTGTGTTTTGTAACTTTGTTTTTACAATCAAATTTTATTTTGTATTGAGGTTTTAGTTACCTGTGTCCTTAAGCCTAGATCATATTTGATTATGTATAGAGATTTTAGATATTTCTGTTTTTGTAACTCTATTTGTAAAATCAAATTTGATTTTGTATGTAGATTCTATAGTGTAACATCCCAAAACTTTTTGACGTTGACCGTTAACTTGCCGTTAGCGACCGTTAGTTACTATGTGTTTTATATGTGCTTACGTGAATTAAATGATTTACGTGAGATATGTGTTAAAGTGATTTAAAGTAATGAAATTAAAGTTGATAATGATTAATAAAGTCAATTAATGTTCCCGATAAGATATAAGGGTCGATAAGTGTTCCCGTAGGCGTTAAAAGAGCCGTTAAGGGCCGAAACGAGTTGTAACGAAGTGCGAGGGCCTAGATGTAAAGTTTTAAAAGTTATTTCAGTATATATAGGGCATGGTGCACGACCCTAAGGCAGAAAAATCAGATCCAAACCCTAAGAAAGTCTCACACACAAAACCCTAGGCCTCTCCTTCAAGTTTAGAGCAATTTCGGGTCGATTCGGGAGTGATTTCGCATAGATTTTGATCGTTTAATCTTCCTTCCAGGTAAGATATGATTTATTGATCAATTGTTGAGTCATTTGAATGGTTTTTACTCAATCAATTCGGATCTTAAGGGTTAGGGTTGATTTGATTACGTTTCGTCATCGATTACTTCGGTTTACGGGTAATCTAATGTATTGTTATTGTATTCTCTTGTCCCTGGAACAAGTGATCTTGTGAAATCATCATATGAGTCATATTTTGGGTGCATATGAGATCCATAGGTCGTGGTAGTTGCTATGGTTATTTGATGGTCGAAATAGTTTGAAAAACAAAGGGTTTACTAGATCTGAAAATCTAGTAATATTGCAAAAATTATATCTCTTTCAATTAAAAGAGTTAGGAGATGAATCTTATATTTTTGAAAAGGTCTACGTGTCCTCTTGAATCGATATGAATAAAGTTTCTGGTGATTTTGCCCATAGATAGGCGAAAAGTGTCGATTTCCAAAACTGGTCGAATTTCGGACGAGTTCTGCTGGCCTATCTTGTAAACGTCATAAATCATTCATTATAGAGCTTAAGGAGTCAAACTTTATATTTCTGGAAAGGTCTTTGAATTCCCTACATTTCTTAAGAACTAAGTTTTGACTCATTTGGTGGTCTTGAGGTCGAAACGTTGCCTGCAAGTGAAGGGTGCGAGTCTGGAAGTTGATATCGACGAGACCACCCATGGGCTCGGCGATATCAGCCGGCAGAAGGGTTCTAAGCGCGTTTAAGTGTCTAGTTGACTTATATATCCTTCCTTCTTGTATCATAGGTTGTCGGGAACACCTGTCAAGCACGGTAAACACATTTGTGATTGTTGAGTACTCCATTGAGGTAAGATACACGACTTTTCTCACGCTGGAGGCACAACAAAAGTAGTTTTCTTTAATTAACCTCTTAACTGGATTATCTTATGTGTGTTGGGTTTTTCGGGTTATGCGGGAGGTTATGTGGGAATGTATGTATGATGAAGTGGCTTATTATGATATGATGACGTTTAAAGTAATGTGGTTATATGCATATGTAGTATGTTGATTATAATTATGCTACCATGAAATGATTATGAGATGTGTTGTGATAATGATAATGTCAATGATGTGCTTTGATGATTGTTATGTGATGGCTTATGTGTGGGAAACCGTTCTAGCCTTAGTGTTAGTGCGTAAAAAAGTAAGAAAGATATAAATAAGTGGGAGGAAATGCTATAGCTAAATACGTGAGATTGATGTGGGAAGTGTTAAGCTTAACCCGTGCTAGTTTATGCCAAGCTAGTGCGTACGTGGTCGCTTGAGTGACTCCTTGCGGCATAGTTACGTGGGACTAGTATTTCCGGGTGGAGTGACTAACCACCAATGTTATAAGCATGACGGGATACTATGGAAATGGCATTGCCTTTCCTGAAAGTTAAGACGTGGGAAATCGTGCTAGTTGTAATGCTAGTGCGTAAGACGTGGGAAATCATGCTAGTTGTAAAGCTAGTGCGTAATATGTAAATTGATTAAAGATGTAAGATGTGGGAATAAGTTGATGAAGATAACTATAAGAATATGTGAGAAAGATGTACATGTAAATTAAGACGTGGGATTACAATGTGACGTGAGATTTAAGTAAGATATGTTGATACGTGTGATATAATCGTTGATAGGCACAATTAGGAGTAATTACTCTACATGTGCTAATATGAATACGTGTGACAAGTTTAGGTGTGGTATGCCAGGTGTGGTATGCCAAGTCATGATATGAATCTACGTTTAAGTGGAAAGTCTATGTTGACATGATATAAGATATTGATTAAGATGTGAGTATATGATGATATGATGTATATGTTGATATGAAATGAAATGTGATGCAATGTGGGAAAAGGGAAGTGTGGGTTGATCTATGATTGTTGTGGGTGATATGTAATGTGGTTATGTTTTGATAAGTAAAATATGACGAAGTATTATGAAAGTAAAATGAAGAACGTTTTATAAATGTGTGTATCTTACGAACCCTGATCTGCTTCATTCTCGTGTTTGCCGAGATTTTTGCTCGGCAAATCATGAAATTTTTCAAAGTTTTTGCCAAAATTAATTTTTGTTCCTTATTATTTTCTGGGCAAAATTTTGAGAAATATTTTTTGAAAACCCCATTTGCCGAAGTTTTTTCTCGGCAAACAGTTAAACTTGAATTTTTTTATTTTTTATTATTTTTTTAAGTTTTTTATTTGTGTTGTTTTTAAAATGTATGTTTGTATGTATGTGTGTATTGTATGTGTCTATATAGTATTTCATAAGTGTTGAGGCTAAGAAGCAAGGTATTGAACGCCTTTGTGTACTACCTTTGTTTTCTTATCTTTCAATACTTATGTGATTCTATATATCGTCATGTTTCGTATATATATTAGGGTGAGAAGCAAGGTATCGAACGCCTTTGTGTACTACTTTGTTTTCTCATTGCTGATATATGTGCGAAACATTGTCTTTGTGTATTAAATGTGTTTATTAAATGTTGGTGTGTTATTTTTCTGTGTTTAAATTGTTTTTCTGGTCAAACTTGGTCAGTCTAATTTTTCAGAAAATTATAAAAACAAAGATGGTGATGTTCCAAGAAGGTGCAACTATGAAGATGCAAGCCAATCATGCTCTTCATATACCATTCACATCCAAATTCCCAATTATAACGGAGATTCTAAGCCATCATCCTTTGGAAACTGCTTTAACTAGTGGTGCAATTGTTCCGGAAAAGTATATATTTGAGCTATGGGAATCTATTGAATTTGTGAAAGGAAATAAAAGACATAATCAAGAAGAATACTTTAGATATACTCTTCAATCAGATGAGAATGAGTTTAACTGCCAATTCACACTAGATGAATTTAGATCGATCATTGGTTTTCCTGAACAAGAAGAGTATGAAGAGTTGCCATCAGTTGATGTGAGTCCCAAATATAGATGATTAACTAAACCCGACTGGCAAGTACAACTAATCTTGATGGACAAGTTAAGTTTACGATCCAGATATGGATAACAAGAAGCAATTGACTTAAAGTAAATAACAAGAAGTTAAATGGCTGAAACTATATAAGATATATATATGTATAATCAAGTATGTAGCATTGAGACACGTTGTTTCCTTTCTAATGTATTTGATTTATTGATATAAACAAATACAAGGATTGTTGCGGAACAAAGATAAACACCCAAGTGTAAATATCTAAACAATCCTGAAAAACAAGTGATCTAAATAACTTGGAAATACTCGTAAGTTTACTTAGAGTATATCTCACAAGTTGCAATGCTAAAGTTTCAAGCAATTTGCAAGTTGTGAGAAGACTTTGTATTTATAGACCAAGTCCATGATGATGTGGACAAGATCGTACAAATGTGGTTGTGAGCATTTAAGGAATTAAACCTAATTCCTTGCATGCTCATACTAGGAAGAGTATATAAGTCAGTTGATGTGACTTGTAGTACTATGTTCCAAACCCATACTTTTACCTTGTACCTTTTATTAATAGATAAATCTATTAACTGGGTAAAGGTATGTAAAGTAAAAAGTCTTCCTCGTAATCAGTGTAAAGTATTGTTAATACTTTATACTGAGATGCTTCAGTCTTCGATCTGGTAGAATCACTCTTTGCTCGCTTCTGAGATGATTCTCTTCTTCATACTTCAGTCTTTGACTTCTGAATGAATGCTTCAGATTTGCCTTGATCTGAACTGAAGTGAAGCTTCAGTGAAGAATTCTGAGATACCTCAGAATTCTGTACAAACGTCTTCACTAAACTTCAAGCTTTTTCTGAACAAATTATACTTGGTCGATTTCCGACCTAACAAATTCCCCCTATTTGTTCTGAAATAGTGCATGCATCTCAGACTTCTATCTATACATGTTTGTAAGTCTGAAATACAAGTTTTTGTTTAAGTTGTAAAGATTTTCTAAGTACATCTTATAGATCATTGATGTCTCAGAATTTTACTTGTGGTTTTCTAACTTAAACTTATCATCTACTTATTGGTTACAATTGCAACATATATATACAAACTGAAATGTTTGTTACAAATGTAAATATATTACAAGTACATGATAAACTGAAAAGAAACTACTTCTTGGCAGGCCTTGAACCAGAAGGTGCCTAAGTAGGTTTTCTCTTCAGTGGAGAATGATCCTTCTTTGCAAACAATCTTCCTTCAATTTCTACCTTGGCCTGCATCTTTTGTTGTATTCTTGCTAACCATGCACCAATCAAGGTAGATTTAGGCTTCCCTTTCAGAATCTGGATCATCTCCCTATGCTCAGAAATCCCAAACTCGTGAACTGAAACTTGATTGTATTCTTCAGCTGCCCTACCTTCCCTTTTCACAATCAAGTCAAATAACTTCAATCCATCAGCCTTTGTAACTTCCATATCAATGATTTTGGCTGGATGCGATCGATGGTTCATATAATGATCATACTGATCCTTTTCATGTTTCCTTTGGATCTCAGCAGCATCATCAGATATTGGTTTGAGTGAAGTATAGACAACATCACGAGAATCTTTCTTTGCAGTCCTTGTTCCAGTTCTGGGCTTTGTGGGTGGTCTGGACAACTCTTTTTCTACCTTCAGAACTCCAGCCAGAATCTCTTTCTTCTTTATGGCCATTTATTTTTCTCTATTTTTCACCAAGTCCTCAATGGACATTTTGAAAGTGAGATGGTCCAACTTTTGTTCTAAGGGAGAGTAGTTTACCCCATATTCATATTCGAGCATTTCGACAATAGCCTTCTGCACTCTTGGATCATTTTTGATTTTCTGATATCTTTCTAGTGAGAGACCAAGAGCTGCAGCATCAATGTGATCAAGGGTTCCCATTTTCTGGTGTTGAACCCTTTCTCTTTCCTTATTCTCTCCCCACATAATAAATTGATTAGAGACTTGCTTCTGCAAAGTCTCCAAATTCTTGCTATCAGCATTTGGATCATGAAGTGGGTAGCCTTGTTCATCAACGTTTTCACCAACAACCAAACCAGAACCCTTAGCATTTTTCTTTGTTGGTTCTGCCACCACTTGGGCCTTTCCCTTATCTTTCCTTTCCAGCTTCAGATTCAGGTTTCTGAACATGTTCCCCCTGAACTGAGGCACTTCCAGAAGGTACCTCAGTTTGCTTCTTGGTTGCTTCGATCATTTCTTGAGTACTAGCCAGCAAACCAATAGGCACACCACTTCCCCCTTTGGGAATCTCTAAAGGCATCTTAGCATAAAGGTCAATTAAAGTTTTAATTGCCTTTAGTGGTTCCCAACTTTGTTGTTCTAGGCATTCACAAATACCCTTTGTCATTGTAGCAAACTGAGCCCTTAATCTGAATGAAGAATTAAGGTTCAGTGCTTCTTGATCTTTTAAGTCTTTCAACATCTTTCTATCTTCTTCAGTGAAAGAAGTAGGGGGAGGAGGAGCAATAGTAGTTTCTTTCTTCAGAAGAGTTAGAATTTCATCTAACTGGTTGGATTGATTCTGAACTGAACCTTCAAGCTTGGACACTGAATCTTTTACTTCATTTACAGCCTTGTCCACTTTGTCATTGGTGTCTTTGGTCAGTTCAGCAATCATCATTCTAACTTCTGCACCAACCTTTTCAGAAATGGAGTCTGAAATCTGAGCAGTTAAATTCTGAGTTAGCTCAGACTTCAGATTATCCAAAATACCAACACTTATAGAAGCCCCAAGTTCTTTCTCATTTACACTGGGCTTCTGAACCAACTCATTCACTTCTCTTCCAACAGCCATAAAGTCTTGCTTCAACAATTGAACACAAGAGGTCAAATTTGCAACGACCGAAGCTTGCACATCTCTCTTTGTTAATCTGAAGGCTTCTTTGATTGCAGAGCTCACCTTGTTGCAAGTCATCACCAGCTCATTCAGCTTCCCAACTACTAGTCCTTCATTTCCAGCAACCTTGGTTAACTCAGTTCCAAGAAACATCTGAGCACCTTTCATTTCAGCCACAGAACTAGTATTGGCAGTTAGAGACTTGGTTAAGTCCTCCACCCATAGAATAAGGCTTTGGACTTCGGTTTGAGTCTTCTCTAACTGTGCTTCTACATTTAAAGGAGGTGGGGGCTGTGCAGAAGCAGGAGCAACAAATGGTAGTTTACCAAGCCCTTTCAGTACTTTATTCATTTGTAAATCAGTTGGACTCTCAGATTCTGTAGAATCCAAGTCCTTCTCTATTGGGGCATCATAATTGATAGGCGGTGGGATGTTATGAATTTGGGGGTGAAGAAATTGAAGTGAAGAAGTAAATGAAGGATCGGTGACATAAGCAGGAGTAGTGCCTGGTGGAAAAATTGGATTTTGATGAGATGGTGGTGGTGGAACATAAGGCTCATTGTCTTGTTCTTGTTGGATTTCTGGGGGAGGAGGAGGGGAGTTTGCGAGGATGGTGGCTGGCTCAGAATCAGATTGATTCGCCTCCAATAATCCCTCGTCAAACTCAAAGTCAGCAAGAGAATCAAGATTCTCCTGAGGTAGCTCATCGTCATCCCAGAAAGCATTCACTTTTACAATCTGGTCAGATATGCTCTGGTTTGGGTCACTAGTACCCGCACCAGTTTCTGGTTCAACATCTGCAGAAGCAGGTGCATCGTCACCAGATTCAAAAATTTCAATAATAGGTATACTAACGGGTCCCACATTTTTTTGTGGCCCACTTAGTAACCTTTCTGAACCAGCTAGTGTGCTAGTTTTATTAAATACCTGAAGCATAGAGAAGAGAGTTCAGGCTCATTTTCAGTAGTAGAAGGCCTTTGAAATCTTATTGGTACAGAAGCTTCAGGTCCAGCTTCATTATAAGCTTCTCCAAGTATATCCATAAAACACAAGCTTAAAAATCTTGGAAAGGCGATATGCAGGCTTCTTTTTCCTTTTAATTTTGTAATGAGCTGAGAGAAAAGAATCTCAGCAAAGTATGCCTGTATCCCATTCCAAATATAATACCCCATCTCAACTTGGGGTAATGAAAGTTGGTCCAACCCTCCATGGTTGCCACCAAGACTCTCCACAATCTGGGTCCAGAAGAACCTCCAGCAAATGCCAAAACCAGACATGAAAATGTGTCCAGAGGTCTTCAAATTACCATCAGCAT
>CM067167.1:46896631-46925223 GCA_034093135.1 Erigeron breviscapus | reverse complement strand
ACTGTAATGAAAAAAGGAAATACACATATTATCATTTAACTGCTGTAGACAAAGACAAGTTGCATACATCATCTACCTCATTTCAAAAGTCAATCATACGAGATTAGATAAGTTACTAATCTTCTTTGATTAGATTATATTTGTATGTACAATCAATTTTGATTGTAAGCACAAAAACTATATTCCTATGTACAATCAACTTTGATTTGATTAGGCAGGTTATTTTCAAACACAAAAGCTATATTCCTATGTACAATCAACTTTGATTGCAAGCATAAAAGCCACATTCCTATGTACAATCAACTTTGATTGCATTAGGCATGTTATTTAAAGTACAAAATTTTCCTATGTACAATCAACTTCGATCTGATTAGGCAGGTTACTTTCAAACACAAAATTTACATTCCTATGTACAATCAACTTTGATTGTAAGCACAAAAGCTATATTCCTATGTACAATCAACTTGATTGGATTAGGCAGGTTACTTCAAACACAAAATTTACATGCATATGTACAATCAACTTTGATTGTAAGCACAAAAGCTATATTCCTATGTACAATCAACTTGATTGGATTAGGCAGGTTACTTCAAACACAAAAATTACATGCATATGTACAATCAACTTTGATTGTAAGCACAAAAGCTATATTCCTATGTACAATCAACTTTGATTGTAAGCGTAAAAGCTATATTCCTATGTACAATCAACTTGATTGGATTAGGCAGGTTACTTCAAACACAAAAATTACATGCATATGTACAATCAACTTTGATTGTAAGCACAAAAGCTATATTCATATGTACAATCAACTTGATTGGATTAGGCAGGTTACTTCAAACACAAAAATTACATGCATATGTACAATCAACTTTGATTGTAAGCACAAAAGCTATATTCCTATGTACAATCAACTTTGATTGTAAGCGTAAAAGCTATATTCCTGTCTATAATCAACTTTGATTGATTAGGCATGTTATTTCAAGCTGAAAAGCTATATTCCTATGTGCAATCAACTTTGATTGGTTATGTACCTGTGTTGTCTTCTTCCTCGTCTGCAAATATCCCTTCTTCATCTTCAATAATCTCGTCGTCGGAAACATCATGTTCTTTTGATTCCAAAACTGATTCTTCTTTTGATTCCATCACTGAATTATTGAAGATTATCAACAACGATTATGTCAATTAGCTGTACCACCGCCGGAGAAATCTCCAGGTTTTGTAATATGACCGACGATCGGAGATTGTTGTTTAGAGATCGCCGGAGTTTTTTATTATTATTAGCCGGAGTTTCTATTGCCGGAGGTGTGTGTCGCAACTGGTTTTCATTTGATTTCACGATTTGATTTCACAATTGATTTGATTTTTAGGGTTTGATTGGGGATTGTGTGCGTTATATAGTGTTGGTGAGCATAGCAGGTTAAATTACTAAGTTAACCCTCCGTGTGTTTTTTTGGTTTATAATCTGGACCGTATATTTTGACTGATCTGATGGCTGTGAATAAGCCCTTGGTTTCCAGACTTTTTAGTAGACTCTTTTGATCACAACCCTATCTATAATGTTGTCATATATAGATTATGCAATATATATTCATACCAAAGTTCTCGTATTCCAATTACCTGTTCTACTCAAATCATATGTACAACAACAACAACAACAAGGTACCCAATCCCGACATAAGTCGGGCTATGGGGGAGGTATGATGTAGACAGACCTTACCCCTACCCAAAGGTAGGGAGGCTGCTTCCGGTTCCACCGCAGTGGAAGGGACCTCCGGCCCGGGTGAAAAAAATAAGGTTAGATCCACCGGAGTGGAAGCTTAACCGGATAGGGATAATCTCGATCTCAAACTCTCAATCTCTCAATCCCACTCTTCGGTTCACAAATTCAGATCTTAGATCTAGAAATTTGTTACCGTTAGGGAGAGGGAGAGGTTAGAGAGAGAGAGAGAGAGAGAAATCCCAGAAAATACTCCTGTTCATAATCAGTACCCTATTATTGGTCTTATTAAATTATTCTGATAAAGTTATTCAACTTTATCTTATTCAATTCTAGATTTAAATATAATAATGCTAAATAATTGGCTTTATTGGCGAGAAGTTATTCTTTGTCGGCCATTTTGAAAATTATTGTTCTCTGACATCATTGCTTACGTTATATAAGCAGACATCGTAGTGAAATAATATATTTTACTCCAAAGTATAAAGTCTACTAACAATGAAATCTGAGGGACTTTACTCTACTGATATCATCTATACAGAAGAACTCATATAATCCTTTAATTACTTAACTTCTCATGACCATTATATTTGTTCTTGTTCTAGCCATCTCCTTGAACACAAGTTAATTATTACTAAATTAATCTCAATATTCATATTAATAGTATTTCCAATCATTCGTTCGCACTAGATCACATAACCATTTCATAGTATTTTACTCATTTAATTACCATAGTTTCCAAAAATTCTTGTCTCATCCTATCAATCAATCATAGCTATAAATTTGAACTTAGTCTATAGTTCATAATAATTCTTTGGTCTACAATTATAGATTATAAGTATCTAAGACCTTAATAAGCTTGTATTCTAGATCTTATTCTCATACTGTTGTTCCAACAATGACTGATAATTGTAGACAATTATAAGTAATATAGCTTAGACATGGGTCATCCGGTAATGCTTATAATATAAGACATACCATTGGCCAGCCCATCACATTACCAACTCATCCAAAATCCCCTATACCTGTACTACTATTTCAATTAACATAGATTTCAATTCCACACTAATTTTAACAAGTTCCAACTCATATCGCATCAGTCAAGCTCTTGTTCACAATATATCGTTTCAGTTCGAATTTATGACATACTGTTCAAATTCAAGTTCATAACATATCATTCAAGGTTCAAGTTCTCAATACATTATTCATATCATAATACTAAGGCAAATGTACTAATGTCTTAGCTATCATGCCATCATGTCAAATTCATAATAACTGGGTATCATAGTCCGAATTTTAACTTCAACATTCGACACATTAAAAGTGTTTGTATACAGGGTGTACCATCGGCTAACCCTCCACACCGTTAATATATAGAATGGATGTCCAAAACTCGGTTCCGATATGTTCTCTAAGTGTTGACCGGGTATGTATACAGGGTGTACCAGCGGCTAACCCTCCACCTAACCAACACTCATTAAACATACCGGGTTAGTTACTATACTTTATCCACGAGGCGCAATCCATGAGATCATTAACTTTATATGACATAGGATAACCATAGATTTGTTGATCAGGCGCCTCTAGGGTTATCGAATGTTATACTCCATTAATGCCATCATTTCATTTTGCTGGGGGAAAAATAATAAATGCATCCAAGATTCCACACACATCAACGTTTATCACAATAATTCCACAATTCAAGGTGTATCCCGACACTATCATATACGTCCATCAAGTTGTCATATAACAATCAAGTCATCAAATCATAAGTAACCTACGAACTCCGTTTAAACCATTTTTATGTATCATACAGTTCACGTTGCACACAAAATTTCCTATCATGCATGCTAATATGAAATGTGGGTGTAATGGCTATAGACTAGGTCAATCCACCTAATTCTCTACAACCACGTCTCTGATACCATTCTGTAACACCCCAACATGGCGGAATCATGGGGTATCACTTAGAAAAGTACAGCACGACATGGAATTATGTAGAGTCAAACTATATGAAAACATAGGATTGAAACAATCCTTAAACTTGTACAAACGTATACAATCATCAACATTCATCGAAATACATGTTCAATCAATAATAAAAGGCAATTCAATCGATAGTAGTTGATTCTAAAAGTAACCCATAAAAGGGAAGTAAGGATCATGGATCCAGAAAGTCCAAAGCTAGTCCAATCCTAGCAAGTAATGCAAGCACACAATCATCCATTTTGTCTCTGATTAACCTGATTACCTGAAAAGTGTACTAAAATGCGTCAACATAAAGTTGGTGAGTTCGTAGGGACAAGTAACAAGGAATAACCGTGTCGGATAACAACCGTTAACAATAAGTGAGGATTAGGAGAACTAATCACATCCAAAGAAAACCTATAAGGTTTCACATTATCACAATTCAATACAAGTAAACGTTCAACAACAACGATTCCATATAACGTTCAACAACGTTCCATAACAATCAATAACGTTCAACAACGGTGCGGCTTACATAGTTAATAATTAACAATGCGCTAACGGTGCGACTTATATCATGAATAATGCGCTAACGGTGCGACTTATATAATGAATAATGCGCTAACGGTGCGACTTATATAATGAATAATGCGCTAACATGTCCACATCAACAATTCAATCATACAATCAATCAAATCAACAATCAACAGTTAAACAAACATGTACACTTTTCAGCCCGAATCTCAATTGAGTAGGGAGGGTTTACGAAACTCACCTTAGTTGCAGTAGCGATTAAGTGCAGTAGATAATCCTCGTGATGAGTTAACCTAAATCATATAAAGTATAATTCATTTAATAAATAATTATACTAATGTTTTATTTAGTTATTTTATATTTATCATTAAATTGTTGTATTTATATGAATTACAGTTTCAGTCCCTGATAACTTGGAAAATAACAGTTATGCAATATTCACAGTTTCAGTGTTATAGATAACCCATTTTGTAGTTATCTTAAAAGAGTCATTAATTAGTTCATTAAGAAACTGGTGGAAAAAGGACTAAAACTGTAAACAGTTTAACGGTTTAGGACCAAAACTGTCAGAAAATCTAACGGTGATAACGGACAGATTTCAAGTTTGTTATGAGAAACTTATAAATAATTAAATAACCTGTTGTGTGATTATTCCAGGTGGTTGATGATGGCAGAGGTGGTGGCTCACGGCGGTTCTTCGATGGTTAACTAGAAACGAAAAGAAACCGTTTAGGGTTTTTAAACGTGAATGAACAAGCATAGGCCGACCTAAGATGATTTGTTAAGAACCTTGAACGTCTCCTGTTCACTGTTCAAATGTCGAGTGGTGGTGAATAGGTGATCGATGTTATCACAAGTGTAGAAGCAACAGTAGCATACAAGTAGCAGCAGTTCGGTGGTGTTGAGCTCGATATTTATACGTGTACATTTATATATATATTTGTGTGTGACCGTGAGTTAGAAGGAGGAGGGAACGGTGGTGGATTTTTGATTAACAACCACAAGCGAGCAGCAACAAAAAGCAGTAGCAGTAACCGTAATGATATATATATATATGTAACAGTGGAGAAGGTGGTGTTCGTGAAGGTGATGATGAACGGATAGTGTTGAAAGAATGTTCACAACAATTATATCTATTTGTATGTATGCGTGATATGAATGTATGGGTATATATATATTATATGCTATAGCTTTGTGTTATATTCTATTCGTGAACTTGGTCAGGAGATGACAAAGTAAACCAGCCAAAATCCTTTGTTGCTTTCTTGTGATGTAGCCGTAGCAACTACTCTATAAGAAATTCGATTACTTCTATATATAATATGTACTATATATTATATTATATATATGTGGAGTGTTTTTGTTTTGACAGCTCACGAGAATACTACTTTAGATGCATGTTTGTCTCCGTGATCATTTAGGATCGGTTCACAAGCCAAATAGAAGATAATAAACGGAATATAAAATAGGAGTATGGATTCATGCTATGATTTGGGATGGAAGAGATAATGACACCTTATATTTTATTGAATAAAGAATGTTGAGTGATGTTTCTTTTCCACCGAAAGTAAAACTAAAGTGTATTTGTATATTGTAATTTTGTGTGATATGAGTCATTAAGCTGAATGAATTATTGCTACTATCTCTTTCATATAATTGATCAAAATGAGCTATTAGATTGTCACCTACATCTTCTTAATAATTGAACAGTTCTATACGATTTTTCCATCATATATGTTAATGTTAAAATGACAAGCTATACCATAATTTCAATTAAGTTTTTATATACACTTTTTAAGATTGTAAGAATCTAAGGATGACTTATGTGATATATGTGCTGAAAGAGACCTAGGTGTATTTGCATATTGTATGATTGCTGATAATTTGAAGCAACGACAAGTGGAAATTAATTTGTGTAATTGTGAGAGAAATATAATTCTTACAATGTAGCTAGATATAAAAATGGCACTTTAAATCTCGTTAGAATGAATAACATTAGGCTTCACAACTCAATTAGACGTTTCACTAGATTATGTGTTAAAATCACTAATTTATATTTAATTCGAATCGAGGGTTGTCACATTATCCGTTTATCATCAATTAACTCGCGTTAATTAAAAAACTAAAAATAAAATAAAATTATAAACGTATAATTTAATTAAAACTATTTAATTAAATGCGTAAATGATCAAATATCATTCCGTAGCTTTATGGTTAAACATTATAGATGTTCTATTGTGTATGACCCTACGGGCTCAAAGATCTGAAGACATATGGTTAGTCGGGTTTACGAAAGTTCACACAATTTCAACAATATAGAAGACTTAGGTCACAGATTTCAGTTGAAGATTTCGGGCTAGATTTAGAGTCATTCACGGAACGGGGTAGAGATCTATACCCATGCCACCAGGATGCATACACATCTTGTGTTTGTAATCTTATGATTAATGATAATATATTTTACATATTGTTTATCTCATGTTCTTTATTATTTTCGTGTGTATATGTTCGTGATTTTATAGAAACTTCAAAAACGAATATAAATGAATTTCGTGCATTTGTAGCCGTATAGATCTCGGTTTAATTGGTCCCTTACTCCCTTTGAATTAACATATTTCAAAAGTGTAAACAATTAGAATGAAACATTCCATCCTAAACCATTAATATCTTAAAATTATTTTAGGCAATTATTTTAATAGTAAAACTACTTTCAATTCAACTATTAATTTTGAATATTTTATCTTTACCTTTTCAATTTTCTTTCATCTCCTACTACTCATTTATCTCCCCGTCTTCATAGAAATATTATCTAGTGCATGCACACACCTACAAATACACAAATTTTTGAATCTCATACCAAACTATTGTCGCTATTGTATATGTATAACCTGCTAGTATATATATATATATTAGAGATGGGAATATAATACTGTCATAAAATCTATCACATCTTACTATTTTATCATGAAAGAACCCGGAACTCATTTTAGGAAAATAAGAGATTTTTTTTTTATTTTTTTTTTTAAGCCCCCACTGCGCCGCAGTGGAGGTGTACACCTCCCACTGCGCCGCAGTGGGAAGTTACGGAAGCAGACGACCAAACTTCCCCACTGCGCCGCAGTGGGGTGGAAACACTCCCACTGTGCCGCAGTGGGATATTTCGGACCTCAGCCTGCAGTTTTCCTGCAGGTCTAAAACTTGTGAAAATCATAATCCAAACTTCAATCTTGCACAACCTTTTACTAGTCATATTCAAACCTTAAATCCCTTTACCCAACTTTAAAATGAGTTAAAGATACGTGATTTAAAATCCCGAAAGCTTTTATTTGATCAAGTGTAGCATTTACAACGAAACGGGTCAATTACCCAAGTTGACACATTACAAAAGACGACATTCAAAATTGGAAATTTCGGCATGACCCATTCGTAAAATCATCATCCAAACCTGTTACGGATTATGAGTTCTCCAAAACACATTTAAACAAAATCAATACATTGCGACTACAAAACGACCCATTTAAAATACCCAAAAACTCGAGTCTAACCCTAGACATCATAATAATTTTCCAAAAGGACAAAACAAGAGTACAAAGAGCCGATAGTTCAAAGGGGTCACTATGGGTCCTATTACCAATTCCATTATCCGCATTTAGCTAAAGCAATCAATATCCAAAAAGCATCTTAACTTCAATCTTTACATTACTTAACTTTCTTCCGCATCCGGGACAACCTATAAAAAGGGTAAACAACTAAAAAGTAAGCAAAGCTTAGTGAATAATCTTGCATACGTTTATACCTACGAAGGAGGGCAATGCACAAGGACTGTTGCATATAGACTATGACACCGTCGTGTCATATCTATAATACTCACCTTGCACGCTAAACAACATATATGGATCCATTAGAGAATATCGGGGTTCTTAGGCCCCGAGAGGTTCTTAGGCCTTTTCTCAAAACAACAATAGGGGTTCTTAGGCCCCGGAGGTTCTTAGGTCTCATAACATTTGACCCCACCCGGGTCTAGCCAAATCAATTACCACACATGAATATCACATTTCAACATGATGTGGTCAATTGACCCAACGTAAACATAAAGGTATGCAAGAGTACTCACCTCCTCCGCGACAACCAAAATCATAAATCAACAAGACCGCAAGTACACAATACGTATGCCTCAACCTAGCAATAGTTCACAATTTACACATATAAGGTCATCAAGCTCAATTATCTCAAACACAAGGCTAACAAGCCATACATTACTACCTTTACTAGCATTTCAATGCCCAACCCAACTTTTACAATCTTATAATAATCTTGGGTTGGTTCACATAACATGTACTTCTTATATCATTTTCAATTGGCCAAGAGTTACTTTCATATCAAAATCGTCATTTTCATATTTGACCTAGCAGACTTCAAACAAGTATAACTCAAGTTCTACTTACTCTTTTAACATGATTCCAGTGGCCAAATTTACATGACACATATATCTACCTTTTATCTTTAGTGACCAACATGTGAATTGTCTTTCAAAGATGACTTCTGGTCGTTTTAAAAACCAACACTGCTGCTGTTAAACAGCTTTGACCTTACTGACTTCAAATGACCATAACTTGAGTTCTACACAATATTTTGACCTCATTCCAGTGGCCACTTCTTCTTAACACATTTAGCACATTTTATCTTCAGTGACCAACACAAGATTTGACTCATATACGTGAGTTTTACTCGTTTTAAAAACTGACACAGAATCAATTTTGCTGAAAGATCAGCATGACGCTACTGAATTCAAAAATTCATAACTGGAGTTCTACTTCGTATTTTCAACCCATTCCAGTGGCAAAATTTGCTTAACACAATAAGCTACATTTTCTTTTTAGGACTCAACAAGTGAAAATTCTGACATGGGGGTGTTTAACTCGTTTCAAATTCAGGGACAGAATCTGTCCAGATTTTTGTTCTTACTTCCATTCATCAAAGTCTATCATGCAACCTAATTACAACCCTAGCTTGATTTCAAGTCATTAACCCTTTATAAGGAAAAACCCCCAACTCTTATCAACTCAAGAACCCTAATTTAAAATTGATTTAAATGGCCCATTTCATCAAAACCCCAAATTGATTACTTGTATGAACCCTAATTTAATTATAATAGAAATAAAAGTATACCTTTGAGCAATAGCAACTAGAATGTAAGAATTACAAATCTCCTTCTTCCTTTCATGTAATTTTCTACATATACACACATAAGCATCCCATTTTCCCCAATTTAAAAGCTTGAAGACTTGATTGTTATTATTATATATATATATATATATATATATATATATATATATATATATATATATATATATATATATATATATATATATATATATATATATATATATATATATATATATATATATATATATATATATATATATATATATATATATATATATATATATATATATATATATATATATATATATATATATATATATATATATATATATATATATATATATATATATATATATATATATATATATATATATATATATATATATATATATATATATATATATATATATATATATATATATATATATATATATATATATATATATATATATATATATATATATATATATATATATATATATATATATATATATATATATATATATATATATATATATATATATATATATATATATATATATATATATATATATATATATATATATATATATATATATATATATATATATATATATATATATATATATATATATATATATATATATATATATATATATATATATATATATATATATATATATATATATATATATATATATATATATATATATATATATATATATATATATATATATATATATATATATATATATATATATATATATATATATATATATATATATATATATATATATATATATATATATATATATATATATATATATATATATATATATATATATATATATATATATATATATATATATATATGTTAGAGAAAATTAATAGTAATATATATATATATATATATATATATATATATAAATATATATTTCTCACACACATATATATATACCTAAATAAATAATACCACTAGAAAAAAAAATTGATAGATAAAGTCATAAAACATGTCAAATAATAGAAGAATTTAAAAGAGAATACTTTTTTTTTGTCTTAATATAAATGTTATGTTTTGAATTTTCAATTAAGTTTAACATTTATAACTTTAACTTTAAATAATTATTTTTGTGTTAGATAATACTTAATGAAAGTATCGTATATATCTTTCCCAGTGACGGATTAAAATGAAGATTGAGAGGGTAAAATTTAGTAGTAACTCATAATGAAAGTGTATATATAAAAGGTAGTTATATTAGTCCCAATAATTTTGATATATTTACCACAAAATACAATAATTTATGCATACTGTACAACTGACTAATGCACAATAATGGTAAATATATCAAAAGATATGGTACGAATATCATGGAGAAAGATAATTTGAGGATGAGATAAAAAAAAAGTACAAGGGGACTCCTCCCAGCCGTCCGATCAAGCATTTTGATGGCTCAGATCAAGCATCTTCCTCCTTCTCCGGCGAGACAACAGCCGCCGCCACCATCTCCTTCTCCGGCGAGACAACCACCGTCACCACCTCCTCTTTCTTCCTTCTTCTCCGGCGAGACAACCACCGCCACCACCATCATCTCCGACCACCCCAACCACGGCGCCGGTAGCAAGGGCTACACCCGTACCATATCAAACCGTCACCATCTCTTGGATCGCCGCCCATCAAATCCATACGATTCTTATATGCGTTCGGTGACAAGCACTTTAGAACTGATGAGGGCAACGCCCGTACCGTATCCATCGGAAAACAAAACTGATGATCGCCGGAGATGTCGCCGCCGCCGGAGATGAAGATGACCGGAGATGTCGCCGGAGATGATCAGTGGTGATTAGATCCGATGAAGATGGCCGGAGATGCATCTTTTCTTTCCATCCGATCTCCAGATCCAACGATCGAGATTGATCCTCTTGTTCCTTATTTAACCGACCCCACGAATATCATTACTCATATATAAACAAAACAACACCACAACGAGGGTAAAATTGTCTTAACAGCATAGTTTTTCATTTGGGCTCCAATAAAAGTTTACAGGCGGGAAAAATTGAGACTGAAAATTACAGATAGATACAACACATTGATTTGATTGATTAGAAGAAGAAGAAGATGATAATGAAGAGGAGAAAGGCCTCGGAAAACGAGCTCCAGAGCTTACTGGATTCCATTAAAGCTTCAGATGTACGTACCTTTTCGATTTCTTTGATTTAACTTCCATTGTGCCCTAATTTTAAGTTCCAATTTTTTGTTTTGATTATTTAGAAACCAGTTACAGAATAATTGCTGCTTTTTATAATTTGTTACTTGATCTAGTTATATACGAAGATAGGTGGGGTAATTTGTAGTCAGTCTGTTGTTGTGATTTAAAATTGATATTGGGGATATGTATAGAAAGGTTGTATGAGCAGATAGAGGTGGGTGTTAGGGATAAAGTTTTGTATGGCGTTTATCTTCTGTTCCATGTTTCTTAGGGATATTTTTTATATGTGTCCTAACTTATCAAACATAGATATATGCACGTCATCTTAATTTTTTAAGTTTGGATGTTAATTCTAAACAGGTGGTCGAGAGCCGTACTCAACTAATATCTCAACTTGGGGAGTTAGATGTAACGGATGCAAATGAACGCTCTTCTATACTCGAATTCCTAACAGTATCCTTTTAATCTTCATGTCCATGCTTTTGGTAACAATCTATCACTCTCCTCCTTCAGCTATTAGTTATATGGATCGAGGCTGTATGCATTTTAAGCCTCTATTATGACCCGAATCAGTACTACCATGTTGCTTTGCTGCTAATAACCATTAGATGCTCATGAAATAAGCTGCTTGTATCTATCTATGAGTTGTTTATGCTGCCAGACTTATTATATTCATCTTATTGTTTTGATTGCAAGTCGTTATATTATGAAAGATGTATGTTCTTCACAATTGGCATATGTGTGCAACCAGTTCATTAGCTACTACTTTATATTCTATATCCGTTGTCTATTTTTAGGATCACCAAACTCCCCATGTATTTAACTTGCCACGCTTTTTAATAAAATGTAAACATAATCAACTCACATTTTCCCCCTTACATACATGCTCTCCTGTCCTTAACTCCGACCAACATTTCTGTGAAGAACTATTTTTAAACTTTTATTCTTCTATGTGCTCTGCCTTTTTCCAATGTCACCTTAACTCCAGCTAGGCATTATGGGAAGACTTCACATGCCTCGATGTATCCCAGTGCATGTTAAACAAAACTATATTGCAAGTGGCTACAACTTACCTAGAATCAGATATATCCAAATGCCCCAGTCAATTTCTTCCTTTAGGAACCAAGGTAATCAGTTCTTTGCTTTTGCACTCATTAATTGGACCAGTTTACGCTGTAGACTAAGTTGCTTCTCATATTTATATAAGGCAAGCATATGGTGTAGAAAACACATGAAGATGACACTTATGTCCACCGGTGATTCTCAAGAAGAAGAACATTATGGTCTTTTTTTCCAGGTGACAATGTGACATTTATTTGACCAGCTCAACCTTCTCTTTCCCTTCCACATTTTTTTTTCTTTCTAAAATGCTTTGTATTTTCTTGGCATAAACTGCGGTTTATGATCCAAATCTGATTCTTAGTTCTATCCTATTCGTGTGCTTAGCCACGGTGATATCATTTCTTCTGTCTTAACGATATTAAAGTTTAATGAAAAAACCGACTTTTGTTTCTAGGTACTCTTGGATATGTTAAGCCATTCGGCAGATGTTTCATCAACTTTGGCAAGGTGTCCAGTTACCACAGAAAAGGAGTTAATGTCCATTGTTGAAACATTCATTTCAGAACTCTTATCTTTGACAAAAGACTCAATACAAGAGGTTAAGGTGACTACGTTCAGAATTTTACATCTGCAATTAATCGATATTCTTCATATATAGATGTTATTATGCAAGCATGATTTGTATGTGTATATGGTGAAGCATTTTGTTTTAGTAAGGATGGATCTTCTCACGACTCACGTAGCATTCATGGCACATCCCATGTAGCATTGACTTTACCTATGATGTTGACCATGAATTAACAAAGATACAAGATGGGGATATGCCTGATCAAGTTTCAAAATGTCATAAAGTAGCAATAAACTTTAATGGATTGTCTATTTTGGTAATTATATCTTGTTATGACCATCTAGGTAATTATTCGTTTATTTCACCAATTAAAGCTTAATTTTTACCATTATAACCAGTAAAATGGGAGATGTGGCAGAAGATAACTTATATACGTGGGTCCATTGTTACACTGGTAAAAACTAGGCTGTAGTCGTTCAAACAAAGTTTTAACTTAAGACTACCTTAACGGGCAATAAAAACTTAATATCTACCTAGATGGACATTCCGTCAAAGCATATTGCTACCTTATGACATTACCCTTCTTTATACCAAAAAAGAGATGAAAATTTTTCTGTTTCTGTGATTAGTTACAATGGCTAACTAAAAACAAACTTAGGTTTGGGATTGGGATTGGGGAAGAGGAAAACATGATGACATTATGTCACCTCTTTTTCTTAAGTGGTGGCCAATATGGACACGCTAAGCAAATCAACAACATAGTGAACATTTTATGTATCATGAAATAAATATTTTTTGTATGTTGTTTTGTTACATGTCTATTTTATGCATCATGAAATAGATATTTTTACCTATTTGGCTATTTAAGTTGTATATATATAGACAATATATTAACTCTTCCCATATCCTTAGGTGTCATAGAAGTTTTGAATCCCAGTATCCATGGACCTGTATTCTTATCCTTGCAACGTATTTTGAGTAGTATAATTGAATTAGTGATTAAGGAAGGATATCAATCCTTCTTCCTATGAACCTTATCTTCCATTGCAATTCAAGATTGTTAGCTATTAAATAACTATATGATCTTTCCAAAAAAAATTAAATAACTATATGATCATTCATCATCGTGACAGAAAATTCATACATATGGTTCAGAAGTATTAAAGGCGTCACAAGTGGTTCTTGATGCCGTTATATGTCTATGCAAAGCATACTGCAACAATGTGAACTTGGATGATGATGCCAGAACCGAAAAGGATGTACACACTGAAGTCAAAGGGTCAAACAATGTGAATCATGTTATCAATATAACAAAATGTACTATCGAAAATTTGGCTGATTTGGGCATCCTTGCTGCTAATGCTGGTGGAGATTTAGTTGCGGTACTAAATTTGTCCTGGAAAGGAGTCGTTATGCTGTTACAGCTATGCAAGGGGGCTCTAGCAGTAAAGATAAACATAGCAGAGATTATTCTGTCTCTTATTTCATTGGCCAGAGGAGCTCTGAGTCAGGCAAGTCAAACCTGGTCAACGTTGATCGAGCCGGTCTCTATGGCTGAAGCTAAAAGAGTATTCATTCCAGTTAAATTTTACTTGATTAATGCTGCAAGAATAATTTCTCATTACCCATCTCAAGCATTTTCAATATCTAGAGATATAGTACTTTGCATTCTTGTGATCTTAACCTTTCGGATCTTTTTGGGCAAAGAAGAGCTTCTAAAATCTGCAAGTGAGGCTCTGGCAGAACTTCTGGAACCAACATCAATTCATCTGCTCAACTCCTTGTTAAATTCAGCTCAACTGGAACATCAGCATAAATGCCAAATTCTTAATTGGGTGTTTAGTGATATTACTGACTCAAGTTTTGTTCCTGGAGGTGACAAATCAATGGATCTGATATTTTCTTTGACTTGTGCTTCTATGCAAGAGTCAAAGTTACTGTTAATTGGTCGTGTGGCCTTATTTGTTAATCTTCTGAGAAGTGCTCCTGATCTAGAGGATGATGTGAAACTTGAGATTGCCAAAAAGCTGGAATGGCTATTGAGTATACTTATAGATGAAGATGTTTATTCATGTATTCTTGCTGTGCCAGTACCTCTACTACATGGTCTGGGTCATCAGAATATGTTTTCTTCTATTATACACGCAATAAAAACTTTCATGCTTGTAGCTTCTTCAACTGTACTTTGGGGAGAAGTGGAGTCGTTCTTGCTTGAAAATTTCTTTCATCCACACCATCTATGCTGGGAGGTTATAATGGAACTTTGGTCCTTCATGATTCGCAATGCTGAAACCGACATGTGGAATGACATCGTTGATAAACTGTGCATGCTACTGAAAACCACGGCTTCTTGGGAATCAGTGCTAAATCCCTGTAGCATTCTTCGAAAACTTGCAAGATCGATCTGCATGTTCGTTAAGCATGGTTCACAATGCATGGCAGATAGATTTTTCAATTTCATCATCAACACCAACGTTTCCAGTATATCCTCTGTTATGTGTATAGCATTGCTCATGGAAGGATTCCCACTGAATTCTCTTTCAGATAAGGTCAGGAGTGCTGCTAAACAAAGAATAGTGACCGAGTATTTTTGCTTTATTGATGCATTCGATGATGACTTATCAAGATGCAAAAATGGTATGTTTGGTGCACCAGTTTTTGCCATGTCTGCCGCACTGCAGTTTCTGTAAGTAACTGTAGATTTTTTCCTGTTTACATGTAATCTAATAATGAAACCTTATGAATGAAATTTGGCTGGAAGCAGAATTTGGTTTTGTATGTGAGCCTGAACAATCCAGTAAAATGTTCTTTAACAAAGGGCTCATTGAATAAAGATAACAAACTTCCCTGTAATTTTTTTTTTTCTGGATAGTATAATATTATCTTTATCAACTTACCCTTTTTTATAATATTATCTTTTTTTAAAGGGTACTAGGGGGTGTTTGGTAGGAGGGAATCATAGAGGATAGAAATGTTAATAGAGAATGAAAATAGTGGGAAAGAAAAGAGTATTTGGAAAGAGAATATATGTCTGTTGTGTACAAAACTACAAACAGAGAATTAACATATGAGAAATACAAAAGAGTAAGCAAAATGAATAAGGAAAAAAAATACACAACTAAATTACTTATCTTTTAATAAATAATTAAAATAAATATATAAAACCCCATCAAAACTACAAAAACTCAAATAAATAAAGATTCCATTCTCACCATTATCTCCAATCTATAGAGAATGGAGAGAATGGAAGTCATTCCTGCATCTCCTTTCCCATTTCCATTCTATAGTGCTAACAAACGTAGGAAGTCTTTCTCATTTCCCTTTTCTCCTTTCCACTCCATCCTACGTAATATTTTCTTATGACTAGCTGGTAAACTTGGTATATTGGGCGTAAATGCAGAAATGTCAATTCTTAGCCACGCCAACCTTACATAGTTTTGTAATTGAAAGGTTGTATCCTTTTAAGTATGAGAAAGTAGTACATTATCGAATGTTGGTTACATATATATATGAAATTAGCAAATTATATATTATAAGTCTTGATTACTTTCTGATATTATATCTTCTCCCTTGTGTGTTCTGCAGGCAAGTGAATATATCAGACACAGAATTGAAAACATTAAAGCTATTAAGCGATATAATCCATAAATATGACAATACTAGCGACACCTCAAAAGACCAGTACCTTAAGCTTCTTAGTGAAACTTTAGGGATCATCTCTAGCATGAAGCATATATATGTATATGATGAAATGGAAAAAGTAATTTTGGAGCTTCAAAGGCTTTTTATCTCAGATTCTGCTGTCAAAGATACTGGATTGTCAAAATGCAAACCAAATTTAGCTGCTTTTGTGGCAGGACTTGGTCATATCGAATTTGAAGAGACTCATAATAATTCGAAGGTTTCAGCTTCATGGCAGCTGTTTCACTTGCTATTGAAAGAGCGGCACTGGGCCTTGGTTCATTTAGCACTTACAGCATTTGGGTATTTTTCTGCACGCACTAGTTGCAATGAGTTATGGAGGTTTGTACCTGAAGATGCAGCGCTGTCATTTGATTTGAAGTCGGGAGTTGATTTGCATGAGGGAAGCTTTATGGATGAGTTTAAAGTATTCTTTGAAAAGGACGCAGCTATCGTCAAAACTACCCCTGGTATAAACGAGCTTGTGCTGCTCTCTAGAGAAGGTCTAATGCTAAAACAAAGGATCCAAAAGATGATAATCATTTATAGTGATGCCATGGAGATAGATGATACAACACAAACCAATAAGAAAAGAAAATATCCAGATGATCTATGTGAAGGAGTTTCATTGTTGCAGAATGGCTTGAGGATAGTTGCTAATGGGATTACTTTATGGAAGCAAAGTCAATTAGATTATTCCGCTCTACATGGTGAATTCTTGACTCACTTTTTACACCTTGAGGATGCTATTGGACACATGGTTGCAAGCATTTCTCAAACCGAGTAAGTTTTTTTTTCCCCCTCCTATAATGATTTGCTTATGCGTTCATGGGAATTCTTGTATAGTACCAATAGCAGCAAATTATGAAAAAAGGAATTATGATTGTTCTATGAGTTATATTTCTCATTCTGGTAAGTACTCGTATACTTAGATCTGAAATGCATCACACACGTTTTATTCAGTAACCATAGCTACAAGGCTTAATAACAATACAAGATCGAGTTTTGATAATGTGATGGTCTATAAATTGAACTTGAAACGCTGGCCTGGTGAGTTTACATGCTGTGGCTACGGGCTAGCTGCCTTTGGGATACAACATCCATGAAAGATTTGAACCTTGGTATTCACCCCAAGAGAAGTGAGCTAACACAATCATACTTTATTTAATTCCAGGGCCTATATTATGGTATCTTTGTTGTTCCATTTTTATTATCCACGCTACCATTTTTGTTTCTTCCACATGAAAATTACTCGTATAAAGTTAAAGTTAAAAGTCAGTGTGTCATCCGTTTTAAAAAATATCTAACTGCATACCTTTCAGCTGCATAAAGTTATCGAAATGTAAATTTAAACATTAAACATACATAAACCATCCCAAAAGGATTAAGATGTCTAACATTTTTGTGTTATCCTCTTTTTGGTTGTATCCAGTTGACAATTATGTTGGTTCTATTACCGAAAGATAAAGATAATTTATTGTATATAATAATAATAATAATAATAATAAGTGTCAAGTACGAGGCTAAGTGTGCGGATATTGGATATGGGTTTCTCCCCTTCTCATTCTCTTCCTTTGGGGAACTCGAGAAGGATGCGGTGACCTTATTAAAGCGAATCCGAAGGTTCTCTGTGGCTCAAGACACTAGTGCACGTGCTGCTACTCATATATTTAGTAGGATTAGTTTTGCTATTGCTAGAGGGGTGGGGGCTCAGATAGTATCTCGGCTTCCTACCAATTTCTTGTAAATCCTCCGAATTTCTAATGAAAGTGATTGTTATTGATAAAAATAAAAATAAAAATTAAAATAATAATAATAATAATATATAAATGAAGAAACATAAAAATTAGCTAGTTATAAAACTTTTGATGGTTTTGAAAACACTAGTAAATATTTTATATGTATCATTCAGATAATTTACAACAACACAGACCCAATCCCTAAGCGGGGTATGGGGAGGTGAGATGTAGACAGTCTTGCCTCTACCCAGGCGTAGAAAGACTGCTTTCATAAGGACCTCCGGCCAAAAGAGGAAAAAGCAAGGGGGTGTAAAAAGTTTAGTAACCATACCTGCTATCCGAGTGTCTTGTAAAAGCTTATGTTATTGAGCGGTGATTTTTTTATACTGCATTTATCAAGTGATCTAATAGTAAGGAGTTATGTCACATTATTGAGTAGGGATGAGCAAAAAATCCCGAGTCTTGATCTGGTTCCGATCCCGGTATCAAAAGGGGGTACTGAATCCCCTTTGGGATCGGGACTGGTATTCATTTTTGGTGGTTTCGAGATTGAGACCGGGACGGAACCGCGAAATCCCGTAGTTCACGGGATTTTCCGGATACCGCCTTATATCAGACCAGGACTAATACCGCTTTATATGCGACAGGACGGGTACCATGGGTACCGATGATAACTCGAACTCATTTAGTATTTTATACTGCATTCGGTGATATAATTGGATTGCCTCTTTGATTATTTTTGTAGTCAAATTACATTTTTGTAACTTCTAACCACGTTAGTATATATAAACTGCTTATATATATATATATGGTGTGTGTGTGTATAGGGGACCTTATTTTGAGAACCCATTTTTTTGTAAGAAACTTGAGAACTCTTAAATTATGTATTGGATCACATGTTTTTTTGTTCATTCACATGTGAAACGTTATAAAAATATATGTTGTAGAAGAAAGTTTTTTTCAAAACCTTATATATACCCGTTTGATCACATGTGAACGAAAACGTGAACATATTCATTCACAAGTTCACAAAAGGCTATTTGAAGGTTTTTTAAAAAAGTTTCTTCTACAACATACTTTTTTATATTATTTCACATGTGAATGAACAAAAAAAACATGTGATCCAATACATAATTTGAGAGTTCTCATGGTTCTTGCAAAAAAAATGGTTCTCGAAATAAGGAAAGTCTTTATAAATAATACTATCTCTCTAATTTATGCCAAGTCACATCACCATTTATAAATACAACTCGCATTGTGTCTTTCGCTACACTATCAAGTCTTAGCACACATACTTAGCCTTTAAATCTAAGATCCAAACAACTTAGCACCATGAAAAATTGGCAAATTTTTCTGCTGCTTTTGTTAGCTTCATATATGGTGTTCATGTCCATGAAACACCACCAGCCTAAATACTTCTCTATCCATGGTATGACATACCAAGTCCGAGTAGTTAATGGTTTCACCAACAACTCCTCTCTCCCTCTAGTCATCTGGTGCTCCTCAAAAGATGGTGGTATTATAGGCGGTCGAGCTCTTCAAGAAGGTGACGATTTCTCTTGGGACATAAAACTCAGTTTTTGGACCTCTACCCCCTTTTTCTCTTGCACCATGAAATGGGATCGAACCAGAAAGAAGTTTGAAGCTTTTCGGGTACATAGAGACCAACCCGGGTGTGGACCACCTCTAAGGAAAGTTTCGTGGTTGGTTAAGGAAGACGGGTTCTATTTTAGAAATGACGAGTGTAATTGGGTTAAGGATTTTTCATGGTCATAAAGAGAGAGAGCTGCTTCTTTTGGGCTAGCAGCTCCTTTTACGAAAAGAGTATATGGGGCTAGCTGCCGTAAACACCTAGCCACTAGTATAATTTTACGTGTTATTTTCGCACTTACCGTGTTTTTTCTAGAGATAAGGCTGATAAAATGTTTTTTGTGTCATGTTGCATTTTATTTCCTTGTACTTTCATCGGCATATAAGTGCTTTTCTTTGACTCGAATATTAATTAAGAGCCTAACTATTCGGTTAAACGTACGGTGTCATGATATATAATAATAGTTTCTGTACGTAGTTGTTAAATTTCATTTGTTAATATCTCCCCCCGGATAAAGTTGCACACATCTTATTCAAAAACTCACATTTTCAATTAATTTGAACATGAAAACCCCATCTATTTTATTTAAACTCACTCATTCTTACAAAGAATATTGTTATTAATGTGTGTTGCAGACGAATATATTTATCTAATTACTAATTGGTTTGTATTAATTGTGTTTTTCTTAGTTTATCTTATTTTCATCTTCTCTCGTTTATCTTTTATAAGATGAAACATGTTTTATAAATTTCATTGATATGTGTTTGTTTATTTTATACACATGCTAAGAGTGTGATTATCTAAACAAGCACCCTATTCACCATCATGCATACATTTTGATCACTATATATCTAATATTATCTTATAAAGCATTTTGCTCTTTTTTTCAAATCTCAATTAAGTAATTGAACTACCTAAATTACCCCTCTTCTTTATTCACTAATATAAACATTTCTACCTAATATACATATAATACCCTTAAATCTCAACCATTCATTTTTCTCTCTCTCCTCAAATTTCAACCACTCATTTTTTCTCTCTCCTCCATAAATCATTTTATTCTTCTAATTCATTCAAAATCTTTTATCTCAAAAACCGTATATCGATAAATTATAAAAATTGTATGGGTGTTCTTAAAATTTCATGCTCTTTCATTAGAGATGTCATTTGATATACTTTCGACGAATTTTTAAATCCGATGGCGGAGCCCGTACGGTTAAGGCATTTGGCTATCATACTCTATGACTTGACCTATCACCCCACCATCTCACCGCCGCAACGCGCGAGCACTATCTCTCGTAAATGCTAAATATAGTTTTGGTTGGATTGTTGTGGTTCAACTTCAACCGTTCGACAGTTTTATCTATACTTATAGACATAGTTGTTAAACTCTTACGAGTCACGAGTCGACTCTTACGAGTCGAGTTGATTACACCAAAAATGAGACGACTCGCTGAGTGACTCTTTTTTATCCTGAATCTTACGAGTCGCGGTGTGAATTTTAAACGAGTTGATGCGAGTCGCAAACTTATTATTGTTGTACTTTGATAGTATGATTATAAATTATATATCATATTTATAGTTACATTATCTTGTATGTTATTATATGTATATTTGATCCTTTTAGTACGAATTTGGAGATAAACTCTAAATTTATGACTCAAAAGTATCGAATATGTAATATTTTGGTAATGTATTAAGATAATCAACTTATATATTGTTTATAAATAGGTCACATATATAATTACACAATATTATGTAGTATATAAAAATGTCCTGACTCTTACGATTCGAGTCACGAGTCAAAAATCAAGTTTTCGAGTCGAGTCAAAAGTTACGAGTCGACAACTATGCTTATAGATCTTACAAATTAATACGCTGAGAGTTTGAGGAATAAAACAGCTGGAAAATTTGTACTTTATCTATATCTATACTTCCTTATAAAGCAAATCATCATTTTCTCATCTTTGAACTTTCAGCATTTGAAATATCTAAATTACTCCTCTCTTTTATTAACTAATTTAAATATCTCCACCTAATATACCTATAATACCCTTAATGAAATTAATTATTTTTTTTACCTTACCCCCATTAAATCAATTACTTTTAAATTAACAAACACATCGCTAGGTTACCAACACCGGCGCCACCCGTCGCTGCCGCCGCATTGCGCGGGTAACCTTCTCGTTTCATTTTGTTCAATTCATTATTTACATAGTGGTGTTTGGTTAATTTGGCACCCAAACAGTCCATGATCGATTGGAATTGCATTTCAATAGGGTTACCATTTTGGCTAAACTCTATCAGTACTATGTACTACAATATACATGGTTCATTAGAGGTAAGGTAACCAGATTTACGGAGTCCCTTATATGGTTTCGCGTTGAAGTTAAACCCGTTTGCAAAGCAAAGAACAATTGTCGATATGTGTTTTTCTTTTAGTTGCAAGACAAAGCTTTATAATATTGAGGGTGACAAGTTTGAATTCAGGCCTCAGTGCCAAGTCTCTGTACTAGTGATACGAACAGGATGTGGGAGACTTTGTTTATCTGAAGCATCAAGATTCAAATGTAAACATTGACGATTAATTACTAAGTCGGGGAAAACTAAAAACCAACAATTAACATTTTTCGCCAAAAAAAAGGAAAAAAGAAAAGAAAAAGAGTCTATGAATCTAATATATTAATTTCGAACATTTATACAATCATCGCCTTAACTTTGTATGAGTAAAAAACTATAAATATATATATTTACGCTTCTATTTATCTTAAAATCTCGCTAGACATATTTGGTGACCCGCTACCTAGATATATTTGACATATTACTGTTCAAGTGGTTATCCAATATATCTAAAGATAAAGAGTAGTCATTGTCTCTTGAGGTGAATGTTGGTGTGGATGGTTGATATGTCTATTGATTGTGAATGTTAAATGGTTTGCAACTTCTTTTGGTGGTACAACTACAACGGTTTCCACATGCACATTTTTTACGAAACATAACTATCAAAGATCTTTTTTTAAGATTTTTAATTCTTGTTGATTTATCTTACTTGATATATATGAAACATAATGAATGTATGTGGGGTCCTTTTACTCATCCTGGCATCTTCCATTAGGAAAGGAACGTTCTTGTCAAAAGAAGAAAATATGATGTATTGTATCATACAAAAATAAAATAAAATAATGTATTATGTACATATAAAGAAGTGAATTACACGACTGGTACCTGTGATTCGTAGGAATTTCATTAAATCTTTTATTTTAAAAAATTAAATCGATAAATCCCTCTAAATCCAACCTTATACCCAGGACTAGTCTTGGACTCACCTTTTATTTAATTATACACTAACAAAATTAAAAAAAGAAAAGAAAAGTTGTCTATCATGTCATATCCTTACAAATTTTAAACTTTTAGAATTCTTAATTTTTCTTCCAACAATACAAATATCTTCATATTTTTCACACACCACACATCCTTGCATATTTTACATACATATCCTTGGCTAAGGATATTAACCCAAATTATTGCGGCCAAGTGTTAAACAAATCGTTTTCATGTTTGAAACTTGTGTTATTTGCCTATTTTGAACCTGGTTATACACGCGTTGCCATCTACTTCAATATTTAGCTTATTCAAAAATAGATCTGAATAATCGAGGCATATATGTTGATTTGTTGTTTCGGAAAGTGATGCCAAGATCATAAAAGAGATTGAAACCCAGGGACGGAGCTAGAAATGTTTTTGTGAGGGGGCAAATATAAAAGCTATTTCTCATATTTATCAGAGCCATATCCGAAAGCTTAAATAAAAAAATTGGGTCCCAACTGGATAATAGAAAATGACCCCTTAAAGAAATTGTTAATATAGGGTTTATTCAAATTATCAAAATCGGTGCTAAAAAAAGAAACTCAAGATAAATAAGTAGGTATTTACTTAGCCGAAAAAGGTGTGGTCCTTTTGGAATTCCAAATTGTAAACAACTTGTTTTCTTTGTAAAACATCGTATAATTATTTATCCCCACACTTAGAAAGTTTAGAGTGGGATTATTATAAACGGAAAAGCAAGTGACAACTAGATTAATTGAAAAAGCCAACATATTTATGGTTTTTTTGATTTAGGAGATAAGCTATTTATTAGATATGATCCAAGTACCATCACCTTCTTTTTTTGATCTTCAAATCATAGATAATTATTATATATTACAATTATGGTACTCTTAAGAACAGTAAAATGATGACGTCATCAGTACCACGTGACGGTGGCACTGTTAATGCAGAATGATTTATGAATAGTAACCGCCTATGTGGTGCGTTACTATTCGACCACTACACATCCTGAACCACTAATCGGATTTTGTCAAATCGCATCCCGTTCGAGTTTTCAAACACGGTTACTTATTGGTTTTTGCACATTTTTATTTCTTTTGGGTTTCTAACCAATATATTGTTACTTTTTAGGTCACATCCCGTACCATTATGCACCACATACCATTGTGTACCACTATTTAGTTTTTATCACACTTTTTCTCCTTATAGTTTTTAACTAATATATTGAAAACTTTCATTTAATTTTTTTTTCTTTTCATTTTTGATTTTAAACAGAAATTAAAGGATGAATAGTAACTGCATGCGTGGCGAATTACTATTCGACCACTACACATCCTGAACCACTAATCGGATTTTGTCAAATCGCATCCCGTTCGAGTTTTCAAACACGGTTACTTATTGGTTTTTGCACATTTTTTTTCTTTTGGGTTTAACCAATATATTGCAACTTTTTCATTATCATGTCTCATACCATTATGTTGCCACATACCATTATTTAATTTTTATCACACTTTTTTCTTTTGGGATTTTTAAATTGAAAACTTTCATTTAAAATTTTTTTTCTTTTCATTTTTGATTTTAAAAAGAAATTAAAGGATGAATAGTAACTGCATGCGTGGCGAATTACTATTCGACCACTACACATCCTGAACCACTAATCGGATTTTGTCAAATCGCATCCCGTTCGAGTTTTCAAACACGGTTTGTAACGCCCCTAATTTTCTAAACAATACAAAATGATATCAAAGGACTTTAAGGCCAAAAGGGCGTTAATCTTATTCAAAGTCAAACCAAAGTCAACCTGACAAATCAAAATAAATACTTCTAAAGCTCGAAATAAAACTCTAAGGCAAGGGGTGCTAAGTCCACTTCCATCTACTCTCTTCTCTCGTTCCCAAAACCCGCACCTGCCGTATAAGAAAGAAAAAGGAATACGGCTGAGCAAAAAGCCCAGTGAACGGATATGACAAAAGCAGGAATATAGTATGAAAAGCGAAAACATATTTTTATAAACAAACTTATTTTCGAAACAAACTTATTTTCGAAACAAACTTATTTTCGAAACAAACTTATTTCAAATCAAAGTACAATTATGTATAATTCCACATTATATTATACATCAAATATATATATCAAATATAAAACCAAGTTTCATAAAATAATGCATCTAAGAGTCAAACAAATAACTTATCAGGGCCGAATGAAATCATAGGGTAGCTACTCCACTAATCATTCATTTATGGTGCGAAACGCCTCGTATGACACTACGATAAGCGCCCACCGTCAAACAAAATTTACCTAGGACCGATCCATACGCCTCCTATCAAAATATAATATAATGAGCTCGAACCACTACCGGGTTATCAAAAGGAGACGCCGTAGATCAAATCAAATACACCGCTACGGCCGGTGCCACGTCATCGGTGTCACAACAACGCGCCCATGGGACCTCCATGGATAGGTTACTCTTATATGCATATCTTAAGAAACCGTTTTGACCAACTTATATATATAGATATATCGAAAGTTTTTAAGAGACAAAAGGAATTTTGGACAACTAGAAATAAAATATTTTAAGACATTTAAATATAAACTTAAAATCACATTTCCATCACCCAATTCTCACAAATATATAATGGAGCCATCATGACTCATAATATGCGACTGTATTAATTTTTCAAGGCCCACAAATATGATTAATAATATGCGACTGTATTATCTTTCGGGGCCAATACTCGAGGGACATATATGAGTGTACGAATTGGGGAACACTTGTACGAATCACCGCATCAAGTGTAACACCCAAACGCAACTCTTCGGGACTATTATTAAATTGGGTTTCAAGAGATGGTTTTGACACACTTAATATATATATCAAAAATATTATAATTTTCGAATCAACAAATATATTCAAAGGCTAACAAACAAATGATTTTTTCAAATATCGAATCCATACAATTTTCACAAAATTTTAAATAAAGTTTTGAGAGGAAAGATTTTACCGAAAGGATCCTAATACCACCTAGAATATTCGTACCATTATATATATAAATATATAACAAATAAAGTTTTGAGAGAGAAGATTGTACCGGAAAGATCCTAATAACCTCTAGAATATCCGTACCTTATATTCGATCACAACAATTGCAACAATGAAAGAATCACCGAAAGACAAAAACTTCTAGTGTCGCTTTTCCCTTATTTCGCTCGAACATGACTAAGAAACAAAAGGTTTTGTTTCTGTCGAACAAGCAAAATCACAACTAAACCAATGTTATTATTATATCAATAGTTTATTAATAATCTATTGAGTGAACTAGTTTTTGTTTTTGTTTTGCTGCGGACATGAAACGAATGAGATGGTTTTTGGTTTTGTTATTATTAATATCTTATTTTTCTTGCTGCAGACTAGAAAACAAGGGGATGGTTATGTTGATTTTTTTTTTCTTCCTTACCATCACACGCACACATATGAATACAAAGGGTATAATGAGATTAAATGCTAAGATATGGGATTCGTATTTCTTCGGAAGGAATATAGAGGGACCGAGAATTTAGTACGTCTTTATCTCTACTATTTAATTACATTATTATCTCTAATATTTTATTTAGTACCAAATTTAATTATATATTATCGTAAGAGATTATTACATCTATCTATGAACCATTTTAACAAAATAGACCTTTCAATTTATTATTATAATCAAATTATTTTATAACTTAGAATATAAATAATTATATTAAAGTTAAGATAAATTGTATCTCTTCAATTATAAATAATGTTTCCATATAATATATGTCCTACATATTTTCTTAGTTATAGTGTATTAATTTTATAGGATATTACAGCTCCACCTACTTAAAAATAAATTTCGTTCCCGAAATCAAAAGACTGAAACACACCAATTAATATATTCATTTACTGTTTAGCTATAAAATTTTTTTTTTTTTTTTTTTTTTTTTTTTTTTTTTTTTTTTTTTTTTTTTTTTTTTTTTTTTTTTTTTTTTTTTTTTTTTTTTTTTTTTTTTTTTTTTTTTTTTTTTTTTTTATTTTTTTTTTTTTTTTTTTTTTTTTTTTTTTTTTTTTTTTTTTTTTTTTTTTTTTTTTTTTCTTCCTTACCATCACACGCACACATATGAATACAAAGGGTATAATGAGATTAAATGCTAAGATATGGGATTCGTATTTCTTCGGAAGGAATATAGAGGGACCGAGAATTTAGTACGTCTTTATCTCTACTATTTAATTACATTATTATCTCTAATATTTTATTTAGTACCAAATTTAATTATATATTATCGTAAGAGATTATTACATCTATCTATGAACCATTTTTTTTTTTTTTTTTTTTTTTTTTTTTTTTTTTTTTTTTTTTTTTTTTTTTTTTTTTTTTTTTTTTTTTTTTTTTTTTTTTTTTTTTTTTTTTTTTTTTATTTTTTTTTTTTTTTTTTTTTTTTTTTTTTTTTTTTTTTTTTTTTTTTTTTTTTTTTTTTTTTTTTTTTTGTATTTTTTTTAAATAGTTCGGTTTCCGGTTTAGGGCTATCAAGTTCGTTTTTTTTTATATAGATTTTAACCATTTGTGAGTTTGGACAAAGTTTAAAGTTTATGCCTAATGATTACATTTTGACAATTTAAGCTCACCAGCTAAGAAATTTATAACATAAAATTAATTTTACGTAACTATTTATATCTTTTGTAAATTGACTCAATATGTAACTTATTATACTTGTTATGTAGTTTTGCCTAAATGATATGATTGATTTTTATCTTAACACTCAAAAAGCAAATATTTTATTAAATCTAAGAAAACATAAGTTATGAAAGGATATAGTTATAAAATATATTAAACAATATATATTTTGGTTTGTTTCAGTTTTCAGAAAAACCAAAACCAAATACCGTTGATCCTTTACATTTTGTTTCCGGTTTGGGTTAATCGGTTTATATCGGTTTTTTGGTTGTAGGTTCATATTTCACTCATCTCTAGTTAATCATAAAAATCAATTTACAGGCTTTTTCATGTGTTTGTCGTCTTGCTAAATTTTCATT
>CM067167.1:46863326-46895631 GCA_034093135.1 Erigeron breviscapus | reverse complement strand
AACTGTTCCATATGCTCCTTCACCAGATGTCAAACCGGCATCTGGTGCTCCTAGTAACACTTCGCTCATCAAACTCAATCCAAATAATCCGATGGCGAGTTTACAAGGATCTCAATGGTCCAATACCCTTATTGGAAGAATTCAAAATTTTTTGAAGGATTCTCCAATAGGACCCTCATTCTCTCTAAACCCACGCAAGATGTTTCACAACTACTTGTGTGAGTTTTGGTACACTGCCACTCTTTCTTCCGATTGTTCTTCCATCACTTTTACATTAAAAGGTGGAACAATCAGTGTACCTTGTCCGCTGATGTTGAGGGATGCCTTACACCTCAACTACTGGAGAGAGGGTGAATCTCCAGTTGTCTTACCCCCAAACGTCAATTTTCGCCAGGTCCTCCTTGAAATGGGACATAAGGAGTGCCTGGATAAAGGGGTTTTGAAGACAAAAGGTGCGATGACCATGAAGGGTCTTACACCTTCATGGAGGTATTTTTTCATCCACCTAGTGGAGAGTTTGGGTGGGAGTTCTGGTGGTCTTGACCAGATTAACTCCGCACAAGCAGAGATGGCATACTGCTTGTGGAATGGATTGAGAGTAGACTTTGCTGATATCCTATTTAGAAGCCTAGTACAAAAACTGAAGGGCACCAGGGGAGTTTGTATCCCCTTCTCAAGGTTTCTCTCTCTTTGCTTTCTACAAATTCTGGACAGTGAAGCATACTTTAGTACAGATTCACCTTACACTGTGCCAGATTTGTTGAGGAATTTAGACTCTCTAGTATCTGAAGCTGGAGAGGTCGAGATTCCAGATCGAATGCAGCTGGCATTCGCCAAAACTGATGCACCAATTCTATGTGAGTCAAAAAGACAACCGGGCGGGCCTCAAAATAATGAGGGACCCTCCAGTTCGTCTAATGTTATGGTTGAGGATAGAGCAACCATAACTGAGGCAACTCCAATAACATCTATCCCTGGTGAAGATACTTCGGTATCTGATCCTCCAACAGATGCACCCATCCAGGAAACTGGGGAAGGTCATCTGGAGACTGACCCTTCTGGTCAGCCCTCAGTTACATTCATGGATCTGGACATGAATGTTAATGACGAGGAAATCCTTATAGAATCTTCGGATTCTGAAGGTACTGCTTCAGACTTGGAGATTTTTGATTCTGCTGTACAAGATCAAAACCCTTCATCTCCAGTCTCGCTTCCAGATGCATCAATTTCACTTTCACCATCCCAACAAAATGAGCCTACAGATATTCCATTCCCAATTATAACTATATGTCTGGAAACAGACGTATGGCACTTTCACCATCTGGGCAATTCTCACTCCTTCGAGAAATGCCACCCCCACCGCCGTCGTTGTTCACACCTGAGCATTCTCAGCATGAACAACACATTGAATTTCCAGTCCTTTCTTCTACCACCACTCCTACTATTTCTTCAACTGCTGGACTGACAACTGGGGAGACTTCTCTAAGTTTGCCTCCTCCAGTTGCTCCAGTAGTAACTGCTGCTGGTCCAGTGACACCTTCTCCTTCGTCACTGGACAGTCAAGTTGTCTCTGTACAAGCCGATCTCCAAAACCTTCTCACCAGGGTGGAGGAGATTCAAAAGTGTGAGTCCCTCGATAGCTATAGATCGCTCTCGAGATCGTCTATTGTTATGTCGTGAGTGCGGAATCCTCACAAGATAACTAGTTTGATTAGTTATCGAATATATTGCTAATTATGAGTATGTAATCAGCCGTATATGATCTATCTTCGCTTTCTATATGCTAGAAACGAACTTAGTCGCTGTAGGTGTGTAAGAATTGAACGGGTTTTCTCAATTTAGGGTTTCCATTCATTATATATGTTTCTGATCGATATTGGGCCTGCTGGGCTTTGTTCTTACGAACTTAGCAATCCAGCCCATATAACGAAGATTATCTTCGTTAGTTCCTAACGAAGATTATCTTCGTTAGTACTAAATACCATCAACATCTATGCCTAGTTATTTTCCAAGTACTCCATGTACAAAGAACCTAACATATATTATGTTTGTACTTGTATAACACACATAACAAACATCATACATAAACATATATATAACACCAAAACATGTAATCGATCATTACTAAAACATGAAGTCCATAATCTATCAATTACACATATATAAATAAGACATAAAATAACATAATGTCTTAATCTAAAAGACTAATCAAATCTAAGTTGCTGTTGTCACTTCAACATGCATCAACAAACTCCCCCTTGACAGCAGCATCTTCGATTTCTTCAGTCTTCAAAAACTTTATCATCCATCAAATAACAATCGTTTGCTATTTGCATGGATATGTTCGTGTAAGCAGACTTGGAGAATCTTACGATATCGACCTTCTTCATTCTTCCAAAATGGTAAAAATGAACATTCAGTATCGTATAATTTTCTCTGATCATTTCTCGAGAAGTTAACCAACTGCATTGGATCATACATCCTTCTCAACAACATATTCTTCTTCGAGTCTGCATACATCTTGGCTTCACCAGAATTCCGATCAATTTCCCAATTATCCATCTTATCCAAGACATCTTGTGCCCACTTCTTGGCAGGGACTTTGATCATACACTTGATATCATGTTGAATATACTCAACGCTTTTATCTGGCTTAACCACCTTCTTCTTTCGTCTTGGTTCAATATGAAACTTTGGTTTCTCAGAGTCTTTCATATTCGATCTAAACTTGAAATCTTCATGAAGATTCTTACCAACCACATCAGCAAGACCATAACCACTTGGATTGATAATCCTGTTATTTCCAAGTTCATGTAAATCTTCTTCACACAAACTTCTGAAGTGTCTCTCACGCCATGCTAAATACTGACAACCTTCTGGTCTTTTAAGAACGAACAGCTTCAATTCTTCATCATAGAACCAACTCCAGATTATTGTCTTATATTTTGCAGCATCTTTATCTGAGATATGAGTCCAATACATAATGGGTTTCATAGTATCCCATGTGAATATATATTCATTAATTCTTTGCCCAGGCACAAGTCGATCAATCTCTTGCAGTGGATCATCTTCTCTGAGAGGAATTGGATAATCATTTGGATCAAAAGGTCTTGTCAAGTTAATTTCCCAGTGGAAAGGAATCAATGCATCATCAACCTTAGAATATACCACAAAGTTTAAAACTTTAGCGGTGCTACTAATTGAAGCTTGAAGCATTCTTTCCTTAACTTCTTTTCTCTTGAACTCTAACACTTTTCTTTCTTCTATAGATGGATCTTCGGGAATTGAGTCCCAAACATCATCAAACCCGTAAGGTTTCTTGAATATGTTTAGATCCGGTTCAGGAACAAACTCACCTTCCTCAAGTTCATCACCATCAAAGAATAATTCTGCATCATCTGTATCATCTATTAAGATTATACAAAATGAACACCAGAATACAATGAATAATCATGATAAATAATAAAGATGATGTTGAGTCCTAATGTTTGTTGTAAATTTAATGATGACAAATCTGACCTATAAACACTTAGTAATCTTTTGGTTCTTGTAATCTGATCTGGGTCAGACTAAGCTGACACAGCTTGCGATATGTAACTGACCCAGATCACGCTTCATGTTCGTAATTGTAATACTATATGGAAGCAAGTGTTATTCAAGCTGCATCAACAACATTAAAGCATTCAATCCAAGTCGAAGAGGAGGATTGAAGATAGAGGACCAAACTGTTAGTGGAAGACAGATTGGAACTAGCAGTCAGCTTGGAAACACTTAGGCAGATTGGTGCCGTGACAAACCGCCCAATCTGTGTCAACAATTAAAGTGAAGATAACAACCTGGATTGAAGATAAGGACTATGACGTGACTAGGAATATTCCTAGTATCCAGGTTGGTGGTTGTTTACATATGCGTGTCCATACTCTTATTGGACGATGAAGAATGTGCAGCTGTACGTGGGGGACCACAAGTACGATGAAGGCACGATTGTTTATTCTTCTGATCGTCCAATACAAGAAGACTACGTGGTTGATTTGGACACCAAATGACGAGGAGCTTTCGCCTATAAAAGCAACACTCCTTGTATGCATATGTGTGGCATTCCTGAGAATCATTCTTCACACAAGTTTCTCTGCTCTTACACACAGCTTAGTCTGTACGAGATCAGCTTGGGCTGATTCTCTTGAGCTAGAAACTTATTGATTGTTGTTTGTCATTTCAAGGGTTGTTTAGATATTTGTAGGCTATCTTTATTCCGCAACAACCCTGTAATTCTTTGTATAGATTATTTCTTAATAAAGAGTTACATTTGAAAACCCAATCTGTGTTCAAGAATGCTTTTATTTTCTACTGCTTTACTGTTTTAATGATTCTTGTTCTTTACATGCATTAAGTATTTTTAGTCTTAAAACGTTGCTTAAAAGTTTGTAAAGTTCGAGAAAAGTTGTATTCACCCCCCTCTACAACTATCCTGTGTACAATATACTTTGGTATATTGATATAATAATAAAGATGAAATATAATTGCATTGAAATAAGATAGATTACATTACATGTCGTAAACTTATTACATGCAACCTAATATACACTTTATCAATCTTTATCAAATCATAAGTTGAATCAGAATCAGAATCAGATTCCAAGGCTGTTTGCTTTTGAATCTGTAATTCTTTTTCTCTTTCAGTTTTCTGCTTCTTGCTGTTTATCTAATAAGTTATCAAATACAGAATGAAAAGCATTTTCTTCGGTATTACAGTCATGTCCAAATTTTGCCTTAACTTCACGCTTTAATCGTTCAGTTTCAGCTTCAACTTGATCATCACTTAAATAATCAATCGATTTGAAGAATTACCTGAGTCAAGTGCTTCAACAACTTCAGCATCACGAGGAGCACTTGATCCACCCGCACCAGAAGTACCAACCTGGGTAGTATCTCTTCCTGTCTCCCCCTGAGTCTCAACACCTTTTCCTTTGTTAGAAACTGGGCGAGAATCAATCCTATTACCAGCATTATCAGCATCATCATCATCATTCTGACATCTTGGCTGAACTACTGATAATCTGCAAACTTCTTCAGGAACATCTCCCCCTTGATTCTTGACCCAGTTTATTAAAAAGGTCAAAGCACCTCGAACATTCGTAAGATCAGACTCTAATGAATCAACACGAGCCTGAAGAACATCGATACGCCTAACTAGGGAGTAATCTGAAGGAAGGAGGAAAAGTAGGCAATCTGGGCAATATTGGTAAGGCAGGAGGCAACAGTGGACGCAACGTTACACTACCGGCAACAGAAGCAACCTGTGCTGTAGAGACAGCAGGAATAGCAGCAGCAGCTATAGATACTGAAGTAGCCTCAGAAATTCATGCACGCTTAGCTCTGCGATAAGTAAGAGGAGTATCCAGTGTCTCTTAGTCCAACAGTACTTGTACCTACATGAATTGGACTTGGTGCTATATCTCTATGTTCCACTTCTTCTTGATTATGAAGTACAGCTTCTTGTTCAGCACCATCATCCTGATTAACTTGAGTATCATGTTCATCATGAACGGATTGATCCGTATCAGAAAGAACATGAGAAGAATGACATGCCTTACTCCGACGCTCTCGGCGTAAAGCACCAGTTACATCTTCTCGAGAAAAGTGATATGATTGATCACTTCCTGAAGCAGCAGGGACATCATGAGCCATCTTAGTTCGATGCTCATTACTAGAATCAGCAGCGACACTATCATAGTCATCTGTGTCTGTTTCAACTACATCATCACCACCATCATTCCCATGATCAGAGTCATCAGAATCAGAATCACCATTAGAATCATTATCAGAACTCTCTTCATCCTCATGATCAGAATCATCATCATCATCCACTAACATATCATCCTCAAAACGGGATCGATAGTTTGGATTAATCAAATGACCAAAAAGTGGTGGATCATTAAGACCAGCCACATTTCGAGTGTTGGCTTCTAGATCAGCAAATAGACGTAAAGGCCAAGCATGTGGTATATAGCGAGGACCTTGATCAAATACCAAGTTCGGACAAAAATGTCTAACGATTGCCATAACAAAGCGAGGATATAAGAGAAACCTATTTTTCGCTTTGGCATTGATTTGACCAATAAACTCGTGATAGAAGTATGCCGAAAAAGGATAAGGTCGATTGTAGACCAAGGCAACCATCTGCGAAGAAATCTGAGCAGAAAGCTGATCAAATCCAGCCTTACGATTGCTCAGACATACCAACAAAGCTAAGCAAGATATCTCCAACGTCCTTGAAATTCCACTTTTGTCAAAAGGAAGCTTTATTTCACCAACATATCCCATTCTTTGAAAACATCTACGAATAAGGTCAAAGTCATAAGCCAATTCCACTGCTTCGTCTGGTTCTTCACCCAAATGCAGAATATTACGAAGCATCGCAGCATTGAAATCAAATGTAATTCCTTCGACAGTAGCACGAACAAAACTACGACCATTAACCATGACCTGATGAGCAGTCCTCCAGAAGGCATCAATATACTGCCTAATGAGTCTAGGTGAATCACAAAATGCAAAGAAAGCCTAGAGCGAGCAATAAAATCAAACATCTCATGATAGCGGTCACAATTATGCTGATCTGGATCAAGATTTAAGGCAAGATTGTGCTTCTTAATGAACTGACGTGGAGCAAGAGCCATTTCTGCAAAACAAATCATAATATAAAAACAATTATAGGATTAGCACAAGAAATGAGTTGCAGGCTTAGATGAACTTAATCAATAATTTCATAAGGTTAAACTGTACGAAATTACTCTTTAAGTTCGTTAGTTAAAACTGTACGAAAATAGGCTTTAATTTCGTTAGGTAACAATAAACGAAAATAGGCTTTGAAGCATAACTAAATTCGTTTGTCAACAAGAACTCCTAAATTCGTTAGTTGAAACATGGACTAAGTTCGTAAACTCTGCTTCAGAACCTAAGTTCGTAAACAATGAACGAAGGATAAGTTCGTAGACATTCTGAACAGCATGTTGTTTCCAAAATCAAACATTCGAATTTTAAAAAAATTGATTAACACTTGATTTGCCCGAAAACAATTACAAAACATTTGTATCACTTAAATGAGGCATAACCCACTTCGATTTTACAGATGAATTAAAGATCCAATGGGTTAAAATCGAAAAACGAAATTAAACCCTAGAAACCTACATTATGTATAAAACCGATTGAGTTCATGCAAAAATTAGGCAAAATAAGAACTTAGAATTGGGGATTTGTGAATGACGATGCTCGATAATATACCTGAATCACTTATTTCAACAATAATCGAAACAACAAGCAGAGAATCGAGTTTAATCAAGTGATTTGATTGATGAAAGTATAGGGGTTTAGTCAGAAGAAGAAGATTAAATTCGTTTTCCTTTAAAATTTATTGCAATGTAAAAGATAAAACGAATTAAGTTGGTATTTATATAGAAGGGTCAAAACGGGTCGGTTTGGTAATCGGTCAAAAATATGGTAGAACGAAGTTAATCTTCGTAAGATCAACTGGAACGAAGATAGAGGTTATCTTCGTAAAAACCAAAGAAAACGAAACTAGATGTGACGAAAATAAGTCCAATTTTCTTAAGGGCAATTCTGAACGAAGTTAAAAATTATCTTCGTAAGAACAAATTTGTACTTAGAAAATTTTTCCAGATTCTTCATCACGAAACTTTCCACGATGCGACCCTTTGACCTAATCCTGTACATAGCAAAAACTCGTTAAAACAACTTGTTCATGCCTTGTACCAAGAAGTACCATAATCCAAAATCATCATCATAATGTAAGTATTTGACAAACATTATAATCTTGAATAAAAAACCCCAAGGTCTAAAACCAACCATCAACAATCTGAAAATAATCAATTGACATATTAACAGCGTTACCAATCATGACCATGATACAGAGAACATTTCTCTAATCATTGAGATGCGTGACGGCAAACCCTCTTGAAACACTTAAGTCCCATATTAGATGCTGTCTACAAAACAAACAACCAATGAATAGCCCAAAATCCAATGAAGAACTTTATAAAATTTCCGGAGTCATGTCATAAGTCAAGATAAAAAATTCAAAATAACAAGTATCACATTGATTATTTTCACTAAATACATGAATTGTAAAGTAAATAAATACTCCAAAGACAGTTCATGTATTCTTCCTTCACGTGCTCATATTTGCATCACAATATTGTCATTTCACACAAAAAATCTTATCTCCATGATATCATCAGTATGAATAACACTGTATTGCAACAAAAATCAGCACTTCAATTTATCTTCTTAACCTGAACACTGCACACTTACCAAAATCATTAACGCATCAAGAGCAAAGGCATAATAATGCAGAAAATTCAAGCTAAAACACACAAAATTAGGGTTAACAATTACGAAATACTCAAGATTCTAACAAAAAATCAAGGGAGGTCATTCCATTGTCAAACCCTAAAAGGTCACCAAGTTATTAATTAAATTCGTAACTTGTAACAACTTAACTTGTGAGATTTCAAATAACTTTGACTTTTCACATAAACACTTAAAAGATCATTTTCTAAACTTAAACAAATTAATATCCATATCAGAAAATCTTCTTTTGTACAAATCGCATAACCTCATCAAGAATTCAAATGAATGAATTCAGCAAAACATATACGCAACAGAATTTAAGCAGAATCTCTCGTGCAATAAGAACTTATGAAAATACTATTTTGACTCAATAAAATGAAAAATAAATTAGAATAAAAATTACAGAACAATAAACTAATCTAAACACTAGTTAACTTAATTTATTCATTATTCACATGTTACTTGGTTACTACAGATCAGATCAGATTAGCATTTACATAAGCCTACTAGCGAGAAATAATTCTCTTATTATTAGTTATGAACAGTGATCCAAAACGATTACCAATATGTTTGTCCGCTTAAACACTCGGTACTTCCAGTCTCCTTTTTGGTTTGTGGCACTTTCGTATTACTTGAGCCAAGGACAGTCACCATGTAACCTAGTAAGTTACTCATGCCACAATGTTAGTTTGCGAACTTATGTGCCCCATATTCAGATACACTCTCACAATCGAAACAAGCACTAAGATTAAGACATTTGGTGAGTAAAGTGAGAAAGTCTTTAAGAATCAAGTCAGCGGTGACAGGTCGGTGATTCCTCACGCGTAAAGCGACTTAACTTGACTCACGTGCGGAAATATACTCAACATTGCATAATGCCAAGTACTTGCATATTTGTGACATTATTTTTTTAAAGCACTTATGAAAACCCGTGACTTTCTATGAGACCCGTGTAGCGAACTTTCTGACAACCTATCCCAAGTTGGAAACTTTAGGTAGGCTAGGTATACAAAGACACCCCAAGGACTTACTTGTTCGAATCTCAAAGGCCACATTAGCTTCATATTTTCAACAGATTTATTTGATATTTGTATATCTTGTCACAAATATACATCCAAAAAAGCAATACATACACATATATGTACCCGAGACCTTCTTTATAAAGACCAAATATACATAATTATAATGCAAGATCTTTCATAAGATTTAAAGGACTTGTCTATTTTAAGAACAAGCATTCTCAGCCATATATCTGAATACGTTTCCCATAAGAACATTGTATACATTTTAGTTCAGATTATAAGGAAACTTGGTACTTTGTGCCTATCGATACATCATATAATGGTATCACTGAACTGAGCATTTTAAAGTACAATTAGGTAGGCTTAAAAGCTAAAGTATCGTCACGTCTAATCATGTAGTGCAGTAACCTTTATTTTTTATTTTTTATTTTTTATTTTTTTATTGACACTATCTATATACGACTTAAACTACTAAGACGCGAAAAGAAAATTTAAGTTCTTTGAGAGAAACTACTCGGCATTCTTCATACCATTGAGTTGATATAACAACTCATGACGAGGTCTATCAAAAGCTTTAGTATAAAGATCAGCAAGGTTATCATCAGTAATAACCTTTTCTAAATGAATAAGCTTTTTCTCAAAACAGTCACGTAAAAAGTGATGCTTTATATCTATGTGCTTGGTGACTTTAAAGTTTTTTGGATTCTTAGTAATATCTATGGCAGACTTATTATCGATACAAATAGGAGAGTCTGAGATATCCATACCATAGTCGCGCAATTGTTGTTGTATCCAAAGTACCTGAGAACAGCATTGACCAGCAGCTATGTACTCTGCTTCACAGGTAGACTGTGCAACAGATGTCTGCTTTTTGCACTGCCACGATATAATTCTCCCCCCTAAAGCTGACATCCACCTGACGTTGATTTCCTATCCGAACTGCAAAGCCACCATAATCCGAATCAGTATAAGCTGTGAATTCAAAGGAACCATGCATGGGATACCAAAGCCCTAGACGAGGCTTGGCCTTCACATAACGAAGAATCCGTTTCGCAGCTTTCAAATGTGACTCTTTCGGATTAGCCTGATATCTAGCACACATACAAACAGCAAAGGTAATGTCTGGACGTGAAGCCGTCAGATACATCAAGGAACCAATGATAGCCCGATATTGAGTTGCATCGACGTCTGGATCATTAGTCTTATCAGGACACAGCCCATGATTAGTCTGAATGGGAGTAATTGCATCTTTAGCATCGGTCATTCGAAACCTAGTAAGAAGATCTTGAACATACTTGGTCTGATGAGTAAAGAACCCATCCTTCAGTTGATCCACCTGTAGTCCAAGGAAGAAAGTTAATTCCCCCATAGCACTCATTTCGAACTTAGCCTTCATGCTCTGCTCAAACTCCTTGCACATGTTCTTATCAGATGAACCAAAATAATATCATCGACGTAAACCTGTACAAGCAAGTAGTCCTTCCCTTTCCATTTGATAAACAACGTGCTGTCAATAGAACCTCTAGTAAAACCATTTTTATGCAGATGAGTAGACAGTTTTTCATACCATGATCGAGGAGCCTGATGTAAACCATATAGAGCCTTATCAAGACGATATACTCTATTAGGGAAGTCTGGATCCTCAAACCTGGGAGGTTGATCTACATACACTTCTTCTCTTATTTCCCCATACAAAAAGGCACTCTTTACGTCAAGTTGATACACCTTTATACCTTTATAACTAGCATATGCCAGAAATAATCGAATAGCTTCAAGTCTAGCTACTGGTGCAAATGTCTCATCGTAATCGAAGCCTTCTTGTTGCTCAAAACCTCTAACCACCAACCGAGCCTTATTGCGAGTGACTACACCTTTGTCATCCTTTTTACAACGAAAAACCCATCGCGTTGATAAAGGAGATTCACCCTGAGGTAAGTCAACTAACTTCCATACATCAAGCTTCTAAACTGAGCCAATTCTTCTTGCATTGCCTCAACCCATGACGGATCTTTAAGAGCCATTCCAACATTTTTAGGCTCAACCTGAGAGATGAAGCAAAAGTACAAGTACCAAGTAATTGCCCCAGAATCCTTAACTTCAGCAAACATACTTGAAAAATTTTTCCTATTCTGATTTCTCGTGCGAACAGAGGCAGAAGCATCACCAATGATTTGCTCTACTGGATGATCCTTGTTGACTCTTGTTTGAGGAACCGTATCGACTGTAAGATCATTTCCCAAGTTAGTCTGCACATGTTGCTCTGGAGTTTTAGGCTCCTCCTGATTTTCACCTTCCGTGTCGTCAGTATCATAGAAGGGAGTATCAGGTAGAGGTATATGTAAGGGATCATTAGGATCTTTAGGAGCAGTCTCTAAGGTAGAATCTGCTTCTTTGGTCCCACTTGATTCTCCAGATTTGGAAGCAGGCTCAATGAATGGTGAGGAAACCGGAGAAGAAACAGGAACCGGCCCACCATCAAGTGGATCATGAAGAGTAACTACATCGTCCACAGTCGGAACACCTGTAAAAGAAACAGGACCACGAAAAGAGGTGAAGACACCATCATAATCGAAGTCATTAGCAGGACCAATGTGTACAGCAGGTTTATGACTGACAATTACCACATTTGTACCAAAATTAACTTTGCCAGTTTTCTGATTGTACACACGCCGAATTGGTGTACTAGGTATATAACCTAAAAAGAAACCCTCCTAAGATTTAGGATCAAATTTTCCCTGAGGAAGAACTTTAAGAAAAGTACAAGGAACACCAAACGGCTCAACATTTTGCAAATTGGGCTTTGTGTTGTGCAAAAGTTCATAACAAGTTTTCTTAAACTTTTAACTGTTAAAACCCGATTTAAAATGTGACAAGCTGTATTCACTACCTCCCCCCAGAAAGTAACAGGAAGCCCTGAATCAGCAAGCATCGTCCTAGCCGTTTCTATCAATGTCCTGTTTTTCCTTTCAGCTACTCCATTCTGCTGTGGCTCATGCGGTGCACTGAATTGATGTTGAATACCCTTGGTCAAGCAAAAAACCGTAAGAGTATTATTCTTGAACTCAGTGCCATTGTCACTCCTGATTCTCTTAACTTTAACTTCATGGACATTCTCAACTTGTCTAACAAAATCCATAAACCGGTTTGCGGTCTCGTCCTTTGTCTTCAAGAAAAATACCCATGAGTACCTTGAGTAATCATCAGTGATCACCAAACAGTAGAACATCCCTCCAATGCTTCTTACGTTCACAGGACCAAAGAGATCCATATGAAGTAGTTCGAATGGTTTGGATATAGTGTTGTGCACCTTTGATTTATGAGGATTCTGTGTGTTGCTTTCCTTTCAAACATGGTACACATTTATCTTCCATCCCAAACTTCTTAACTGGAACACCTTCAATTAATCCAAGACTAACAAGTTCATTCATCTTCCGAAAATTGATATGTCCCATTCTACGATGCCAGAGGAGAGATTCAGACTCATTTGCTTTGCTCAACAAACAGAGGGGCTCCGTTGGATTATCAACACCTAACTAAGCCATAGATGTCTCTCTTCCTAGGAGCTCTGAGCATTATCCATTCAGCTGGAATAACGAAACCCGGCTTCAAGATGAATGCCTCCTTTTCTGTGAAATGAACATTGTTGCCCTTGTCACAGATCTGTGAGACACTCATTATATTATGAGTAAGTTGTTCCACATAGTTTACTCTTTCTAGAGTAAGTTGTCCATTGACGACATCTCCCTGACCGGTGATGTCGCCGCCCTTGGATCCAGCAAAACAAACATACGACCCATTTATACCAGTAAAATTGGACAAGAGTTTCCTGTCCCCTGTCATGTGCCTGGAGCATCCACTGTCAAGGTACCATAAATGAATTGGTTTCCTAGGAACTCCCTGCACATAAAATGAGAAAAATTAGTTTTCATTGGGGACCCAAACCTTCTTAGGTTTGGGTCGACCCTTCTCATCCCTGAGAATCAGTTCAGTCCAATATCCATTGCTCGAGGCCGTGGGTAGGACATGATTCTCGTCTCGTCTTCTTACTAGAGGAGACTTCTGACCTCTCGTCGGAGAAGGTCTAGGAGAATGAGGGCCATAAGAAGGTCGAACACTTGAATGAATTCGTTCATAATATGAATTTTGATTTCTAGGAGCAGAACGAGCAGGTCGTGGAGGTGTTTGAAAACGATTTGAATTCTCATGAACATTTCCTGATGAACCTTTCAGTGGAGATTCACGTCGTTGAGGTATAGTAAACGGTTTTGGAGAAGATTGAACTTTAGCCTCATCAACCTGTTTATCATTACCCAACCCCCTTTTTCCTTCCGAGGTGGAAACCTTTGAAGGAGAACCTGATCTTCGAGGTCTATTTGGACATACACTATAAACATGACCCTTTTCATGACAAGCAAAGCAGGAGAGGACCTTGAACTTTTTGTTTGTATCTACCTTTTATTGGTACCTACAGATTCATTGTTAGCACTAGTGTCCACTGACTTACTTGTTTTCCTTTGATCTTCTTTTTCAGAGTCTTGTTTAGTTGGTGATATCCTAGACCTTCTAGCACCATCTTTCTCATGTTTACCTTTACTTGGAGATTTCTTAAGTGCAGGCATTAAGATGTGCTTTAAAGCCTTAGTTGCTTCTTCATTAATGGCTAATTCGTCTTCATATTTTCTAATCCTAGACTGCTTAGGTAATGGAGTGAGACGCTGCTGACTTAATTTCTTCATATCCTCAATAGCTACATCCCAGACTTTATCAATCCTCTTAGGGTCAATAGATTCTAATAGAAATTCTAACTCAGTATAGACCCTATTACTCTTGTGAAGTGTAAAGTATACAATACTGTCTTTCTGACCATTAGGAATAAACTGATTTAAGACAACACCTTTCAATTTCTCTTCCTTGTTAGGTTGAGAAGAAACTCCTTTAGACTCTTTTGTTCCCTCAGGCAGCTTTGCCTCAGGAATTGAGTCTTTTGGTTTACCATCTACAACACTAGGTTGAAGTAGGATTTCAGGAATATTAGGGTCAACAGAAGTATAGTTATTATTGAAAGGAGGAGGCACATCTTTATAAGAGATCTTAGCAGTGTCAAGACTCTTAGAAGAGGAATTCTCAAACTTTGTCATATGCATTAAAAGCTCAGCATGTCTAGCAGAATCAGATTTAGCATTTAATTCCAAGATTTCTATCCTAGCATCAGCAAGTTCCTTTTCAATGGTAGCACACTTTCTAGCTAACAAGGAGTAAGCTTCACTACCTACTCTTTCTACGGCCACAGACTGATTGACTTTATCTTTCATAGCTCTAATGTCAGACTCTAAAGATCTAATCTTTTCCTTGAAGAATTTTTCTTTATCATTTTACAGTTAGACCCTTTTTAATTAACTTATCTCTTTCATCATGAGCAGCATTGACAGCAGATTCTAATTTCTTAATTTGTTCATTCTTTTGTTCAACTTCATCAAACATTCGATTAACAATTTTGCAAACATGAACAATAGTATGTAGAGAATAAGATACCTGTTGGTCTGCCTCTTTGCAATCTGCCATGTAAGCAACAAAGTCATCACAGTCATGCCAGCCGGAATCTCAAACTCTTGCATCTGCTCTTCAATTGTCTTTTTACCCTTTTCTGTAGCAGAATCATCTTTAACCTCAGCAGCTTTCACCTCTTCAGTAGCTTTCACTTCATCAAGGTTCTTGACATCTTCTAACTCATTGTCAGATTCGGAATCAGTATCATATACACCAGCAGCAACAGATTCCAATTTCGAACTTTTAGTATTCTCATACAATTGCTCTTCACTGTGGTAAACTGTGGTGTCCAAGAAGTCATCAGGAGAATCAACTATTTGAGCCATATCATCAAGGAATTTCAGCCAAATAAGCGTTATTGGTCTCATCATGTGGAAGATTCCAAACATAAGAACCATCTGGTTGAACAGCTACTATAGCCTTGTCATTGCCGTTGACATTGCAGTAGGATCATCAGTCAACAAAAGAGCTCTAGTTGAATTTTGATTGAACGGACGATTACCACCTCTATCTTGACGTGTAGGGGTAACATTGGCCTCTCTCTTAGGTCGTTGACACTCTCTGGCAAAATGTCCAAAACCTTCGCAGTTATAGCACTTCACCTTTGACTTGTCAAATCCTTGAGTACCTCCAGTAAGCTGTCTGCCTGTTCTATGCATAAACTTTTGCACTCTCCTGGTGATCATGGCCAGTTGCCATTTCAGATCCATTTTTTCAACATCATCTGGATCTATCTGGTCGTAATCTTCATCAATGAGTGCTGGATCTGTGATTCTACCCGCAACAAAAGCTTCATGTGCAGCACACATGGCAGCAAATACATTCATCCTACCCTCAGCTGATTTCATATTCATTGGCATGTACTTGTAACCAGCAGAAGAGGATGTAATGTTACCGAACTTCATATTTCCAGTCTTTGCACCTTCATTAGCCTTTTACCCCTGTTACCAGCATCAGTAGCCATGAATCCGGAAGAATCATCTCCATCCATTAATGGAACACAATTGTCTGTCTCACCAGTATTACCAACTCCAGAAAAGAAAGCATTAACATCAGCTGTTGGATTTTTCATAGTGGCATGATAGAGAGATGGATCTTGTGTGAAGTTTTGCCCTATCCTGCATTTCTCTGTTTCTTAGAGTGGATATTACTCCATCTATTCGAAGAGATGCATAATCAACTCTTTCTTGCAATCCATGACGAAACTCTTTGTAAGCTTTCGGCAAACCATCCAGGAATTTATCCACTATCTCAGTAGGAGTATATTTAAGATCAAAGTAAGCTAATTCAGCAAGAAGATGTTGATATCTCAGTATAAGATCCTCAACTTGTTCATTCTTTGTAGCATTGAAGCAGTCAAATTGTTTCTTGAGCATTTTAATTCTATTTTGCTTCAATAGTGGATCACCTTCACAATGAGCTTCAATAGCATCGAACAGTTGCTTTGAAGTCTTGTATTCCTGTTTAGGAAACAGGTGCACCAACTCTTGAGGAATGCACATACGAAGAGTGGAAAGAGTCTTTACTTCAATGGCATAGTTAGCCTTTTCTTCACCCGTTAATTCTCCCACCTTGTACGTAGAAGTAACTCCATTCACAGTAAGAGTGGGCCATTCATAACCTTCAGTGATCATGAGCCACATGTTTAGGTCTTCTCGTTGAATAAAATCTTCAAATCGACCTCTCCACGCCCAGAAGTCAGCTAATGAAACTAACTTTGGTGGAGAATTAGTACGTCTTACAAGATGATCATGATAAACCGAGAGAATTGAGGTATTGGGCAACAGCATTGTTGGTTGAAGATGAGGAAGCCATAAATGAAAATTACTGTTCAAACGAAGATAAGATGGAACGAAAATAGGTTAATTTCGTAAGAACAGAGTCTGAACGAAGATAGCTTAAGTTCGTAGACTAAGGTTCTGAACGAAGATAGCTTAAGTTCGTAGACTAAATTTGTTTGATGAAGATTCAAAATGAAAATGAAGATAAATTCGTTTTCTATCTTCGTTTGATGAACTTAGAACGAATTTAAGTTAAATTCGTTTTCAAACTTCGTTTTGCTAAGTTCGTAAAGCAAACGAACTTAACAACAGAAAGGGTTTTCGGGAGGTTTTTGGGAGAAAAACAATCAAATAAACTATCTCGAACCTTCGATAAGATATCGAATAGCTCTGATACCACTTGTGAGTCCCTCGATAACTACAGATCGCTCTCGAGATCGTCTATTGTTATGTCGTGAGTGCGGAATCCTCACGAGATAACTAGTTTGATTAGTTATCGAATATATTGCTAATTATGTATGTAATCAGCCGTATATGATCTATCTTCGTTTTCTATATGGTAGAAACGAACTTAGTCGCTGTAGGTGTGTAAGAATTGAACGGGTTTTCTCAATTTAGGGTTTCCATTCATTTATATATGTTTCTGATCGATATTGGGCCTGCTGGGCTTTGTTCTTACGAACTTAGCAGCCCAGCCCATATAACGAAGATTATCTTCGTTAGTACCCAACGAAGATTATCTTCGTTAGTACTAATTACCATCAACATCTATGCCTAGTTATTTTCCAAGTACTCCATGTACAAAGAACCTAACATATATTATGTTTGTACTTGTATAACACACATAACAAACATCATATATAAACATATATATAACACCAAAACATGTAATCGATCATTACCAAAACATGAAGTCCATAATCTATCAATTACACATATATAAATAAGACATAAAGTAACATAATGTCTTAATCTAAAAGACTAATCAAATCTAAGTTGCTGTTGTCACATCAACATGCATCAACAAAAAGACACTTGACAAAAACACCAAGTCTTTCTCCAGATACCACAAGGATCACTTGACCAATATTAAAGTGGTTGATCTGGGGATTAACAAGTTTTCATCTAATGAAGACTTGGTGTTGAAGAAGCTGAATGAGTTGGTCACTGGCTGCAACAATCTGGCAGGTACTTTAAAAGAAGCCTTTGACCTCACTCAGTCCAAGGTCACAACCTCAATCTCCAACTTGCTGGGCAACACTGTTAGAACATCATAAGTGGATTTAAGGGAGATTGAAAAACAGGTAAAGGAATTGGTTGACAAACCTGGGTTGAATGTGACTGAACTTGGAGAGCAATTAATGACTTCAGTTGGTCAGAAGATAGATGATACGCTGGGTGCAAGAGAAGCACAATTGATTGAAAGGGTGATGTCTGAGATCACCAAGCTGGCCACTCCTCAGGTTGATCTGGCCCCACTCATAAATGAGATCAACCAGTTGAGGGGCAGCATTGATAACTTGAACACCCAGGTATCACTTCATGCTCAATCTTTGGATAAACTGACAACTGAAGTAGAAAGTTTGAAGAAGAAGGATGAAGAAGTGAAGGATAAGGTGGTTTCTGGTTTGGATGAAAATTCCAAGATTTTAAATGAATTGAAAACTGGTCAGGAACAAGTTGCAGCTAATGTTCTGACCCAGTCTAAAGAAACCAACCACCTTTGGAGATCTTTCAGGATGATGTGCACAATCTTCAAAGAATGCAAGAACATGCAATCATGGCAGCCTCTTGACCGGTTGCCAGCTCACCATTCTCAATGGGAAGTGATTAGGGCAGGTCTAGATGCTGCCAAGGGGGAAAGAAGTGCAGTTCTTGCACCAATTGCAACTGAAAGCACTCCATCTGGAGGTCAATCTGGTATAGAATTGATTGTGGCTGCCATTACTGAAGCTGGTGAGCAAAGAGTTGTTGAAACTGGTGATGTAGGTGATAGGGGGAATGTTTTGGATAAAGGAAAAGGTTTAGCAGTTGATGTATCTGCCCAACCGGCCACTGATATACCAATGTTAGAAACTGGCAATGCTGATGTACAAGCCAACCAAGTTGAAGCCAGAGCACATCTTGCACAGATCAAACTGCTTGATATTAGTGATGCTCATCTTTTGGGAATCACTAAGGAGGAGTATGCCAGAGTAAAGAATGATCCCAGGATAGTTGACCAGTTGAAAGAAATGCTTGATGTTAAACTGGACAGACACTATCCTGATGATGAAGCTGAATTTGATGCCAGAAGCTTGAATATATCAGTGGAGAAGGCTAAGGAGAATAGGGCCAGTGGGATTCTAAAAAGAATTGAACATGTTAAGAAGGTTGTGAAAAGGGTATTGAATCCACCAAGGAGGAATCCCTCAACCAAGAAGACCACTGACCAGAGATGCTGACCTTAGAACCTTCATTGAACCAGCTGGTGAAGTATCAAATGATGACATCAAGTCTGCTATACTGGCTGCTGGAGCTGGGAGTATTAAAATAACAAATGAATCTGAAGCAAGAAGCTATTACTCCCAGATCATGGCAACCAGAAGACATAGTGGGACTATCAATGATGTTAATGTAACCATTAAGCCAGGCACCAAGCACTTTCAAGTTGAAGTTAGTTATACAAGAGGGCCACTGGTTAAAACTGACAATCCTGGTGCAATGCAGTATGGGTTCACTGAATGGGTTGAAATGGTGAATGTTTTGGATGCAAAGGCACAAAAGAATAGGTTTGAGAAAGCATGGGTGAACTTCTTAAGGGGCAAGATTCAACATAAAGAAATTCTGGAGCTAAAGTTGAATATTGATCCTGAAGACTCTCAGCCTATCTCTTCAGTGACCAAGAGAAGAAGAACTGGCGAAGGGCCATCCATTAAGTTCTCTTTTCAGTTATCTACTTGTAATTTTATTTACATTCTGTAACTTGTATAAATTTCATTTCCTTGTATAAATGAAGTTACCAGTTTGTAACCACAAGGTAGATAATGATTAGATCTAACAAACATAAAAGAAAAACCCAAGGCATTTATTGATCTATAAAAATGCCTTGGAAAACTTAGATAGATTTAATCGAACAAGTATCTCCAGTTCACACTTGTACAGATACAAGGACTGAAAAAGACTTGCCAATATTTCTAGACAAATAGGGGGAATTTGTTAGGACCAGTTTACTGGTAAACTGGCCAGTCTCCAGTTGCACCTGGAGACCCAGTGAAACTGGAGACCCAGAAGATTTGTCCAGAAATATATTGAAGTCCAGTTGCATCGTACAGTTAACGCAACTGAAGACTTCCTCTAGTTGAGAACTGACCAGTTGAAGAATCCTTCCAGTTGAAGTCGAAGACAACAAGTGGAAGATAGAGAATGACAATGGCAGCGAAGCCCAGTTGACATTCTAGTCAGTTACAAACTGGAGACCGTCAGTGGAAAGATCTTACAAAGCTTTACACTGATTACGAGGAATTGACTTTTATGCTTTATGTGCTTTTACCCGGATAATAAGATTTATCTTATTATTTAAGTAATAAAAGGTACATAAAGGTGGTTGTAAAGTTGCTTTATCATGCGACTTTACACTGCTTTTTTAAGGAATTAAATGTTATTCCTTAAATGCTCTCAACCACATTTGTACGGCCAAAGTTAACATCCCAATGTTAACTTTGCCTATAAATACAAGTCATTGCACAACAAGAATATTTACTTCTTCGAACACACTTCGAAAGAATTCACACTTTGCATACCTGCAATATTCTTGGTGAACTTGTGCAATATTCTCTCAATCACAAAAAGGAAAATTTCACAACTTTAAGTGTTTCGATTGTTTAGAGAAATTCCAAGTGTAGAACAATTGTAGTTCATAGGTTGTTAGGATATTTACATACTTTGTATTATCTTGGTTCCGCAACAACCTTTTAATTTATTTAAAGTTAATAAATAAATTACACTTGAAAATTACATATTGTCTCACCAATTTACTTTAAGTATTTTACTTTATTGCATTGTTCTTTACTTATTGTCACTTAATAAGTATATCTATCTAGAACTTGGTATATACTCTCTGTAACTGGTCGTCTCCAGTTCAGAGCTTATATTGCAAAGTAACTCCACCATCGACATTGAGGTGTATTCAGGTAGTACCATCTATTGAGTTGGGACTTACAAGTGGTATCAGAGCAGATGTAGATATAAAGATGAATGTATTGTTCCACTGCTTCTTTCCTTTCTTCCTAAAATCAGATAGATGTAGATATAATTATGATTTGGTATTAAATTCTTATTAGTTTATATATGCACACTTTATATGTATGTATGGATATTGTTTACAAAAATATATATGTATTTGTTAGAAAAAATGTATGGAGTTTGATAATGAATTGATGAAAGATCTGGATAAAGTATCTGTGGTGCTAGATGATGATGTTGGTTGTTTGGGGTTAGTGGGAAGAGACAGAAATATCCTCATGTGCACAGCACATGAGGGAGTTAACGGATTAGAGAAAACGTCCGTTTGCATAAAGGACTGGATGTGATCCTTATCCTCCCAAAAGGACTGTCAGTGTCATTTCGAATAGTTAAGGATGAAACTTGATTATTAGGGTAAACCACAAGACGATTTAGGCCGTTTACTCTATTTTAATAATAAATCTAATATTAATATTTTAATCTTAGTTCATGTTTCTAAATATAAAATTTCTTTTTTTTATATTTAATTCACTTTTATAAAACACTTTTGATTATGAAATCGAAATGTATCTACCATATTTAAAAATGATATAGTACAAAACAGTCCAAAAATTTTGAAGTTTGAATTTTTGAAATCTGATCAAGATTTTCAATCTTACAATAGATATGCCAGAGATTGACTTATTAATATTAAATCTATATCAATAATAATTATTTGAGGTCCCTTAAATCGATGGTTAACCCGAAATTTTAAATACAACAAGTCTAATAATCACTAGAATGGACTAGTATTAATTGTAAATAAATGCAAGAATATATAAACAAAGTAATACAAGACTTAAAGCAATAAACAAGTAAAGTGGAACATTATGTATTTTTCAAGGTGTATTTATTTATGATGTTAAATAAAATACAAGGTTGTGCGGAATCAAGATAAGACAAATAAGTATGTATCCTAACAACCTATGAATTACAAATGATCTATATTTGTCAAATAACTCTTTTGGATCGAGATACTTAAGTTGTGAAGTATCCCTGTTTAAGATCGAGAGTATTTAGACAAATTCACTATAATGCAAATGTATGCTTAAAAGTATTTTTCTCAAGGAAATGACTTTGTATTTATAGGCAACAAAATTCACCAGTGAATTTTGTGTCGTACAAATATGGTTGCATGCATTTAATGAACCGACAAGAACATTAAATGCATTGGTTAATGGTACAAGGATAAAGTCACATCAATATGACTTTATTCTTTTAACCAACCACCTTTACACACGTATAAACTTTGGTAAAGAAAAAGTGGAGTGTTCTTTGGAAAGTGTGTAAAGGCAAAAGTCAATTCATCGATATCAGTGTTCAGACTTGTAAGGTCTAGAACACTGACAATCCTCCAGTGTACAGATCTGGTAAGACTTCCAGTGGACTCCGCCATTTGTCAGTCTTCTTCTCTTCAGACTTCAGTCTTTGACTTCAGTGAGAATGTCTTCAGTAGAGTAGATCTGGACTGGGGTGAAGTCCAGTGAGCTAATCTAGAGAATACTCCAGATTTCCTATACAAGTATTTGCTCACTGGTCTTCCATTATTTCTGACAAATCTTCAGAGGGACTCCAGATTCCAAGTCTGGAGTAGGTCCAGTAGAACACGTTTCTGGACAGATCTTCAGTAAGGCTCCAGTAGTCGAGTCTGGAGCGAGTCTAGTAAATCTGAACCTAACAAATTACTATTTCAAAACAACTTAGTTATTTTTAATATTATTTTATTCAAATTTCAAAGTTTTTCTTTTTCGTGGTATCAATATCGTAAATAAACTGAATTCTACATATTTTAATTAATTGATATCTACATTTTTACTATCATGTCAGTTAAGAATTAAATTTGTTTGTTAATTTTTTTCGATTTATAAATTGTATTTAAATTTATAAAATATTTTCGATTATGAAAATCTAAATGTATCTTTCCATTGAAAAAATATTTCAAACAGAAGTAAAATAGTAATAATTATTTATAATTTCAAAGCAATTCAATTATATCTAATCTTATATGATTCAAATTTAAAACTTTTTGATTATGAAATCGAAATGTATCTTTCATATCATTCATATTTAAAAAAGATACAGTAGAAAACAGTCCAAAAAAGTTTGAATTTTGAAATTTTAATATCTAATTAAGATTTACAATTTTACAATAGATCGCCAGATTAAATTATTAATATTTAATCTACATCTATAATAATTTACAATTTCAAAACAATAATAATTTAAATTAAAAATTTAATTATGTTTTAAAATTTACTCACATATATTGTAAGACAATATTATATTGTAAGTTTGTAACTGACTTATCTAAATCGGTAGTCACCTTTTGCATATACATATGTTTTTTTTTTTAAATATTCAACTTCAACCATTACTAAATTATGATGTAACTTTCATTGATTTTTGCGATTTATTTATTATACAAATATTTTTTTTAATAATTTTTAATTTCTCTAAAGTTATTTACTTTTTCTCAAATTATGTCAAAACATTTTATTATATTGTATTCAAATTGATAAAATAGTTTCGATTATTAAATCTCAGTGTATCTAGAATTAAAAAAAAAAGATATCAAACAGTAAAAAAATTTGAAATTTGAAATCTTGAGATGTAATTAAGATTTACAATCTTACAATAGATCGCCAGATTAAATTATTAATATTTAATCTACATCTATAATAATTTACAATTTCAAAACAATAATAATTTACAATTTCAAAACAATAATAATTTAAATTAAAATTTTAATTATGTTTTAAAATTTACTGACATATATTGTAAGACAATATTATTTGTAACTGACTTATCTAAATCGGTAGTCACCTTTTGCATATACATATGTTTTTTTTATAACAATTAATAATTTGAATCTGAGTTGTACATGTTATTCAGCTTTATATTTTTTTTAATTATTCAACTTCAACCATTACTAAATTATGATGTAACTTTCATTGATTTTTGCGATTTATTTATTATACAAATATTTTTTTTAATAATTTTTAATTTCTCTAAAGTTATTTACTTTTTCTCAAATTATGTCAAAACATTTTATTATATTGTATTCAAATTGATAAAATAGTTTCGATTATTAAATCTCAGTGTATCTAGAAATTAAAAAAAAAAGATATCAAACAGTAAAAAAATTTGAAATTTGAAATCTTGAGATGTAATTAAGATTTACAATCTTACAATAGATCGCCAGATTAAATTATTAATATTTAATCTACATCTATAATAATTTACAATTTCAAAACAATAATAATTTAAATTAAAAATTTAATTATGTTTTAAAATTTACTGACATATATTGTAAGACAATATTATTTGTAACTGACTTATCTAAATCGGTAGTCACCTTTTGCATATACATATGTTTTTTTTATAACAATTAATAATTTGAATCTGAGTTGTACATGTTATTCAGCTTTATATTTTTTTTTAATTATTCAACTTCAACCATTCCTAAATTATGATGTAACTTTCATTGATTTTTGCGATTTATTTATTATACAAATATTTTTTTATAATAATTTTTAATTTCTCTAAAGTTATTTACTTTTTCTCAAATTATGTCAAAACATTTTATTATATTGTATTCAAATTGATAAAATAGTTTCGATTATTAAATCTCAGTGTATCTAGAAATATTAAAAAAAAGATATCAAACAGTAAAAAAATTTGAAATTTGAAATCTTGAGATGTAATTAAGATTTACAATCTTACAATAGATCGCCAGATTAAATTATTAATATTTAATCTACATCTATAATAATTTACAATTTCAAAACAATAATAATTTAAATTAAAAATTTAATTATGTTTTAAAATTTACTCACATATATTGTAAGACAATATTATATTGTAAGTTTGTAACTGACTTATCTAAATCGGTAGTCACCTTTTGCATATACATATGTTTTTTTTAATTTTTACTAGAATTTCTAACAAAATTTTCAAGGTAAAATTATTAATATTTAAAAATTAATTTATTTACACGTGCTTATTTTAAATTTCAACTTCTAGAAGAAAAATTCCCTTATTTATATAATTCAAACTTCTAATTTCTAATCTCATTTATTCGTATTCTAATTCTAATCTCAATTATATTCGGATTCTAATTTTCATGGAAAACAATCTTATCTCGTTTCTTAACGATATTAATCCTGAAAAGGATTCATGGATTATCAAAGTACGTGTTATTCGTTTATGGGAACAAAAATACAGGGTCAATATGATTTTACTTGATGAAAAGGTAAATTTTAGCATAAATATACCATTTTAAATAAGAATTATCTTATTTTTAACTATTAGTACTCTTATTTATTTATTATTACTGTTTATTCTAATGTAGGGTAATAAGATACAAGCATATATCAAAGGTCAATTGGTCAAGTTTTTTCTCCCTAATATTAATCAAGATTCTATTATTATCTTAAGTAAGTTTGGCGTTGGTGAGAATAAGGAAAGATACCCAGTTATCGTTCATGATTATCAAATCAATTTCTTTCGGTCTACTGAAGTGAAAGAAGCAGTTGGGTTTTCTGGCAATCTTTATGGCTATAATCTTTTACCTTTTAAAGAAATTATTGATAAAAAACATGATGCCGATCTTAGTGTTGGTACATTTCTATGTCCTTTATTCATTTATATAAAAGTTTTATTAAAGTTTTATGTTTTTTTGCTTTTAATTTTCATCTATTCTTCTTTTCCTGTGTATTTTATAATTTTGTCTTACGTATCAATGTTTTCATAAATTATCACTATAGATATAATTGGAAATCTGCTGTCTTGTGGAGATCTCGATATTTATGGAACAGAAGGAAATGAGACCCGCAAAATTAATTTTGAGATCGAAGACTTAGAGTATGTTTTACTGTTACTCGTATTTTTATTAACACCACTGACATACTTAACTGTTACTCATAAATACTTACTGTATTATTTTAGGGGCAACATATTGAAGTGTACTGTATGGAGCGCATATGCTGATCAAGTCAATTCATTTCTAGCTGATTATAAATCAAGTGAACATGTTATTATTTTATTTCAACATGCAAAAGTGAAGTATTGGAATAGTATGTTTATAAATGCTTAATGTTTACAAAATTTAAATTTTTTTCTTATTTATGTACCTTTAAACGTCTTTTCATAACTATTTATATTACTATTTAGGAAATCTTACAATTCAAAATGACAAATACGGTACTAGAATTTTTATCAATGAAGAAATTGATGAAATCAACAATCTAAGAAGGCGGTAAGAATATTTTTTGTTCAAATATTTTTTTTAAGTTTTATATATACAGCTTTTGTTTTTTAATCAAATATTAGATTTTTGCAGATTTATCGTTAATCGAGGAAATTCTATAAAAACAAACACAACATTGTCAAGTCAAATTGTTTATCCTATTAGACAAGAATTTCTTGTTAATAATCCTAGGAAACATGTTGATGAAATCACAAAAGAAATAAAGGTTATTTTTAATTCCTTTCAGATTTTTTTTTATTTTTATGGTTTAAAAATTTCTTTAATGATATTTGAGTACCTTTATAGGAAATTGTCTGTGTTGTGGTTGGAAGTATCAATTATATTGAAGAAGATTATGGATGGTTTTATGATGCTTGCAATCAATGTAATAAAAAACTTGTTACCAAGTATGAGTATTATACTGATGTGGAGGATATAGATTTGATAGCAGCTGACAATGAAGCTAATTCTTTATGGTGTAAGAAATGCAAATGCAAGGTTAAAGTTGCTATGCAAAGGTATGCAATTATTAATATTTTTATTATATTTATATACATAATTTAATTTCTTAACGGTTTTGTATTGAATATGTTTTTCATGTGTATATTAGATTCAAGATTCAAGTTCGGGTACAAGATTCAACTGGCAATGTTTCATTTGTGTTGTTTGACAGAGATGTTAGCAAACTTTGCGGAGTCACAGCTACTGATATATACCAAAAACAGTTGAAAATAAATGGTAGTGAGAATTTTCCTGATGAAATTAGGAACTTGGTTAACAAACGTCTGATGTTTAAAGTTGATATTTCCAAATACAATCTTGAAAATAATTGGAATGTTTACACTGTTTTGAAAGTTTGTGATGACATCAAACTTATTGAAGAACTAACTTCAAAAGATATTATTGAAGAGGTATGTATATTTATTTTCATAACTCTTTTATAAATATTTAATATATTAAATGTCTAACGATTGTAATTTGGCTTGAGAAGAGAAACGGGTCGACCCATGGGCCAAACCCATGACCCATGAGCCTACTAGTGACCCATTCCCTCCTTATCTCTTCATTCACCACATATCTCTTTTCTTCTCTTTTCTCTCTAAGTAAAAGCAAGACCATCCATCTCTAGTTCTTCATTTTCTCTAGCATCATTTGGTGTTTTGGGTTGGGTTAACTCAGAAATCATTATCATCTTCATCTCATTTTCGTCTAGCAAAGGATTTAGTTGCTAAGTGCAAGCATTTTACCCATTTTGACCTAATTCGGGTTCTAGCTCGGAAAGGAAGTTTTGGTAAGTCTAATTCATCCCATTTAATTCTATTTATGTTAGTTTACTCGTTTCTAGTCATCTCGTACATTTACAGGTTCTAAATCGACTTAAAATGAGTTTTGGGTCAAATTAGGGTTTTAATTAGGGTTGATGATTTGGGAAGTGTTCTTGATGTTATGAATGAAACTAAGATGTGGGTTATGTTTATTTATGTTGAAATATGTTTGTTTAAGCTTCAAAATGAGTCTTGGAACATCACTAGACGATTTGGTGGTCGAAAATAGGGTTTAGGTGAAGTTGGATCGTATTTTATACTAAAAAATCTCCAGGATTGAGCCCAGTCGCGCCGCGAGCTCGTGTCCTCGCGCCGCGAGTTCGTGTCCAGTCAAGGTCAGATCTTTTTCTCGCGTCCAGCCTCGCGCCGCGAGCCTCGTGCTCCTCGCGCCGTGAGCTCGTGTTCTCGCGCCGCGAGTTTCACCTGTTTTGCGCGTCAGTTTTCGAACGTTAATAACTTTTGATCCGTAAGTCCAAATAAGTCGTATGACCTATCGTTGGAATCGTAAGAGAGTCTAGTTTCTCGTAGTAACCTTCATTTTGTATGAATCTTCGTACATTTCTAAAAATGTCGAGTCAAAGTGTTATGTTTCACACTCGGTAATGTTAAGAAAGTAATTGTGGGTTCGTGACTCAACATAAACCTAAGGAACCAACTTGTTTATGATTATAAAGTTGACATTATGATATATGGCATGCTTTGATAGGTTGTGAACACGTGGGGCCCAATACTCGCTATAAATCTTTTATTAACTCGACTTAAGCTTCTTTGCCGATCAAGGTGAGTTCCGTAGCTCCCTACTCATTTGAGATTCGGGCTGAAAGTGTACATCGTGTTTACTTACGTTGTTGATTGATTGATTGATTTGGGTTAAATGTTGGTTTGATGAGACGGTTTATCACGTCTGATTGACTTGGTTTATGGTTGTTAAGTATTTCACTAATATTAGGATAGACGTACATACATGGAAGTCGGTTATGCCTTTAATGGGTTTTAGATGTGGTGGGAAGGCTGCGGGTGACCCTATATATAAGCATCTGGGACTCGAAGAAAGTAGAATCCTCTTAAGTGTATGTACGTATAGAATTGGTGTTAATATTGATTGTTGGTTCATGTTCATCGTATTGTGATTGTTGAGTTATGATTGATGCATTTTCGATTGATTGTAAGCATGCATACATTGTTGATAATCCTCGGTTGAGGAGTGCATACATCCAAGTGTATAGATGTATACACTATCTGATGGATGTTGAGTTCATGATCCCGAGTATATAGACATATATATCTCGATGTTTTTGAGATGCAGCCTGTGTCATTGCTATGACAGGCGGGTATCGTTGCATATGTGACTGGAGTTCACACATTGGGCGTACATGTTGGCATTTTATGCATTTATCACATTCATTGATATTCTCATCTTTTGTGCTCATTTAATTACACGCTTATTCGTTGTGAAATCTTGATTGTTGGACGTTATTGTGTTACTTAGAGGCTCACTGTAAGTCATGTCTAGCCTCTACTCGTACATTGTGATTATTAACGCTGGTTCTTTATGGACCATTACTACGAACTCACCAACCTTGTGTTGACTATGCTTAGTACACTTTTCAGGTAATCAGGTTATCCCCGGACGTGGAGTTTAGTTGCTTGCTTGCTGTTAAACCCGGGCTTTAGACTTTATGAATCAAGGATTCATCGACCTTCTCTTTTGCATTATACTTAGGATCGATTTGCCATCTTCGGGATGTTCTTTTGTAAACTTTGATGGTTATTTGCTCCTTATGTATTTTGGTACTTGTTTCGTATTGTAATGGATTCACTGAATCTTTATTTGCATTTAGTTCTTGTTCTATTGTAATTCACCTTGCGCTATATGATTTCCGTGATATTTCGAGCCTCGGCTTGGGGTGTTACAGAATGGTGGCCCATGCGTGGTCGTAGAGAATTAGACGGTTTGACCTAGACTACGGCTTAAGTTAAAACTCTTCATATAGCATGCATGGTTAGGAAATTCGTGTGCAATGTGAATTATGTGAATCCCCGTGTGAGTTCTTAGTTAAGACCACTTGTGTGATAGCTTGAATTCAATGTGATGAATGTGGTTAATATGGTTTGTTGTTGTTATTGGTTGGAGCTAATTTGATGATTTAGGGCAAAATGAAGCGGATGCCATTAACTTAGTATAATATTGTGGCAACCCTAAAAGAACCCGATCAACTCTTTTATGGTTACCCAGATATTATACAAGTTCATGACATCGTGGATTGCGCACGTGTGGCTTAAAGTATAATAAGGAACCGATATGCTTAATGGAAGTTGATTAGGTGGAGGGTTAGCCATTGGTACACCCTGTATACATACCCGGTCAATAACTAAAGAGCATATCGAACTCGGATCATACTTTGAATCATTCGTGTTAGTTAATTGATTGCATGATGTTTTGAGCATGATTACTTGAGTTAATGATAGACAATTGTAATGAATTTGACATGATGACATGCTAAGTAACAATCCCATAGGATTCTAGCACTCTTGCCTTAGCTTAATGATATGAAATGAGTTTGTGGTATCGGTATGAGAGCATTGACTACTTGTGTGACTAACATGTGAGCATTTGAGACTAACTCTCGGGTCAACGTGTCACTTGCTTTATAGAAATGGTGAGACCAAGGAGAGCCGGAACGAACTATAGGGCTGAACCGGAAGAACCTCAACGGAAGCTCAACCGGAGGTACAAGGAGGTAGAGGTAGGGCCGTGGTAGGGGCCGTGGTAGAGGTCGTGGTAGAGGCCAAGGAAGGGGTCGTGGTGAAGCTCCTGAGCCAAACATGGCTGAGGTGATCGCTCAAACGATCACCAATATCATGCCGACCATTATTGCTCAAGTCACGGCAAGCCTTGGGCAGAACAATGCGGCTCAAAACAATGAAGCCCCAGAAAATGTGAATAATGAAAATGCTCAACCTCAGGACCAGAAAACGAAGAAGAGGAACCAGTGAGAATTGATAACCGCGTGCCAATGTATAATCAATATGGGGGATGCCGACAGGATATTTAAGGACTTCAAAAGCTGTGGAGCACCGGAGTTTAATGGAAGAGGCGGTCCCACTGAGTGCATAAGGTGGTTTGAAGAGATTGAGGCAGTGATTGAAAGAAGTCATTGCACATACGACGACCGGATTTCTTATGCATCCGGCATGTTTAAAAATGACGCCTTGAGTTGGTGGAACCAAGAGATAACTTTGGGGCGGACTTATAACTTGGATGGATCGATTTCAAGAACAAAGTGAAGGCAAAGTTTTGTCCTCCCTATGAACTACAAAACTTGACCATTGAGTTTGAATCTAATGGAGGCGATTACAAGAGCTATGTTAGACGATTTTCAAGAGTTGTCTACCCTCATTCCTCACTTGGTGGGTTCCGAGTCTCAGGCCATCCAGAAGTTTGTATTGGGCTTGAATCCTCAAGTCCGATCTTATGTAAACTCTAACATGCCTACTTCTTTGGCCGATGCGGTTAACCGAGCCGGGAGTGTGACTGAAGACTTGTTGAGAAGCGGTGTTTTGAGCAAATCCTCAACAAACAAGGGGAAAGAAGTGGGAGAGTCGAGTCGGGGGTAAAGAAAATGGGAAGGTTTGACCCAAAAAATGCTAATAGGGGTAGGGTGATGGCGGCAGTGGAACCGGCCAGGAAAGCTTATACTGGACCCCATCCTTTCTGTGGGAGATGCAACCAACATCACCCCGCCAATGCCCAATGCAAAGCATGCTTTAATTGTAACCAAGTGGGGCAGTGGATTGACCTAGTCTATAGCCATTACACCCACATTTCATATTAGCATGCATGATAGGAGATTTTGTGTGCAACGTGAACTGTATGATGCATAAAAATGGTTTAAACGGAGTTCGTAGGTCACTTATGATTTGATGACTTGATTGTTATATGACAACTTGATGGACGTATATGATAGTGTCGGGATACACCGTGAATTGTGGAATTATTGTGATAAACGTTGATGTGTGTGGAATCTTGGATGCATTATTATTTGTCCCCCAGCAAAATGAAATGATGCATTAATGGAGTATAACATTCGATAACCCTAGAGGCGCCTATGGTTATCCTATGTCATATAAAGTTAATAATCTCATGGATTGCGCCTTGTGGATAAAGTATAGTAGCTAACCCGGTATGTTTAATGAGTGTTGGTTAGGTGAAGGGTTAGCCGCTGGTACACCCTGTATACATACCCGGTCAACACTTAGAGAACATATTGGAATCGAGTTTTGACATCCATTCAATATATTAACGGTGTGGAGGGTTAGCCGATGTACACCCTGTATACAAACACTTTTAATGTGTCGAATGTTGAAGTTAAAATTCGGACTATGCTTTACCCACCTTGTTATGACTTGACCCCTTTTATTATATAGTGTTAAATGTTTCGTGATTGTAATTATATGAATAATGATAAGTTATTATGAATTTGACGTGATGGCATGATAGCTAAGACATTAATACATTTGCCTTAGTATTATGATATGAATAATGTATTGAGAACTTGAACCTTGAATGATATGTTATGAACTTGAAATTTGAACAGTATGTCATAAATTCGAACTGAAACGATATATTGTGAACAAAAGCTTGACTGATGCGATATGAGTTGGAACTTGTTAAAATTAGTGTGGAATTGAAATCTATGTTAAATGAAATAGTAGTACAGGTATAGGGGATTTTGGATGAGTTGGTAAGGT
>CM067167.1:46852492-46862326 GCA_034093135.1 Erigeron breviscapus | reverse complement strand
TCAGCATTGGATCACTTGATCTTTACATACTAAACCGGATATATTTTGTAGGAAATGACTCATTTTCAAGCTTCTTGAATTTTGATTTTCAGGGGGCATCAACTACAGGTTATGTGGCATTGCGCCCACAAGTGAATGGGGTCAGTGGCGAGTATTTAAAGCCGAGTTCTGTTGCTATATATTCGGAATTGTCATAGTGAAACTGTGAAGTGGTAGATAATTTAAAAGCTGCACGAGAGCATAGATGGATTGCATGTGTTCTGTTGCTAAAATGAAATCTTAAGTATGTTGCATTTCACAGAAAGTATGAGTCTCCCTTTTTTAACCATTTATAATATGGTTATAATTTGTAATTACATTAAAGAGTTAATACTCTGCTTATTGGGTTTGTTTTTTTCTTTAAACTAATATGGATGGTGATGGTGATGATGATTATAAAGTAGAGACATATGATGATTATGATCATCTTCAAACTTCGAAAATACTATAGTTTTGTCAAAACAGATCAAAATTTCAGAAGTTCTTGCAAATTTGAATATACATTTTTAACCTAATTACTAATTATGTAATTATTAGGTTTCATTAATCGCTTTTTATCTAAGATACTAAACTTTTAAACTAATTACTTTTTTATGAAATTAATTTTATATTAATTTACTAAAAACGATTTTTTAAAACTTACCCGTGTTTTTCGCAGGATAAAAATCTAGTTAACTTGATATAAGTGCATTTGGAGTCCGCATGGAAATGAACTGACGTCTGGCAAAGTGGTTTAACAAGTGGATTGATTTTTTTTAGCTTAAAGGGTTACCATTGCTTGTAAATTTTGGGTATGTTTGGCAAAACTAGCTGGTAGCTAGTAGCTGTAAGCTGTAGCTTTTTATCAAAGTTGTTAACAAGAGCTTTTATTAATTAGTAACGTTTGGCACGATAGCTGTAGCTACTAACTAAAAAGTATAAAATGACAAAAAAGGATAAAAAAATATATATAACAAATGAAAATGTTACCATATATACTAACAAATAAAAGTATCTAAGCTCAATGAAATACATACATACACTATCATTCAAGAATCTTAAAACAGAATTACAACCCTTAACACTTTATTCATGTTCTGCTATGTTGTATCAATTATATATGATAAATCTCATAATATCTAATTATGTGATTGAACCCATATATCCAATATAACATCATATACAACTACGTACTGAAAAATATAGTTTGAAGATTAAAACTAATCTTCTATATAGTACTAGTTGCAATATCATCATGGCTAGTTGCATTGCAAAAAACACAATAATCCGACAAAATCTTCCTCACAATATACTCCCATTTTCCATATGAAACCATCTACTTTGCTTATTACAAAGATGATGAACCAAATAACTTTGGTTATTTGCTCACACTTCGTCTTTGGCGTTCAAAAAAATTTTTAAAAAAAATAAAATTACTTCAATTATTCGTATCCGGATCGATCGTTCGCGCACCAATCGAGTTCTTTAACTTTGCAAAACTTTTCAAGATCCTAATATCAAAATCTGTATAAACTCCACTATAAACCATAACCTCAACAAATTTGACAAGTTTTGGCCTATTGGAGTCACACCAGGATGAATATGACCTCTAATTAACTTCGAAAACCAACTTTCGGCCATTGTGTTCTTGAACAAGAACTCGAAATCGGGCGATATTGCTGCAAGACTACATATACGATTCCGTTATATGGATATTTATATCATTGTCAAACTACACTAATCAATTATATACTATCAAAAATAGAATTGGCCGGGTAGCATTATCTTTCTAAAAAAGACTCAAGCAAAAGTCTGATCGTATCCTTCTCTTGGATTTCTAGTAGGAATTAAAAACCAAAATTAAAGTTCTATTGGATGATTGGATCAATTGGTTATGTAAACCGATCGACACATGTCATCATAATCAAACTTATCAAATATAATTAAACCAGAAACATTCATAGATTTATGAAAAAATAGTATCAACTATATTATATGCACTTATCGCAAGTAGAAGATGAACAAGACTGAGAGTTGGAATAGGGCTGCTATAATTTGCTTCTGGTGAAAGTCGTATGTGTTGCAGATAGAATAGGAATATATACTGAAGAGGGGAACGTGATTAAGATTTGAGGGTATTTGTGTAATCTTATATACTAAAAGCTCTAGCCATAATTTGAACGCTTGTTTAACTAGCGTTTTGTTTAAGAGCTTTTTGTATCAAAATAAAAGCTACAGCTAGTTATTACCAAACAAAGCTTTTAAGAATATAGGAGCTTTTAATTCAAATTAAAAGCTAAAGCTCATGAAAAGCTCATCCAAAAGCTTGTGCCAAACATGCCCTAAGTAAATGGTAAATTTCTACACTATCACAAATTTAGCTACCCGTGAATAACCATTAAACAAGTTGGTTACACTATTAATGAAAATACAATATCGAAATTTTTCAAATGAGAAAATATGTATCAAAGTCAAAATTATTATTATTATTATATAAATACATAATCTTTACCGTAAAACATTAGCATACATACGAAGTATGCTCTTTATTAGTATCTACAAACTAAGTCACAATAAGTTGGTCACATCAACGCGATAAGTAATATAGATAAATTAACCGATAATGTACAACAAAATTCATAATTTGTTATTTAATCACGAAGTCTGCACTATGTGTCTATGTTTATTTTATCCGCTGCTAAGCGCGGATATAGATGAGATTTAAGGTGATTATTTGGAGATTTTTTCCCGTTAATTAAAAGTATGAATCTCAAATGTATATGTGTATAATTTAAAAGTTAAGCTACTTATTCTAATGGATACTTACATGAAACAATAACATTACACATTACTTTTGGTATTAAAATATTTATTGTATGTTTTGTTCAATTTTTAGACTAATGCAAGAGTTTAAACAAATTATATAGCTAAAACAATGTAAACAACGCTAAAATATGTTGAACATACCACAAAAACTATACGAACTTATTTAATCTCGTTACAACACACTTTGAAATTATGTAATGAGTGCGTTTGCGTTTGAGGTTTTAGGACACGCACATAATATACAACAAATAAGCAAAAACTTTGACCTCGGGCAACGCCGGGCAGTGGCGAATCCAGGATTTCAAATTAGGTAGGTCCTTTTTGACTTATTCAAATTAAAAAGCGAGTGTGTTAGTTGATCGGGTCGGGTCACGTCGACACTAACACCGTTTATAACATGAATTATGCTTGTTATGAAAAATAAGACACAATCTAACTTAATAATACAAGAAATATTTCTCAAACTTAATGTTATGTTAAAGTTTTCAATAAGTTTTCTATATTCGAATAATTGAATAAATCATTAATTAAAATTAAATGAAATATTATAGTTAAGTTTCAATAAAACATGTTCTAAAAACTACATTAATAATATTAAAATTCAAACGTAAAAGTAAAATTAAAGAAACAAACATATGCGTATTACATAAATGTTTTTAAAATTAAAATCTCAAATTGCATTTTTTCTCTTCATCTGATGACCACAAAATTATCTTCTAAACATGTGCTGATCTTAGAGGGTATTACCTCTCAAAACAATAACTATAGGGTACTAAAGTGTAAATTTACTACTAAATTAGATAAGGAAGTACTGACTTTGACTATGTCTCCTTCCTTTTCGTCTTCTTCATTTAAAAACACACACAATACCTACTACAAAATATAAATAAATAAATAAATCAAACAATATATTTTTTTTTGAACAACAGTGGTGATTGGACTCAGCGGCATTGCCTCTTCATCGTCCGGTAGAGATCGACCACGTCACCAGCACAGTCAATCCGAGGGCATGACTGGCGGTGGAAGTCCCACTACCGTTCTGGAGGAAACCAGCTAAATGCTAGAGAAAACCCACATGCCCCACCTCATTGGCAAGGACTTCCCAATATGCATTTCAAAGGTTTCGAACCCGTGACCAACATTTGGCTGAAAGACATAAGGGCATTAAATGTCCAGTTGGGCTAAATCCCAAGGACAACAAGATTAATCTAACAAAGAGATGAAGAAAGTATTCGTCAGTCTAAGGTTCCTCATACATATCAAAGGTAGTTCCTAACAAATATGATTCGATAGACTCTTATAAAAATTTAGATTTTAGGTAGGTCCTAGAACCTACCTTAATACACTATAGATCCGCCAATGACCGTTGATCAAAGTTAACAATAATTACAAACGATTCTAGCAGCACCATAATTGATGATATTATGTCATCTATGTCAATATTGTGTTTAAATTCCAAGACATGTTTTCAGCTACCACAACACATTATTATCATGTAAGTAAATCAATAAAACAACACAACACATTATTATCATGTAAGTAAATCAAAAAAACAAATTGCCTCTGTCCTCCCATTATTATAAAAGTACCTCATTTAACGCTCTGTATCAATCGCAACGCACGAATAACATGTTTATATATATTGTAAAAAAAATATCAGTAATATAGATTATAGATATTACCGATAGCCTAGAATAATTAAAAAAAAATTGTAAAAATGACAACATAATTTGTCTATGTTTGTTAAATTATGATATTATAAAAAACTTAGCATGTCATTAAGTATCTCTAGTATATAAAAAGTTTAGCAGGATGATGTGACTCATAATATACATATTTCCCGCATAGCTTTTTTGCCGTTTTGTGCTTGTTTATAGTCATCTTGTGTGTATTTGTGGTCCTTTATGGTATGTGCTAGTGCTTTCAGGTTTAACGCAGGTACATTGCATGAAAATGACATGAAACGGTGATTTGAAGGTTTACTTAAGCTTACGGATGTTTGCAAGAAGATTGGGAGGAAGAAATAAGCTTAAAAGAAGTCTGGAAGTCAATACCGTGGTGAATACCGTGGTGTGTATCGGCGATATCGCTGGAAGTTTCAGCTTTGACTTTTCAAGACTTATAAATACAAGGGCAAAAGAACCCTAACCGACCTACCATTCATTCCAGCCGATTTTCACCTACTTTGAAGGGGTTTTTCATCTGGTTAACACCTTTGAAGATCAAGAATTCGATTGGAGATTTATTTCATTATCGTTTACAATTCTTAATCATTCTTGGATTGATTTCAACATTCGGTACAATATGTTTTCATATCTTATTGATTGTTCTTATCTTTTCATCATGAGAGGCTAAATATCTCTGCACCTACTTGGGAAGTGAACATGTCATAGGATTCGTTTGATGTTATTTGCAATTGTTGAACATGATTTCTATGTTTAATCGAAGATCCGCATTTATTTGAGTTTATAAATTGTTTTTATCTTTTATATAGATTAATTGATAATTGTTATTAGAAGTTCGAGAGAAATCTATGTGATTGTCAATTGGTTTATGAGATGTTTAATCGGTCTTTAATTAATCAAAAGTCGGTGGAGTCCGAGAGAAACTAGCGATATAGATTTAAAAAGTTAAATTCATTTTGAGTGTGTAAACGTCTATGAGACTATGATAGAGAGATCTGATTAGGCGAATAAAGCAGTTCGAGAGAAAGTTTTTCAAGATTAAATCATAAAATCAACTTAAGTTCTTAATGCTTAATTGTTTAGAGTAGAAATTATTCACGAGAGTGATAATTATACTTTTTGCAATTAAAGATTTGAGTATAACGAGAGTTCATCTTGATTACCTTTTAAGTTGTTCAACATTGCAAGTGATATTTTGACTTTCTGATTGATATGTAAGCTGATCCAAGTAGGTGCGCCTTTTTATATTCTTGTTTACAACAAAACTCTTTTCAGAATTAATTCTTCGGAATTACTAACTCGATTTAAAATCTACTAACTTTCAAAAGCAAAGTGACAACACAGTCACTAGGGATGAGCAGAAGTCCCAAAATCCCGATCCCGTCCCGGTACCGTCCCGGTCCCAGTCCCACGAAGTGGTACCGAGTCCCACTCGGGATCGGTACCGGTATCTGTTTTTCCGAGTTCGTGGGACCGGTACCAATCGGTACCGGTACCGGGAAATTCCCGAAATACCATATAAGTCCCGTTTAGTCCCATTTTTCGTATCATGTATTCAAATTATAAAAGCCCAACTCAGTTTTGTAAGGCCCAATTAAACTTCAACCCATTATATTTTTGTACCATCCTCTCCATTCTTCTGGTATGCCATTCTAGTGTACTGAACCACACGACTTTTTTATCAAAAGAGTAAACTCCATACTTTTTATGAAATGTGAACAATGAACTCCTGTTTTGCAAATTTGTGTACGGTATAATCTTATTTCTTAAGATGGAAAAATGTACCCATATAGTCCTCTGTAAAGTGATATGGTTAAAAGCTTATGAATATTTTGGATGTTACTAATCTATGTGATTATAGGCAATAGTGTTATAAACTCTATGTCATGTTTCTATATTAGTGAGTTAGCCATTTGTTTTAATCGGGACTAGTTGGGATTGGTACCGATATCCCGGTCCCGTCCCGCTTCGGTACCGGTACCGGTACCGTCCCATATGGGACCGGGATCGGTACCAACTTTTAGAGATTTTCGGGACCGGTACCATCGGGATCGGTACCGGTACGGGACCGGGACGGTCCCATGCCCATCCCTAACAGTCACAACCTCCATTTACTTTGAATTGCATTATTTGAACAACTTCTATAACTATAGTCGTTGTGTTCGATCTCGGATTTACCAAGTTAACTATATTGCATACGAACGGGTCCACTGCCCGCAAGTGTGTAGTAATCAGTCGCTAGGTGATTCGTGTTATAAATTTTAAGACTCGAAATTACACATCACAGGTAATATCTACTCTTTTTTTGAACGGCAGGTAATATCTACATTTAACTTTATACTCTCACAAAAAATATAAAAGCCGATTGTTCTTGACTAACTATATTGCTAACTACCCTTGACAATCGGTTAGCCAATATTTTTGCAATAATTCTATATTGGATGCCAATTAGACTAATTGGCCGATAATCAGACATAAGCACAGGATTACTCACCTTTGGGATTAAGGTGATGAATGACGAGTTGCATCCAGGAGGAATGAAGGGTTGCGAAAAGAACTCAGCCACAAAAGAAAATATATCCTCTTTAATCAGATCCCAATAATGTTTAATAAAACCAAAAGTGAAGCCGTCCGGGCCCGGGGATTTATCATTACCACAACACCATATAGCAGCCTTAACTTCGTCCAAAAGAATAGGTGCCTCTAGAATGTAAGCATCATTATTATCTAGTTGTTTGAAACACCCAGGCTGAGGAGTAAAGTCCACAATACTGATCTTACCAAACTTTGAAGCAAAATAATTATGGAACGCATCTTTGATATCTTTTGGTTCTTCCAGCCATATTCCTTCAACTTTTATCCCCTGAATGGCATTTGATCTCCTTCTCCATTTAACAAGATGGTGGAAATATTTAGAATTCTCGTCCCCGTCGACACCCCATCTGACTTTAGCTTTTTGCATCATATCCCGACATTCGTTATTATCCAAATTTCTCAATTTAACGACTGCTTCACTTCTCTTAGCAATAGAAACTTCATCTTTATTATTAATAGCAAGATTGGATTCAAGTTTGGCAATCTCCGAAACGAAATCTTGGCGTTTGTTTTTCACATTTTCAACCAGCCTCCAATTTTTCACACTAGTTTTCACAGCTTGTAAACATTTCTTAAAGAAGATACATTTATTTTCCCCAATTCTCCTAACAGTCCCATTCCATGCTTCCTTTACAACATGATCACATTCAGCAAGAGCCAACCACGAATTATAAAACTTGAAAGGCGTGGGACCATAATCACAAGTTTTTTGAGAACAAACGATTGGCCTATGATCAGATACTACTTCATCCATTGCAGTGACACGAAGGTTGGGAAAGCAATCACAAAAACCTGTAGAGAACAAAAACCTATCAATCTTGCTACCTTTCGATCCATCCAGGAACTCGGGTAAACTGATTACCACCCATCGGCAGCTCCACAAGATTAGTTTTATCGATGAATTCATTAAAATGCAGAGCATTGAGTTGGTCAAAATTTGAACCGTACCTCTCCCCTTCCCGCCGTACTGAATTGAAGTCACCAAACAAACAATAATTCCTGGATTAACTTCCATGAAACTCGTAATGGAGCATACACATTGACCATAAAACATCTTTCCCTAGAAGCACTCCACTCCACGTCCCTTCTACAATAATAAAATTATCATCGCTAACCACCCGGGCTTTGCAAAACACTCCAGGATCCAAATGGTAATAAGGCCACCAGAATGCCCTCTAGCCAAACTCTCAGCAAACTCAAAACGATAATTTCCCCATATACTCTTTAATCTCCTAAGATTAGCAGAAGTCATGAAGGATTCTTGTAATCCCAAAAAATTGATCTTATTCTTTAACAAAATGGCACGTATGTTCTTCCTCTTTCTAGAGCTACCCGTTCCACAAACATTTAATGAGAGCATATTCATTGATTCACTTGTAACTCACGAATACATTTTCCCATATGATCAAGTACCTTCTTTGAATTGTCAACCTGAAATCCCGTTAACATGCCTATATCATTGACTTCTTTTACCAACAGTTCTGGATCTTTTGACTGTGTTGAAGAATAAGCAGGGGAAGTTACAACATTTTCATTATTATCTAACCAATCAATCTGTGTGCCAACACCCCCATTCTTTAAATCTTCCATATCCTTCGCAACCTCATCGTACCCAGGAGCTAGTTCTGGTCTCGAGTTGTTACCAGAATGATCAATTGACAAAGATTTAGTCTTAATTGCCTCTTGAGGAGTCACAGAACTATTCGAGAACTCCTTAAAATTAACTTCGTTTGGCGCCTCCATTTCCTTTGCCTTATCTTTTTGAGCCTTCCTCTCCTCACCATCCTTTTGAATCAAAGTGCACAACGAGAAAATGTCATTTGCAATTGCCTCTTCTAACTTCATATTTCCATCACTGGTCGAAACATTACCAAACTCGCCCATATTTTCAGCGTTCTCTTCATCGCAATTCGCTACATAAGGAATTAAAGGATGTGTCACTACTCTTTTTTTTGTCCCATATTTTCCAGAGCTGTATTTTAGGTTTCATACAATGTATTGTATGCTAATTCCCCTCACCACCATCTGCTTTAGAATAAGTATTTTACAAAGGTAGGGAAGCTAAAAGGAGTACAAAGAAGCAAATGAACCTTTGAACCTGACATGTAATCAAATCAATAAGTTAGATCAATCAGTTATTGAGGCATTCAAGGCTTCAAAAGGTACTTTTGAGGTGGATGACATTTTATTTTGATGGATAGAATTAACAGTAAGAATCAAATGAGGCATAACGACATTTAATTAATAGTAAATAATGGATTCGAAACAGCTTATACCATTCACATTGTTATACATAAGGAATCTTATAGAAAAGTCATGGTTTATTCTAACAAATAGTCTAGTGGTTTAAACTAACACATAAATACATAATCGAGATAGCAGTTAGCCAGGAGTTAGCAACCCCATTTTCCTCTGTCTTCTTATAGGTGCAGCGCTGCATGTCCACAACTTTTTCAACCATGTAAAGTATGAGCAATATAACCATCAGTTGCTATAAACCAATTACAGGGGTTTGTTGAAGGTGAAGGAGCAGTCACAATCTTTTTTTGTTGCAACTCGGTACTAAATGAAAGCATTCCCAAAACGGGCATCCCTGTTAATACCTTAAGCATTCGCAAAATGAATAACGACATCAGTTTCACAATACATAAGTAATTTATTCTACCTTAACTATTGACAAGGAGTCCCTCCCCGGTGTAGTACATCACAT
>CM067167.1:46834992-46847492 GCA_034093135.1 Erigeron breviscapus | reverse complement strand
TCCAAAAAAAAAAAAATATATATATATATACATATAATAATAATATCCGCTGTGTATACTCTCCATTTCTGCTGTGCATACTCCTCTGATTGTAAGATTTCTATATCTTATTTCCTATGTATATTTGTATTAAGCAATATATATGGTTCAAAATATATGTTTATATTAAAATACATATTAATATAAATTTACAAATATATTTAAAATTAGGATATGTAAAAAATTAGTTGTTGTACTATAAAAAATTGTTTGTTTGTGTTATGTACCCCCCTCTCTAATGGTATCAGAGCAAAGGCTTTCTTAAAATCTAAAAGACTAGGACAAGCTTCATTTATAGGGCAAATAAGTCCCGCTTTTTAGTTGAAGAACTCTCTTAGGTGAAGATTATGGGAAAAAATTTGTTTTGATAAAATTTTAGAGATATGTTAATTAGACTTTTGTATATATTAGTCCATGTATAATTAATATGAATTTTATTTTTATAAAAATTGCGGATATAAGAAAATCTTAAAAGGAAAAATTAAGGAGAGAGTAAGTCTAAGGAGAAATGGAATTTTTATAATCATTGATAAATTCAAAAAACTTGAGTTTTTAAATCTAGAATTTACTGAGAAAAACCTTTTTAATGGATTCGGATCCCGGATCACCACCATCCATAGACAGCACTCATCGAGACTTCTAGGGGATAAGGTTTCTAGAAGACATATGTCATCCATGACATATTACACAAATAATTCAAGAAAAAGACATGGACGACAAAGACAAAAGATGATGGACAATAATTCAAGAAAAAGACATAAAGTTGATGGACAAAAATAATGGAAGACTTTTGTTTCCACTAACTTTTTCTTTTTTGTTATCTTGTAAAATAATGATGTATCCACTAACTTGTCTTTTTTCTTTGTAACTTTTATTTTTGGCCGTTCATTTAGATTAGATATTTTATTTAGTTACTTTAGTTTGCCTATAAAACGGCATCTCATTTCATTTGTAAAAATATAACCCGAGAATTCATAATAATAATAAGTTTTCTCTCAATCTTTATGGCTCACTAAATTACTCTCCTATTCTCCTTAGATAAACTCTTAATCCTTTAATATTTTCCTTGTTCTTCATAATATATCCGCTCCAAAAAAACAAAAAATATATATATATATATATATATATAATAATAATATCCGCTGTGTATACTCTCCATTTCTGCTGTGCATACTCCTCTTATTGTAAGATTTCTATATTCTCATTTCCTATGTATATTTGTATTAAGCAATATATATGGTTCAAAATATATGTTTATATTAAAATACATATTAATATAAATTTACAAATATATTTAAAATTAGGATATGTAAAAAATTAGTTGTTGTACTATATAAAATTGTTTGTTTGTGTTATGTACCCCCCTCTATAATGGTCTCTGAACTTGACACATTTTTCACTTTTAGTCACTAAACTTCAAAAATTGCAAATTATACACTAAACTTACCACTTTTTTCACTTTTGGTCACCGCGTCAACTTTGTTACCTTTCCTCCGTTAACTTGCCCAGATTCGTTAGTTTTTTTTCACTTTTCGTCCTTTCCATATATTCCATTATTAAAAGTGATAATCGGCCTAACTTCAAGTCTTAGATATTGTTTTGTTCGATTAGTGAAAATACATATTCATTTGTGAGGGGTTTTGAAACAGTTTTTTTTATGTTTACAGTTTACTACTTTATTGATTATAAAATAGTTTGATTAGATGAAATAATTGATTTTCTTTTTGAACGACGATGACATAATTGTTAGTTGAAATTTTTATTTATAAAGTTAGATTTTTTTAGGGCCTATGTTTGAATTTTTTAGTCTTCTTATTTCTACTTTAACCATAAATATTTTTTTTGTGTTAATATAAATTTACAAATATATTTAAAATTAGGATATGTAAAAAATTAGTTGTTGTACTATATAAAATTGTTTGTTTGTGTTATGTACCCCCCTCTATAATGGTCTCTGAACTTGACACATTTTTCACTTTTAGTCACTAAACTTCAAAAATTGCAAATTATACACTAAACTTACCACTTTTTTCACTTTTGGTCACCGCGTCAACTTTGTTACCTTTCCTCCGTTAACTTGCCCAGATTCGTTAGTTTTTTTTCACTTTTCGTCCTTTCCATATATTCCATTATTAAAAGTGATAATCGGCCTAACTTCAAGTCTTAGATATTGTTTTGTTCGATTAGTGAAAATACATATTCATTTGTGAGGGGTTTTGAAACATTTTTTTTTATGTTTACAGTTTACTACTTTATTGATTATAAAATAGTTTGATTAGATGAAATAATTGATTTTCTTTTTGAACGACGATGACATAATTGTTAGTTGAAATTTTTATTTATAAAGTTAGATTTTTTTAGGGCCTATGTTTGAATTTTTTAGTCTTCTTATTTCTACTTTAACCGTAAATTTTTTTTTTGTGTTATATAAATTTATATAGTTTTCCATAATTCATTTTATTAACTATTGCTAAAATATAATAAAAATAAGATATTGTAACGGTTATCCGGAGTAACGTGTTCTAGATTTTTTTCCTCTGAATAATCGATAACGCCTTATGATTTAACCGTAAATATTTTTGTTTGTGTTATATAAATTTGTAATAAATCATATAAATGGATTGGTTTTGAATGTACTTTTCATCGATTATCACTTTTAATAATGGAATAAATGAAAAGGACGAAAACTGAAAAAAAAGCTAACGAATCTGGGCAAGTTAACGGAGGAAAGGTAACAAAGTTGACGCGGTGACCAAAAGTGAAAAAAAGTGGCAAGTTTAGTGTATAATTTGCAATTTTTGAAGTTTAGTGACTAAAAGTGAAAAACGTGCCAAGGTCAGGGACCAAAAGTGTAATTTACCCCAATACATATATAAATTATATATATTATATATATATATAGATCATTTTTAGTTATTATATATAATATATATTATATATATATATATATATATTATATATATATATATAGTTTTAGGTAAAATAAAACAATTATTAAAGTAAAACAAATAAAACAATAGGTTTCTCTTCACTGAAATCACCGTGCATCATGAAAATCATCGTGCATCAATTGCTTCGTGAATCTTCGTGCATCAATTTAACCATGATCTAAGGGTCAATATCTTGTCTTATTTGTTTTACTTTAATACTTGTTTTACAATACCCAACCCCATATATATATATATATATATATTATATATATATAGTTTTAAGTAAAATAAAACAATTATTAAAGTAAAACAAATAAACAATAGGTTTTAATCAGTGGAAATCACCGTGCATCATAAATATCATCGTACATCAATTGCTTCGTGAATCTTCGTGCATCAATTTAACTATGATCTAAGGGTCAAGATCTTGTCTTATTTGTTTTACTTTAATACTTGTTTTACAATACCAACCCCTATATATATATAATTTCGTGTAACTTCAGGTATCATCCGTGTAATTTACCCTAATAAATAATTATTAAGATATTTATATTTATATTTCATTTATTAAAATGGGTAGATATTCTATATTAAAATTCACATATATATATTTATTTTTAAAAAAAACCTATTTCAAAATAAAAAAATAAAAAATTTATGAAAAAACGTGATCAAATGATACGCTACTTGCTAATCTGAGTGAAAAATTATATTTTAAAACCGTGACGAGTTTCGACTTTGCTTTACCCCTCTAATCTGAGGTTGATGTCATCAAATCGTACGAAAAAACTATATTGTTTTTTAAAGTTTTTTTTTGTATTTTTTATTAGGTATATATCAAAAAGAATAAATTATAGATTTTTAGGGTGAATTACAAGGATAATACCTGAATACACAAAATTACGGTTTTGATACCTCACATGCACGACACGTGGTTTGACTTAACGGCCAAATAGACGGTCGTTAGTGATAGGTATGGTCAGTGTAAGTTATTGACAACGATGAGTATGTCTTGGGCAGTGGCGGAGCCAGGAATTCCAACCTGAACCTGGGGTTGCCGAACAATTTTCATGATACTAACAAGTGTAAAATTAAGCTACAAAATTTAATTATACCTGGGGTTGCCAGTTACCTTTAAAATAGTATTAGAAAAATAGAGTTTTATAAAAATTGTGGGGTTGCCATGGCCACCTTGGTCACTACATAGCTCCGCCACTGGTCTCAGGTAACTTTTAAATTGTAGGTGTGTTCACTGTTCGAACAAGGGAAATGATATTCGTACCACGATTTTTGATATATGTACCACAACGTACAAGTTTTACAGCTCACTGTACAAACCAGTAATGCAGAGTTGTGGTAAATGTATCAAATTAGATGGTACTAATATCACTTCCCTTCGAACAAACCTATTTATATTATTTACCCTACATTTTAAGAAAAATATAATCACCCTGCCACCAAAACTACAAAAAAAAATAACTCGGTTAAAAAAAACACATCATAAAATTACTAAATTAGCACCCAAGATATAAAGAGCGTGATAGATTTTTCACTTTTGATAGTAAAGAGTAAAGACTAAAGTAAATAGATGTAAGTGCACAATCGTCCATTTAGATTAATTTTCAGTGGAGCTGTAAAACACATCACTGTAGATATTAACATCCCGAAAACATCTTAAATTATAAACAATTTCTTTGGATCCTCACTTTGAAAAACCCTAACTATTCTACATTCGTTCATATTCTCCAAAATAAAATTAAAATCAAAATTAAAATAATCAAGATGTCAGAATACATACCTTTGGAAATTCAGGAGGAAATCTTGAAAAGGCTTCCTGTAAAGCCATTAATCCAATTCCGATTAGTCTCAAAATCATGGAAGGGTTTGATCGACATAAATGTCTGCTCCACCTGATATACTACGGAGATATTTTACTTGGCAATCTTGATTGATAATGCCAGAAGGTCACAACTCACAAGTAACAGCGGTTTGATAATATCATGCTTTGAACAAGAGACTTAGTGCACTTGGAATTGTATGTTGCTTAACCTTTTGATGTGATCTTTTTATGGGCCCAGATCTCACTCAGATATGAGCAGCCAGATTTAGTTTAAATGGGTAGAACCGAACCCGATCTACCCTAAACCAACAAAATAAACCCTGTTAACTTATGAACCTGTAGAAGAATTTTTTATTTTATAAAAGAGTAAATTACAATTTTCGTCCCTGAAGTTGGCACGTTTTTCACTTTTGATCCCTGAACTTTAAAAATTACAATTTTGACCTTAAAGTTGGCCAATTTTTTCAATAATCGTCCTTTGGCCATACGGCGTTAAAAAATGGCCGTTAACATACGCACGTGCTAAACACGTGAGGGCACTAACGTCATTTCACGTTACACTGAGGGACAAAAAGTGAAAAATTAAGCTACTTGAAGAACAAAAAATGAAAATCATACAAATAAATTTATTCTTCCATTCTTTCTTTTCCGATCATTTTCTCCGATCATTTTTACCGATGAAATTTTCCGACTAGACATTTATTTTCCCGATGATACCTAATAAAAACTCGACTTTCAATCCAAATCTAAACCACAAACAAAATCATTTACTCAAATTCATGACATTCAAAACACAACCAATCAACCAAATTATAGTTTAAACATGTCAGTCATCTTTTTTTTCTTTTCTAAATCACTTTCTTTATTTCCTTTCTTTCATCACATATTTCTTTCATTTCCTTTCTCCACTTTCTTCTTTCTCTATAATTTCATTATACAACACCGGGCCGCATTATCATCAAAAAACGAATCACGGCAGCCGCAGATGGTGGTGACGCGGTGGCACCCATCGTATATCATCAAAAGACGAACCGCCTTGTTTGGATTTGAATGTAGACGGCGGCGGTGGCTGATGGCGATTATAGGCGGTGGTGGCAGGAGGTGGAGGTGGCGGTGGGCGGCGGTGGGTCGTGGTGGTTATAGACGGCGGTGGCTGGTGGTGGTTACAGACGGCGTGGCTGGTGGTGGCGGCTGTTGTTGGTGGTTATTAGGTGGTGGTGATTGGAGAGGCTTGGGGGTAAAGGGGAAATAAATGTCTAGTCGGAAAATTCCATCGAAAAAGATGATCGGAGAAAATGATCGGAAAAGAAAGAATGAAAGAATAAATTTATTTGTATGATTTTCATTTTTCGTCCCTCAAGTAGCTTAATTTTTCACTTTTCGTCCCTCGGTGTAACGTGAAATGAGATTAGCCTCACGTGTTTAGCACGTGCGTACGTTAACGGCCATTTTTTAACGCCGTATGGCCAAAGGACGATTATTGAAAAAATTGGCCAACTTCAGGGACGAAAAGTGTAATTTTTAAAGTTCAGGGATCAAAAGTGAAAAACGTGCCAACTTCAGGGACGAAAAGTTTAATTTACTCTTTATAAAATGGAAGTTACATGTGGGCTTTTGTATTTTCTAAAGGCCTTTTAGGTTTCCGTTTAATAGCATGGAAGAAAATCATCGATCTTAAAACAAGAGATGAAACAATTTCTTGGGTCCTAACTCTGAAAAACCCTACCTATTCAACATTCATTCATTCGTACTCCCCAAAATAAAGAAATCAAATTCAAAATCATAATGCCTAAATACATACCCTTAGATATTCAGGAGGAAATCTTGAAAAGGCTCCCTGTAAAGTCATTGATTCAATTCCGATCAGTCTCAAAATCATGTAAGGTTTTGATCGACAGCCTCGATTTTATTGTTTCTTACGGTGTTCATCACCCTCAGCCCGATCGTTTCATTTTAAGCTATAAAGTTCCTTTGGATTCTGATGTGTATTCACCTCGTCGACATTTAACTTTAGTTGATAATGATGATGATGATAGTTTTGTCCAACAAGATTTTGTTCCCACCATTCCTGACTTCGTTAAGAAATTTGAATCCTATTTAAGTGTTGTGGATAGCTCTCACGGTTTGTTGTGCTTGGATCCGGGTCAATGCATTGGAACACGTATGGTATATCTTTGGAATCCTTCAATAAGGAAATCCGTTGGTATTCCAGTGCCATGTACGTGTAGTGATGATGAAGTTATTGGTTTTGGGGTTTGTCCTATGACTTTTGATCCTGTTGTTCTCAATATTTGTATTGATGATTATCGTTGGAAAATAAGAGAAATGTCTAGCATTAGCGACTGTTGGAAAGTTCAAGTTTTTACTTTGGGGACAAGGAGTTGGACTAATTTATCTACCAATCTTCCCGTGTAACAGTTAGACTTTGAGGGCCTCAGGTTGTCATTAATAGGTTTATTTATTGGATTGCTTTTGATGAACTTGATGGTGAAGATGGTCAATCTCAATCACATTTTCTGATCATGTCATTTGATTTGATTGCCAAAGAATTTAAAGAGATAAATCTCACAGGTAGTTTAACAAACCGGCTTTTTTGTATAGAGAGGTTTTCTAAGCTAAGTGAGTCTCTTGTAATACTAGGATACCATGGAGAGTTTGAGGAAGACAAATACGCATCAGTTCGTTCTTTGTGGATGATGGTGGAGGAGCAGGGTGTTAGTAGATCGTTTACAAAGCTATACAACATTAACCTGGATGGTATCTGGGATGTTGTTGCCTCAATAAACCGAATACTAGGATTTAGGAAGACTGGTGAAGTAATGATGGAGACACAACAAATAAACAAAAATGCCAAAGTTGAAGTTTACAAACCGAATTGTAAATACACCGTTAATCTTGGGATTTTTGGAAAAATGTATTCGTTCTTTATGTGTCCCTATATGGAGACACTACTTCTGCTTAATGAGTCTGATGGATACATATATGAGGATCTATTCAAGATCTACAGATGAGTTCATTGATTTTTTTCCTCATCCGATCTACGGTGCTGTTTGCCTGTTTGGATTGTACTTTAGTTTTAATAAATAAAGTATGTCAAATCTTATATATAAATAATGGGTGTGCAGATTTACATTTCATGGTGTTGTTTTGATTGCTCTTTAATATTAATAAATAGAGTGTCATATACTGATATTTCTAATAGTTTGTAAATGATCACACATGGATGATCACATTAAAAGCCGTGTGTGCATATACGAACTGATCTACTACTTCCTAAGAGAGGGACCTGGCTATTTTACGGTGGAATAAATTTCTTTGGTTTTCTTTAAGGGATGTCATTATTCGCATCTTCAGACTTGCATAAAAGTTGTCTCTTCGCAAATGTATGCTTGAATTCTAAAATAGTTCCATGTGCTTTAGAATTAACGTGACATTTAAAATGACAGAGTAGAGTGCTTCGTTTTTTTTATTTCACAAATCTCAGTTTGAAAATTAATGGTTGTGTTAATTACATACAGAAGGAAAATGATCTAAGAGGTACATGGTAGGTATCAGATCCCTGAATAGGTTGTTTTCCACTCTTTTGATGATCCGGCCATTAAGTATTGCAGATGTGATGTTGACTATTTTTTCACAAACATTGTTATGCAACCCACCCATTTTGTCCTGAAAAGTAATGCGCCTCACCATTATACCCATGATGAGCAATAACCCTCCAATCACAAAAACTCATACAGTAGAATATAAACAATACAGCTTGCAAGACAGAAGTGACAACAATTTTTTTTCTACTAATATGCATACTGCACCAGTAAAATCAGCTTCAGCATTTTGAACTAACAATTTTTTTTCATTTAGTCAACATTTTGATCCTCTGCCGAACTAAAAGTCAAGGTCAGAGCAGTTGTCGCAGTCACAGCTTCAGCATAAACGTCTGCTCCACCTGATATACTACTGAGTAGTAATATTTTACATGCCAAGTTACTAGATGGACACACCCAAAACTAGAGGCATGGTATTAGGATGGGGAATCTTGATTAATAATTATAAGGTCACAACTCACAAGTAACAACAGTTTGATTATATCATGCTTTGAACTAGAGACTTAATGCACTTGGAATAGTATGTTGCTTAACCTAAGCCTGTATGCTTTTAATTGGGTCGGCATTTAGATGGTTTAATTTTAACTTGGGACCTAAATAGCATTTGAAATCTATAAGTCATCTAATCTAACTACTCGTATATAAATATCAGCCCAATTCACGTTTGGAAAAGAATGGTATTATGTTTTGACTTTTGATACATGGGTCATTCGGTTAGTGCCTGCTCGGCTAATGTGTAACTTCTCTTTACTTTTGCAATGCCTTCACTTTGATTTCTGCTTTAACTTGGTTTTTTAGGTTGCTGTGAGTGTTCCTTGCAATGCTTGGGTTTAAGATATATACAGCAGCCCTACCCAGCCCAATTTAGTTTAAATAGGTATAACCGAACCCGAACTACCCTAGACTCAATCAAGTCCCCTAAAAGAAGCTGTGAAAACATCCAACCCGACTGTGATTACTATGTAATCCCGTGTTGATCAAGTCCCACCCATTTTGTCTTTAAAAGAGATTGATGGCTTTACACTGTTTTGATGAAACGGTCATTAAGTATTGCAGATGTGATGTTGACTATTTTCTCACAATCAACCCTCCCATTTTGATGAAACGGTCATCTCCCATGCATCCCAGTTGACTTTTCTCCCCCTGAGCCATAAGTTTCTCCATCTCATGTTTCGGTTCAAGCATCAAATTCTCCCTGCAATCTAGGATATTGAGCACCTAACTCTTCCACTATCTGACTACCTTGGTTAACCTTCTCAAGGAATAAGTAATAACAGAACTATGTGCAAGTGTGCAACTCTTTGATTCTGAAGTTGGACGGTCAAATTTTTTTAGTGTCTTATAATTAGTCATGACCTCCATTTGTCGTCTATGCTCAGCTTGTTGCGACTCAAGTTGATAAGAGAATGAACACGAGCCTCCATAATGAAATATTTCCCTTCCAAATTAGATAATGGAACCGTATTTGGAATGGGCATATTTGATGTGCTCGGTAAGAAGACTCTGGAATTGAAAACCGTGGAACTATAGTAGTAGTAGCTAGTGGAGTAGAAGAACTCATCACAGGTACATAAGTCGAAACAGATTGTGCTTCTGTAGCTGTGGCTGTTGCAGATGGTAGTGGCAATGGACCTCGTGGTAGAGCAGTTGTCGCGGTCACAACTTTACTTGGTTTTTTTTACCTTACTGTTGAATATTCCTTTCAATGCTTGGGTTTAAAGACATAACGTGGTTAAAGTTAAAAGGATATAAATCGAAAATTAAATAAAAAATAGCAAAATGGCCCATTAGCTCAGTTGGTTAGAGCATCGTGCTAATAACGCGGGGGTCGCAGGTTCGAGACCTGCATGGGCCAATTTTTTTATTTTTATATAAGAAAAAGTCTTTATTTTCGTTGCGATTTAATTGGAGCTTAATTTTTTGATTAAATTTCTGTATTGAAATGGTAGTTTTAATTTAAGTTTTATTTCATAATAACTTACAACTAGTGTTATACCCGGCCGTTAGCCGGGGACAACGATCGGACACAGACTTGAATGTGTCACTAATTTTAATATATCAACTATTATCATTAGGAAAAAAAACACATCTTTAAACAATACGTAAATCTTAAAACACAAAACTTTGATGGCGAAATAAAAAGTTGTAAACTATCTTGAAAGATAAAAATTAGAAGCTTAAAACTTTCATGGTGCAAATAAAAAAGACTAAAGTGAAGTACCATGAATTATCAAACAAAAATTTTTAATGGTTAAAATAAAAATTTCCAAAAGATTTAGTAGTTAAAGTGTGAGACATTAAAACGTTATTACCCTGAAAATATAAATCAAAATATAATATATAAAACCCAAGAAGACAAATTGATATCTACACAATATGTTAACTGAAGAAAAAAAAAACTAAGCAGACAGACAGGCTGCTGAACCAGCTGTTGCCTGCGTGCTACACTATTCACGCCAAAGTAATTTAATTGTCTGAACCAGCAACCTGCCAGCATGCTTCACTATTCACGCCAAATTACTTTAAATAGTATATAATATAATATAATATAATATAATATAATATAATAATACGCATTATAGAATGGTTCTTTTCTTTAAACGACACGTGAGTAAATAAAGGAGGGTATTTTGTGCCTGGAACTACATTGGAATGTCTTAATTTGTCAGTTCTCTACATAAAAAAAAAGTTATAGATGGGAACCTCATGGTCTCATGTATCGTCTTGGTACCCAGAGTGCAGCACACTGGGTAGAACTCATGTCCGGTGACTCACCATCTCACGCATGGGTCACTAAATGTAGTTTCTTTGAACCTGTGACTTGAAGTCTTTATCTGTAAGCTCATGTGGTTACATGATGGGGGTAACAATTGTCATTGGTTATTAAATAAGATTCAAGTTGTAACTTATAGAGTATACGGGTCACTTTATTCTTGCAAAATTAAGGTGTTTTTAGTTATAAAAAATGTTTTTTTAGTTTTCTAATTTCGATTTTTAAAAAATATGGAGAAAGTTTTTCATCTCTATAAAACAAATGAAAATTTTAAAAACGCAAACAAAACTAGAAGACGTTATTTTCACTATTAAAAAACATATTCTGATATACTTGGTTAAGTTAAAAGTTGGGGTGATTGGGAGCGTGTTTTCGGTTTTTCATGTTTTTTTGAAAAAAAAAAATGAAAAACAAGAGATGTTTTCGGTAACTAAACGTTTCTAAAGTGTTTCAACGAATAGATAATAATTTATACTCGTATAAGAGATTATACTTTGCTCATGCAATGCACAATAGGGGTATATCTTTACAGCTAAAAGGTTGATGGTAGAGGCTATTTACCAAGGGTTTTTCTAATATATGCCCTAAACACACATGTAACATGTATTTAATAAGTAGTATATTTTTATTGGAATTAACATTCTACGTTTAACTCAATTAGACTTTTAATTTTTACCAATATTACCCTTTAATTATTCCTCCTAATCTTTCTCTCCCATAATCCTACATATTAATTTGCCGTCACTTTGTTTTCAAAAATTTTAATTAAAGAAAACTATCATTTGTTTTTTAGATGGTGAAGTGGTGAACTATCAATTTATTTTTACTTTTAAATACATATAGCCATTTATTTTGATGTCGACATTTCAAATATTTTCATGATATATGAATGAATTAGATTCTTCTAAGAAGTTTATAAAAAATTATATTTTACCGAAATAAAATCTAAAACTAAATTATAATCTAATCTCATTTTATAAAGCTAGTTAATTTATGTTTGTGAATTTTGTATTTAAAACGTTGATAAATAACTATAGCCAAACAATATGATGTATTGCAATTTTTTAAAGTAACCGTATTCAAATTGGTACAATAATAATAAGTTTCTAACAAAATAATAATGGTCTAATGTTTAATTTGTAATCATGCTTTTTTTGAGCGACAAACATTTGTACTCATACTTCTAAACTATCCTTCTAACTGCTTATGAATAAACTCACAACTCCCTACTACACCCCAAATACATATGAAAACTTGAATAGTATAAAGAGTCACTAACCTCATTGACATCTAGGACATACGTTTTTTATTTTTAT
>CM067167.1:46709613-46814270 GCA_034093135.1 Erigeron breviscapus | reverse complement strand
TCCATCAAGGAATCTGAAAACTAACGTCGTCTCTGTTAATCTTGAGTCTCCCGAGGCTTTTCCGGACGACTTACCGGGCTTGTCCCATCTCGATAACTTAAATTTCGTATATGCTTAACTTCCTAACATCGCGCGCGTAGTCAAAACCCTTATAGACTTCTGAGATGTGAATAAGCGTGTAGTGAAAGACCGGGAGAGAGATTGGAAGAAAAACGAATTGGAATGGACTTCGCCGTGAAGTCGCCGACGCCAAGAAGTGATCATGATACGACGAAGCCGGTAAAATTTGACAACTTGGCACATTAGTATGTAGAAGAAATGGTGTAGGTGCACAAAGATTCGATTTCTATCATTTCAGATAAAGAAAGTCGCTTAACTCCAATTCAGGGAGCCATCCATGAGCAACGGGTACTCAAACCGACTTGAGACTTGATCACATGTGAAGAGAATGTGCTTATGACCATGGCGGAAATCTTGTGCAATGACGGTTGTTACGCGAGTATTCGAATGTCACTAACCGAAGCATTAGGTAGTAAAGGTGTTACTCTCCACTGGATGAGCCAAGAATTGAAGAAAACCAAAGTAGCGGGCCAGGAATAGTAATTGGAATGACAAGAACAACTTCTCAAGCAAAGAGAATAGTCCAACTAGCTCGCATGCTACGAAAGAAGTATGCCGATGTGAGGGGAGACCGTTAGAGTTTGAAGTGGGTGATTTTGTACTTTTGAAAGTATCACCGTGGAAAGGCGTCATCCGATTCGTGAAGCGAGGCAAACTCGGGCCGAGGTATATTTGTCCTTCCAAGATCCTCGAACGGGTTGGAAAAGTTGCTTATCGATTAGAATTACCACAAGAGCTTAGCGGTGTACATGATGTGTTTCATAATTGTAACCTACGCAAGTGTTTGGCGGACCCTACGCATCATGTGCCCATGGACGAGATTAGAGTGGATTTGAAGCTTAATTTTGTTGAAAAGCCGGTAGAGATATTGGACCGTCAAGTCAAGAAACTCAAGAATAAGCGCTACACGATTGTTAAGGTTAGATGGAATGCTAGACGCGGAGCCGAGTTCACTTGGGAGCGAGAGGATCGTATGAAGACTAAGTGCCCACATTTGTTTAACGATTAGTGATTTGTTGAATTTCGGGACGAAATTCTTTTGACGGGGGAATAATGTAACATCCGTGAGAACTTTCTTTGATGCAGCCATGTTGAATCATTACTCTTGCTTGAGCATGTCTGAGCCAAATGAATATATGATGAATTATATGGTCCTATAGAAACATTGGGTTTATTAGCTCAAAAAGGATTGTTATGATCGTGAATAGTCTTGGTGAATGGGTGATGGGTTAGAATGGATAAAGGGCAATTGAGTTGGTGACTAATTCTTATGATGGTCACATGGTTTGAGCCTTGCAGGTATATCTATATGCTCTTGATCTGTAGACGTTTATAACTTGGATGAAACTTGATTTTATAACTGGACAGTAAGATGATGAAGGAATGTGCAGGTGCAGATTCTCAAATGGAAGTGCTTTCAACATTCCGACATGAAGCAGAGCAAAAGTTGCAGTTTGCCTACCAATAAGAATTCACATGAGAAAATTTGGATTTGGCATTGTTTTGTTATATCACAAAACAACGGTCTTCCGTATGGGGCCCTGATCTTTTTTGTTTTACATTAGTTATTATTCTTTTAATGTTGTCTCCATCTTATTGTCTAATATTTCTATTGCACAAATTCCAACTATGAAAAATGCTAACCAAATTCTAAGGTCCTATACCCATATTTTATGTTTAGATGTTGGTTTGCGTTTAAAGGTAGTAGTCTGGCCCTTTAATTATATTTTGCATGTTCCCTTATTGTGTCGCTTCTATAATTCTCAATGAATGGTCGCTGAGTAGTCAATGGTACAGGTGTTTGAGGGCCTGGCTACGCTTCTCTCGGAACTTGATGTTTTGCTTAGCTTTGCTGATCTGGCAGCTAGCAGCCCAACCCCTTATACTAGACCAGAAATCACATCATCGGTAATGATTCCTTGGTTTTCTCTTTAAATATATGGTTTATCATTCATCTGTTTGATGAAATCTGGTGGCAAAGTGGGTGGTTCGAATGGTTTCTACAATGGATAGAAGTGGATTTTGGTTGAAACCGGCAATTTTGATGTACAACTCATGATGTTATGTCTGGTTAAAAGTTAAAACAGCTTGGCTTGCGTTGGATTGCTTGCTAATTCTTTTAAATATACATGTAGCCAGCCACATTCTCTTGCAACAAGATAACAATGAGTACACTGTCAAGAGATATGAGTTATATGACCACACAAAAGTTCCAGTTGATGAGAAAACGAAGCTCATAGATGAGAGGTATGTGTCCCGATATGCTTTGACGATACAACATTATATTTTGATATTACATTTTGACTTAATTGTTAAAAAAAACCCTTCTTAAAAAATATATCTGATTTGGTGTTAAATTTGGACTATAATTGCAAAATCTTTATGACCGATGCAAAAAAAATGCTAAATCTTTGTGATTTATGTAATGATTTTGTATTATCTACATCTTATTACATGGTATTTTTTGTATGTGGTATTTTCTTTTATATCTAAAGTTAGTATATTTTTCATGTGGTTTTCCCTTTATTTGGTTTTTCATTTGATTGTGGCTTGTGTAATGTTTTAAGAAAGATATAAGGGTGGCTTCATGAGTTTTTATTTGATGAATAAAGAAATGTTGGCTTTTGGTATGGAACTTTGATGCCGGTTGAAATTGGTCACAATTTGTGATTGATTCCTTGGTGACAAATGGATCCGATTACGTTTTCTTGCTCCTTGAACACTTGCTATATGATGATAATTGATTAGGTGTTCTAACTATTCATATTATTCTCATAGACCGAAACAAATCCCACTGATGATAATTGTCCCTTTTTTTGCTATGATGATGTGTATATATTCAAAGAATGTAAAGCTTCTGCATGCAGTCATGTTGAATCATTACTTTTGCTTGAACATGTCTGAGTCTTTCGTGTACAACTGGTATGTGTGGAATTTGGAATGACTATGATAATGTGTTTTATACAATATGATGCTTGTCCCTTCTTGATTGGCTATGATGATGTGTTTACATTAAAGAAAATAGTTGAGGTTATGTGTTCCTTGGCATGGCATTTGAGGTGTGTATGTGACCTGCCTGTTACATGCCAACCTTCTTATATGCAGTCATGTTGAATTGTTAATCTTAATTAAGCATGTCTGGGCCTTCCTGCTGTTTCTGTAAAGGTTTTCTGCCAATTGTTGGTCCTGCTGTTTGCAATAAATTTGTTGTTTGGGATATGTAATATGCTGTTTTTTTCGCAGGTTTTATGTTGCTATTTTAGCTGCTGTTTGGAGGCTTTTTTGTGCAGATTTTCATGACTTTTTTGAGGTTATTTTGCTGCTGTTTTTTGCAGCTGTTATGAGGCTATTTTGTGCATATTTGGAGGCTGTTTTGAAGCTAATTTTGTGTGTTGCTGATGTTTTGTGCAGATTTGGACGCTTATTTTGCTATTGTTTTGGGCAGATTTGGAGGTTGTTTTCAAGCTATCTTGCTGCCGTTTTGGCTGCTCATAAGTCATCAAGTAAGGTTTGGGAGATCTTTGAAAACAAGGTACATTATTTTGTTTAGCACTTAGGTTATCTCAAAGAAGGTGGTTGTTTGCAAAAGAGGTAATATTGATTGTATTTTATTTTGTGTAAGAATTAGGTTATGAGTGGTGGAAATCTAAGTTGGTTATACGTGTTTTTGATGATGGGCCAGAGCTGGTAAGATAGTATGAGTCCTAATATATTTAACTCTAATAGTGGGTGTTAATGATATTTGTGCTTTTGTCTATGCTTTTCCATTATAATCGAAACTTATTTTTTATCTTAAAACTTGGAAGTAAGAAGCTGGTCATATACAAAGTGTATATATATTTAACTCTAATAGTGGGTGTTATGATATTGGTGAACTGAACTTTACAAGGTTTTTCAACAAATTTCAAGAAAATATAAATTTAATTAATTTTAAATTAGACCTGAACCGACTTTGCCCTGGCCAACATATTTCGTTTTGCAACCTTTAAGCATTTTCTTAAGGTTTTTGACACTGATTTCATTTTGTTTTTCTGTTCAGACAGGGCTGCTTTTTTGTGCGGTAGAGAACCCAACTATGAGTTTACTTTTGAGGCGAAGGAAGAACTCAGAAAGCGGATGATTATTTAGCCATGCCTCGAGCTGCAATCAACAACAAAAGTAATATGACTTACCACTTTTAATCCTTTTAAGTAATTGATTGTTATTTTTTGAAAGCAAGTGAGCAATAGGCTTTCTCAAGATATGCCACTCTCCTTATTTTCATAAGAACAAAATGGTTAGTTTGCAAGTAAAAGTCAAGTACCATGCTTAATCGGTTACATGGGTTATATTGCAGGCGTACATTTGGTTAAATAAGCCCCTGGCCTTTGAAATCATGGGCTAAAAGGATGATGCTGCAACTTTGTTGAAAGGAATGATGCTGCAACTTTTGTCTATGCTTTTCCATTCTGATCAAAATTTATTTTTTTATTTCATAAACTTGAAATATTTGGTTATAAGAGATATGACATTTTCATAATGTTTGGAAAAAGAAACTGGTCGTATTTAAAGTGTATTAATCATCAATGGTACTGCTTTTTTTCGTTTTTTTATTACTATATTACCACTGTATTAGTTTGAAGGTAGTTTTGAATGTTAAGCATCTTGCTTGCTTTAACTGTTTTGAGGGTCAAGTACGTTTGATATGGATATTGCAAATTATTTTGCCCAATGGTTTTGTGTTAATAACGTATAAGGATGTTGGTTTTTAGAGGGTCATTTTTCTTGCTTGATGAAAAGTTATTTTGGTGATCAAATGCCGCATGAAAACTGTTTGATTAAAATGTATAAAAGAGGTTAGTATATTCAACAAATACTGCACTAATTAGGATCCAATAAGTCTATAATGCATTAATAAATGATTGCTTACTATTTATTAAAGTTTGCAGCAACAAAGCACTATTGGAAGGGATATAGTTTTTTTATTTCTTTTATTTTTTTAAATTTATTCACTACTTATATGTTAATACTGTGTTGTTCTTTATACCTGCATAAAAACATATACACCTGTATCGGTAAAATGGGCGGTTTGGGTAATTGTTCAAGACAGGTCTGGCTTGAAACACGATTACAAAAAGTAAGTGTATTGAAATATGATTGCAAACATAATTGTGTTAACGAAGTCATATAGGGTGTTGTCCTGCATAAACGAGCACTTTGGGTGATGTAAACATCCATATAGATTTAACCATTTCAGGTTTGGCTCTTTTTTTAATGGACACTCCGGATGTACTTGGAGAAAATTGTCGATTGTCTACCTCGACAAAAGCAATCTTTACTCTTAAATTGCAATCCATTTTTCTACACTTCCAAAGGAGGTTAGTATCTTCAAAAAAATAATGCATGATGAGGTTTTTATTTCATCATCACTTCTACTGTTTGATCTCTTGCTGTTGTCACAATATGCAGGTTCGGCGAGTATCTCAACTGGTTTTGAAAAGGGAGCATGCTTATATTAATACTGTTGGCCTAGGTCCAGAAACACATGATAAGGTGTGTGTTATGTCAACTGTTTTGGCCTATATCTAATGGAAATTTTTTGTCATAGTTGATTGTACTTTGCTGCAGTTTAGGGTATTTAGTAAGTTTCTGTTGGGTCTGGTACTCTGGTTGTCAAGGAAGATGTGGCTCATGACAGTAGTCACGATACTATTAACAAAAAGCTGCTATGTTTTCAACATTTGACTAAACATATATGTAACAAAATCTCTTTTCTCTTCCACCCTGAAGACAAGAGATGGTATAATGGATGGGTCAGGCAGGGTGGGTAAACATGGCATTTTTACACTTTCAACATCAGTCACGACTACTAAATACGCTCACAAATCACCATTAGAAACTGCAACAAGCAATATTTTTAACTATCCACTACGTAAAAAAAACTATACTGTTGGAATTTTATGTTATATCTATTATTTCATAAGTTGAAATAATCTAACATAAAATATACAAAGTGAATAGATATGTTTAAATGGAGTTGAAAGTGTATTTAACTAATGTGAGTTTGTCCCACATTGGTAGAAGTATAAACATTAAGTGTGTTTATAAGGAGGAGTGTTGGAGGAATAATAATTCCTTATAAGGGGCTACACCCCAAGTGGGCAAGGAGGGTGCGAAGCACCCGACGCGCCCGCCCGAGACCGGGACCAGGGTCGTGGGCGATGAGGCGTAATTGGCTAGCTCAGCTCGGCTCCATTATGGCTTCCATGGCTCTAGTGGAACACACTTGGTGTTACCTGGTGATGTTGGTCTTCAGCTTGACACCTGTTTCAACAGGTGAAACAGGTGTCTCAAGCTCTTGACCACTACTAATAGATTGTAGTAGTGGTTCAACCAACACCAACACTTCAATCTGGATTCACCAGACCACTTTTTCTCCCTCTTAACTCCGGCAGTACATACTGCTTTGGCTGTTGTACCCTGGGAAACTGACGGGTTCACTTGGGTGGCCCGAAATCAGTTTTAAGGGACCTTGGTTTAACCATATCCTCAGCATGTTTTGCCTTCTTCTTTATGTTTATGTTTATGTTTCATTTATTATCTTGTATTGATTAGTTACTTGTTAATTTACTTGTATTTTCCTGTTGTAATTCGAATGTTTATCAATAAAATGTTGTATTGTTGAATGGTGTTCCTACAAAGATGGTGATAAAGAACTATAAACTGCTCTAATACTTCGATTAGTTGTGATTTGCTTTTTACTATCATGTCTCTGTTACTATTAGGATATTTGAAAATCACCAGTCAGCTAGAAGGTCGAAGGAAAGAAAGATGAGATACATTAGCGAGCTTGAAATCGGCAGTCTGCTTCGATTAGTTGTGATCCTTTCATGTCTCTGTTACTATTAGTTGTGATATGCGAAAATCACCAGTCAGCTACCAGGTCAAAGGAAAGAAAGATGAGATACATTAGCGAGCTTGAAATCGGCAGTCTGCTTCGATTAGTTGTGATCCTTTCATGTCTCTGTTACTATTAGTTGTGATATGCGATTTAATTTCTATTGGTCCTTTGAAGTTGTTAGTATTTGTTTAAGTTGGATCTTGATTTGCCTAAGACCAATAGTTTTTACATCTAATGTCATTACATTGTTTTGCAGTCCTTTGCAATTGGTTGGTTGTGATAGGATATGAATTGTTGATTTCCGAACGACCCGTTTTCCGGTACCCATTAAGATACAACCCATAAACTGATTTACAACAAGTGTTATCAACAACCCCGTGTTTCACACAAATTAACGGAGCATGTTAAAATATGGATTAAATCCTTTTAGGATTTCAACGTTGCTCATGTTCACTTAAGTTATTCAATTTTTGTTTCGAAAACTCATATCTGAGATAAGGGGCCCCACCTGCCTAAGAGTATTAATTTAATATGCACACATATAGTTTTAATAAATAAATTCAATGTGTATAAACAAATAAAACATGGTTATTTTTTCTATACAAGTGTGTAAAAAAAACAAATTCAAATTTTTTCTTTATTCCACCCGTGTTTAACACGGGATTTAAATCTAGTTCTATATTATAAAGCAAATCTAACTTTTACTTTCAACTTTCAATTTCAACAATGTACACATGATAATGCATGATGTATAATACATCTAAACAACATTACATTAATAACCTACAGTACTCGCCGCCACTCCGCCACCGGGTATCGCCAGCCGCCACACTCCCCGAGCCAACAACTACCAATCGCCGCGGCCGCCACCACTACCGCCGCGCGCCACCACCACCCGTCACCGCCACCGCCGCCGCCACCATTACATCGCCACCATCGCCGCCATCTCCACCACCACACGTCACCGCCGCGTCGCACGGGCGTGTAAACCGCCGTTCTAGTGAATGAAATGAAAGATAGAACTATCAAAGTATCAATAACAAATCAGCTCACTGTCACTCATACGTGAAAATCCAGTAGTAATTTTTCACATAACCCAAATCATCAATTTGTTAATGTAACTGAACATCTAATAGTCCCAAAAGGCCAAAATCAAGACTTGATATTTCTATTTTCCTCCACAGACAAGTCGCCCATATTTATTATTCAATACACAATAACGAGCCATGTCACTTTGTTTACTCCAAAGCCCACACTCTCTGCGAGACCAAACACTCTAATATGTTAATACGGCTATTCTGATTCATTCTCAATTTTTAAAAACATAGAAAGGAAAGATAATAAAAATATATATATATATATTTCGATAAAGAGTCTTACTCGCACAAAAGCCACAACAGGGTGGACTGAGAAAATCTTGACATAAGTGGGTTATTTTCTTTTGTTTTATATCTTTTTTTTTATATCATATTAGTGGGGATGGGGGGTCAATTTTAGTATGCTAGTAATTTTAATTAGAATGTCTTTGTTATTTTTATTCATTGTCTTTTTTGTATGTATGTTAATTTGACAAAGTCAACCACCTCACAAGATGGAATGACAAGTTAAGAGGCTAAATGGTCCTCCACGTTTAGGATGAAAGTCAGTATTAAATGGTGCATATATATAGAATTGGGGGAGTTTATTTTCCTTGGTTATTTTGTGTGTTGAGAGCATAATACGTATAGCTTTTTTGCACATCATTTTTTCATCTCGCTCTGTTAATTGAAAATTGGGTGATTGATTGTACATCGATTATCTATTTTTAACCGGACAACGCACCAAAATAGTTTAGAGTGGTTGTCAGTATAACAATACCGTGACACACATTTGGTGGTGTGCGGCTAAAAATAAATGCCGCATAGATCACTACCCATGAAATACATAATAGACAAATAGTTAGTGTGATAAAGAGGGGCATGAACCTTCAATATATACGAGTATAGAATAACACGAGGCCACAGGAAGTATATAATTTAATTTAGATATTAGCTATATTTAATAATTCCGTTATATAGACATTGTTATAAAAACGTTTTATTAAAATTGATAAGCTAAATCTTGAGTAGTAACAAAAACGCCATGAAAACCATATGGAACTCTAGTAGGTAATCTTACCATCCCTACTTGCTTCATACTTGAAACATCAACTATAACTAATTCGGACATCTCTTTTTCCTCATCCCTAACATAACTAATTATATACCCTTCGTCTTCCTTATGATCACCAATATTCCCTATAGGAACGAAACATGTTTCACCTCCAAATCTTTGGTTCCCATAGAATAATTTGGAGACATGTCCTGTCTCCCGGTCTACCTTTGCAATGCCGCTGCATTTTGGCCAAGGTTCAGCTATTGCCAATAAACAAAACGCGTTTTTACGTCCAACACGTCTCTTTGGTTACATTTCCTCCTGCATCCAAATTCATTCCCGCACGATAACACGTCTGATGATTCCCCCGGTCGGTCTGTTTAACCCGAATTTCGGTTAATTCCTTCTAGATAGGCTCATCATCATTGTTGCTGGCTTCGTTAAATATGGCATCAGGAGGAGTCATGCACGACCCGATTACAACAATGATTTTATCACCATTATCCAAGTCGTCTTCCTCCCATGCATTCCATAAAAATAAATGATATATGGTGTAATTAATGAGGGTAATATGATGGTTTGGTGCACTCATGCGTACCCCAAGGCTTCCGTATCGAACATCAGGAGTAGTAAGACAAATAATAATTAGAGAGGTATGAATTGAATGGATATTATAATTTGAATATTTTGTGTATTACTCCAGTTAATTAGTATATATGTATGTCTAGACGTACAAGGAGTACTCCAAACCAAATATTCCAAATTAACCTAGCTAAGATCGAGGAGATCACCTAGATAGCACCAACTGATACATTAATTTGTGCTGGAATATATTAATTATAGAAACAAAAAACTTTGTTTTGCATTGTATGGTATCATTTGTAATTAGTAAGAGCATGTGATATAACAATATAATGGATAAAATTAGATAAATAAAAACAAATAATGAGATTAGATAGGTATGGATGGATATTATTTGGATGGAAAATGATATATCCTTTTAAAAAATATCTAATTATTTTTTTAATAATTTGATCCTAAGAGGGCATAAATCAATAATTCCTTTTTTATTTTTTTATTAAGAAATAGTGTATGTGTGTCACACACATAAATACTCATGTTTTAAAGTTATTAAAAAGATTATTAGTTATTAAGAAAGAGAGAGGCAATGGTAAGCCCTAGGGGAAGATGGTGTTAGAACGCCCCTTCCCTTTTTGCGTTCCGGGGGTTGTGGGTGGGTTGGTTTGCGGGCTTTTGACTTGTTGTGTTGGGTTTGTTTTCTTTATATATGTGTAGGGACGTACAGAAGTACTCAAAGTCCAAACCAAATATTTCCAAATTAACCTAGCTAAGATCGAGGAGATCACCTAGCTACCAGTGATTACATTGTGTGTGGAAGGTAGATATATTATAATAATATTCTCGAATTTATATGGTTCTCATTTTAACTTTTGACTATATATATATATATATATATATATATATATATATTGATTATATAACAAAAGTCTTTGTTTTGCATTGTAAATGTATATTTGATAACTAATATTGTCATGGCATGTGTACAACATCAGCACACAGCGGCTAAAAGGATAAAGGGACCAATATACTGGAATGCGATACACGGGTGTACCCATTCAACCCACATCCTCATGCCACAGATATATATGGAAAAAACATAACATATCCTCAAAAACATATCCTCAAAAACTGGGCCGTAAGTGCGTCCGCACGTAGTTTTCGTCTTTTTCATTTCTGTTTGACGACAGGTGGCCAAATCAATATGTTAACGTGTCACCTTATCGTTGATGACCCACGTGTTTGAATCTAATTCAGCGATGCTGTTTGTTTTGTAGGATATGTTCCAGCATGCATATGTAGTACGTGTGTACGTGCATAAGTCTTGATGATGTGTCGTAACTGTTCTTTTAATTCTGGTCTTACCCCCCCAAAAAAATTTTTGCAAGTAAGAGGTGATTAATTCACCATGGGGGGTTACGTAACTTTTTATTTTATTTTACTAGTACTAATACCCGTGTGTGTTGTACGTTCGACTTGTAATTATATATAACAAACTTTATATATCTATTTAATGCATAGACAATTGAATGCATAGAAAGCAGTAATTTTTGAATTTGATGGAAAAATTGTACATCTTGAAAATATATATATGGGTTTGTTAATCAAAATAGGGAAAAAAAAGAGTTGGAGAAGGATAAGAATAAAAAGAAATTAAGATTATGAAAAAATGGATTTGAAGAATGATATATAGATGATAGATGATAAATATACAAAAAGCATATCTTGTAAACGGATATATAGTAATAAAGATATTTTTAATGGATCTCACATAAATATTGATAATAATAAAAAAATGGTAAATGACATATAATTAGATAATAAGGAAACATCGTATTATTATTATTGTCAAAAACTAAAACATAGATGTTGGCCTAATTTAAAATATTTAACTAAAAGGGCACTTGTTGCTCCAAGACAGTGTCACGTGTCGTTAAATAGAGACTACAATCCTGTTTTAGTTCATTGATAGATACAGATTAGGTATATTTTTTGTTACGTTATCATATATGTGTAAGTTAATTTACATTGAGTTAATAAGTGATGAAATATTAACAATTTTAACTTTATAAAAAAAACTTATAACACAAAAAGTTTTCATGTTCATGGTATTGATTATAATTCCAAGTTATATAAACATTATATATTTATTTTTTTGCAGTAGATATATATTGGAATTTAAATAGATTTAAATAATTAATATATGTTTTTGTTCAAAATATTATAAAAAATACATGATCATGATTTATTTTTTGGAGAGGATTTGGCAAGAAGTTTCAAGCGGCACACTCTTTTATTTGGAATCACAATTAACTTGATTTAATATAATATAGTAAGGTATGGATTAAGATCCTCTAAAGTTATATCAACTTCATAGGTGAAGTTGGACAATTTTGAACCTTTGGATTGAAATAAAGGGTTAAGATTCAAATGTCATATTTGAATCTTAACCCTTGATTTAAATCCAAAGGTTGAGATCTTACCAACTTCACTTATGAAGTTGATCCAACTTTAGAGGATCTTGATCCGAGATAATATGTATTTAATAATTTATAATCATGTAATTAAATAAGAATTCTAATTTGATTTGATTAAGTATACTAAAAGGGACACTTGTCGCTTAAGTAATATGCCATGTGTCGACTAAATAATCCTTCAATCATGTTTTAGTATATTGGTAGAATTTATATGCTCTAAACTTAGAAAATGATACGATCGAAAGCTTGCTTTGCCAAAAAACATGCATAATATATATGGCCGCTTAATTCAGCCAACTTCTAAAAGATCATCGATATATACATCTTGATTTTAACGCTTGAATATATATGATTAGTTGTATCTTGTTGCAATATCCAGTTACTGACGTGTACAGTAGCTAGCCCGGTTTTATCTATTATAAGGGCTAATTACTTGAAAAGTCCCTCAACTTGTCACTGAAACCTTTTCTGGGGCTCAAACAAAAAAAAGTTCTATTTGGGGGAAGAAAACCGGTTAAAACTACTATAGTAGGACCGTGACCACTTTTTTGCTGACGTGTACAGTAGCTAGCCGGTTTTATCCTTATTTTTAAGGGCTAATTACTTGAAAAGTCCCTCAACTTGTCACTGAAACCTTTTCTGGGGCTCCAACAAAAAAAAAGTTCAATTTAGCCACTTTTTATTATATTCCCTTGTATCATATCAGCATCTAGCCACTTCCATTTCAAAACCACCGCTACCGACGTCGGAAACTTCATTGGATACGAAGTTACTAAAATCTGAACAATGGTTTCACTGGATCGGCAAAACCCATCTACCAATTTCACAAACACACACAACTATCAAAAAATACCACTACACACCTTCGATTTCCTTGCCATCCCAATTGTCCCTTGTTCCGCCTCTCCGACAGCGACCACCGGTAGCTTCGCTACCCTTTGATTCCAGATCTAATTTTGGCTTCCTCACAAGTCACAACTGATTAGGTTTCTCGTGAAAAACTTTTTTGGGTGAAAAACAAATAAGATTGATTAACTTAAAAGTTTCAGATTTGGGTATTAAGGTTCGTTGTCGGAATAGTAGCGGTTTATGGTGGCGGCTATGGAGACTTCACGGTGGTGTTAAGTAAAAATTTTAGCCGTTTTTGACCGGCTACTTACACGAGACCCAACAAAAATAGTTTTAGCCGTTTTCATACCCTCAAATAGAACTTTTTTTTGTTGGAGTCCCAGAAAAGATTTCAGTGACAAGTTATGGGACTTTCCAAGTAATTAGCCCTATTTTTAACTGGCTACTTGTACGGAACCCCATAAAAGAGATTTTAGCCGTTTTCTTCCCCCGAATAGAACTTTTTTTTGTTCGAGCCCCAGAAAAGATTTCAGTGACAAGTTGAAGGACTTTCCAAGTAATTAGCCCTATTATTATTTGGACCCGTTTCTCAGTTATATAGAAATGTGGCGTTGGACATGTAGTGTTACAAATTAAATATGAAAATCCACACTAAAAAGTGTGAACTTTTAGAATACTACAATTTTAAGTGTGGATTAATTTCTACACACTTTTAGTTATCCATATTTTTACACACATAAAAGCGTGACAAATTTTTTAATTTGTTCACGCTAACTAAGAGTGTGGACAAATGCAACATTATTTGTAGTCAACATAAATCCTTCAATCCTTAAAATAACTAACTACACTACCTCCTTTAACATCAATTACTTTACATTCACCACCATTGCTCCCACCACCACCCGTCACCCGCCACCCGCCGCCGCCACCACCCCGCGCCACTACCACCATCGTCGCCGCATTGCGCCGGCATATGACTCGTATTAAAATTATCACACTTTCTCTCTAACACTATATGTATTATTATTTATCTTTTGATGAATCATGATATTTACATTTGTAACTTCTTCCCTTCTTTGATATTAATATAATAACAATAATAGTAATAATAACAATAATTGTACTTTTATAAAATAATTAACTTATACATATAATTCTTATATAACTATTGTATATATGCTTAATAAACTGAATAAAAGTTACTAAGACGTTCTTTTCTAATACTAGGATATCGAAAAAGTTTATATAAAGTAACTAAAAATAAATAAGATAAGTTTTATAAATTATAGACAACAAAAAGTTATTATTGGTTGATAAAAAGTTTTTTTTTTTTTTCTTTATGACGTATATAATATTGAAAGTTAAGTTCTAGTCTTCTAGATAGAGAGCCCATGACCAATGCCAATCCATTCGAGAGGGCCTTAACCTTAAAATCCGGGTAACCCACAATATGTGTATACAGCGGCCCAGCTTAACTCTTAAATAAATATAACCCACATTTGAATCTGATCCCACTGCAGCTTGTTCGTCCAATTGTGGAAAAAAAAATTACTTATGAATTTATTTATATAAAAAGCTTCGGTATAACCACTTGTTGGTTCATTAAGTTTAAACATTTTTAAATAATACTTAAACAAAAGTTACGGATTTTTATAAATGTATTGTTAAGTTGGGTTAAGATTATAAAAAAAAACAAAACATAGAAACAATATGTTAAAAGTCAAGTTTTAAATATCCAAAATACTTTTTTTGGGTTCACTCTTTTTTGGGGGGGTCCTTTACCAAACAACTTTTAGATACCTTTTATTTATATAATAATAAAAAAATAGTGTCACGTTTGCAAAAACATGTTGGTATGTCTGGCAAAACTAGTTGTAGCTTGTAGTTATGTAGCTTTTAAACAAATCCGCTAGCTAAAAGCTTTTTCAGAGACCCTTAATGGATGGGTATATGCCTTGCAAGGTTCACGTACTTCCATACGTGGAACATGCCAAAGGACACTTTAACAAACTAATGCAATTATACAGGTAAGTTGGAAATCTAATAGAAGACATAATCACATGTCTCTAATTTAGACATTAAATGAGCATCGAATTTTAATTAAGAGAAGTTAAATATATAAAGTTTTCATTCATAGTTATTATTATTTTATGGGGAATGATTAATCTTCCTAATTCATTAGCCTAAAAATCCTCCTAATTCATAGAATGGTGACATGTAAAATTCAAGGGGTAAATTAGGAAAGATTGTCGTAATTAATGGTCGCTTAATGATTATGTATCACTTGTATATAGGGATGAGCATTTGGACCGAAACCCGTGACCCGACCGGAACCGGCCCGGACCGACCCGCCCGAAGGGCTAACGGGCCGGGTCACGGGTCACGCTTTTGTTGCATTTTCGGGTCACGGGTTGGGTCGGGCCAAAAACCGAAAAAAGGTGAAGGAAACCCGTAACCCGTCGAACCGACCCATCACGGGCCGGGTCACGGTTCCGATTTTCATGCACTTACGGGTCGCGGGTCGGGCCGGGTTTTCGCGGGTCGGGCCATTTGCACATCCCTACTAGTCAACACACAAAATAACATAATCACATTACGCTATATAATGGCCAAAAGATGATAACGGATTGCAAGAAAAGCCCGAAAGAAACAACTTGACAAAGTGGGGGTATGCTTGTACTTATAGTTGGCAAGCTGTAGCTTTTAAACAAAAATATTAGCTAGAAAACATTTTACATAACCAAAGAGACCCTTAATGGATGGGTATATGCCTTCAAGGTTCACGTACTTCCATACGTGGAACATGCCAAAGGACACTTTAACAAACTAATGCAATTATACATGTAAGTTGGAAATCTAATAGAAGACATAATCACATCTCTCTAATTTAGACATTGAATGAGCATCGAATTTTAATTAAGAGAAGTTAATATATATCAATTTAGTTTTCATTCATAGTTATTATTATTTTTGGGGAATGATTAATCTTCCTAATTCATTAGCCTAAAAATCCTCTAATTTCATAGATGGTGACATGTAAAAATTTAAAAGATTGTATTTGTAAAGTCCCTCACACGATGGTTTAACCCACGAGTGTAAAATAACAAGACAAGTATGAACTAGAATCGGACTAGTATTACTTCAATATAATATGCAAGAATATAAACAAAGTAATAAATGACTTTAAGCAATATTTAAACAAGTAAATAAAAGGTGGAACACGAATGTAGTTTTCAAGTGTATTTTCTTTATTGATGTATAAACAAAATACAAGATCGTTGCGGAACCTAGATATTACACGTATGTAAGTATCTAAACAATCTTTGAATTACAAGTGATCTATACTTGCTTAATAAACTCCTTTGATCGATATACTTAGAGTTGTGAAGTATAGCTGTTTAGATCGAGAGTATTTAAGCAAGTTCACCAATTTGCTAAAAAGTGATTTTCTCAAAGAAATGACTTTGTATTTATAGGCAACAAAATTCTCCAGTGAATTTTGTGCCGTACAAATATGGTTGCATACATTTAATGATCCGACAAGAACATTAAATGTATTGGATAAGGAATAAGGATAAAGTCACATCAAGTGCAAGTGTATCCTTTTATCCAACCACCTTAACACACGTATACTTTGGTAAAGAACAAGTGGGTTGTTCTTTGGAAAGTGTGTTAAGGCTTAAAGTCAAATCCTCGATATCAGTGTTCAGACTTGTAAGGTCTAGAACACTGACAATCCTCCAGTGTACAGATCTGGTAAGACTTTCCAGTGGACTCCGCCATTTGATAAGTCTTCTTTCTTCAGACTTCAGTCTTTGACTTCAGCCAGAATGTCTTCAGTAGAGTAGATCTGGACTGGGGTGAAGTCCAGTGAGCTAATCTGGAGAATACTCCAGATTTCCTATACAAGTATTTGCTCACTAGTCTTCCATTATTTCTGGACAAATCTTCAGAAGGACTCCAGATCCCAAGTCTGGAGTAGGTCAGATTCTGGACAGATCTTCAGTAAGCTCCAGTAGTCGAGTCTGGAGCGAGTCCAGTAAATCTGGACCTAACAAATTCCCCCTATTTGTTTAGAAATAATGCAAGTGTTTTCAGATTATAGATATTAGTCGATTTAAGTCTAAAAAATCTAAGTTACTGGAGAACACTTTATAGATCATGAGTGTTTCAGTTTCATCATTTAAGTTCTAACTTAGACTAAATCTGATCATTTACTTATATGAAATTAAAAATTGCAACTATTATTACTAACATCAACTGGAAAATAGTTACAACTTTCATAAGACAATTAATTATAATAAGTACATGATTAAAAGATTCAGGCCCTTCTTTTTGATGGCTGCCCTGGTGCATCTTCAGTGGCCTTCCTCTTTGGAGATGGAGATGATGGAACAGACACTGGTGGTCTCAGACCCAACACAGCTTCCATTTGTTGTATTCTTTTCCAGACCTTCTCAATCCTCTTCATAAAGGCCTTAACATCTGGAGACAAATCAGTTTTACCTTTAAAGGTCATTCCAATCTCCTTCAGTTCAGTCCATCCAAAAGCTTGGACTGAAGTATCCTTCCTTTCATCTGTAAAGTTACCTTCTCTGGTCAACTTTACATTGAATCTGGTCATTCCTTGATGATTTTCAGCCAATTTAACTTCAGCATCAACAATCTTTCTGGCATTGGCCCTGAAATTCATCATATCATCATACTTTGCTTTCTGCTTTGCCATCTGAACCATTTCTTCAGTTTCCTTAGATACACCACTCTGTTGTCCTTCAGTGGACTGGAGTTCTTGGCGATTTATTCTCAGAGTAGTATCCAGAGGAATGAAGGTGCTTACATCAGCATCTTTTATTTCCTTAACTTGTTTGGCAGTGAGCTTTGGCAGACCAGTCAATCTTTTTCTATACTCCAACTCCAGAGCACCAGCATTTTTTCTAATCTTTTTCTGGAGGCTTACCAGCTCCTCCTTTCTTTGCCTGATCAACTCTGGAATGGTAACACCATAAATCAAAGAATCATATACCTGTTCTTCTTCAGCATAGAACGAGCGTATATGAACATCATTCAATGCATCAAGACACTGATGAACTCTAGGGTCATCCTTCATCCTTTTAAACACTTCAATATTAATGCCTAACCTGCCAGCATTGTAGGAGTCCAGAGTACCCATTGTTGCCATATCCCTGTGATGGGCCAGCAGTTCATCTCTTTGATTATTCTTGAAAATTTCAATCATAATGCATTGTTGTTGTAACTTCCTTGAAGTCTCATTATCAACATCTTCAATTTGCTCTTCCTCTTCACCAGACACCACTTTTTCTTTTCCTTTAACAGCCTTCAGTGTAGTTGGAATATCTGGGAAGGATTCAAACTGGGGCTCACTGGCTTCAGTACCAGTAGCCTCTTCTGTCTGCACAACGGCTTCAGTACCGAGTGCTCTCTGGGCTAATCGTGCACTGGCATCAGTACCAGTCACTTGTCTTCTTTGCACAACACTTTCAGTTGCAACAGCCCTAACAATATCTTCTTTCCTCTTTCTGATCAAACCTTCTTGGACACCAGATGATGGAACAGTCGATTTTTCCCCCTTGGAAGGATCTCTAGTCCTGGACTTTAGATCATTCCATAAAGCTTCCATCATATGCCTGTCCATAGAACCATAAGTTCTTCCAGTCTCTGGATTTGTATCAGCCATAATCTTCTTGAGTTCCTGGACTTCCTTTTTCATATTTTCAACTTCTTTTGGCAAGTCCTTTGGCAGCTCAACCTCAATCATTTTCACAACTTCTGGCAACAAACTTTCTTGAATAGATCGAAGGACAGATCCAGAAATCTCTTCAGTGATTTCTTTAAGCATACTGGATCTGAACTCCCTTGTACATTCTTCACTTATTGTTCTTGCAATAACAGTCTGATCAAGAATGGGTCTGCCTTCCAGTGAGGAAACCCTTGTAACCAACTTCTCTATCTCTTCTTTCAGACCTGCCAGTGGTTGAACAATTTGACTGTCCACTGCAGTCTGAACAGAATTGACAATCCTTTCTTCAAACCCCTGTACTGCCACCCTTATATTTTGAGAATTGATATTTGTGGCCAGTACCAGCTCATCCAGTTTCTCAAAAACTAGCTTCTCATTGCCAGCAAATGTATTCATTTCAGAAGCTAAGTTGTTTGATAACAAAGATTTGAAATCAGAGACAGCCTGGGATGATGACTGGAGTGATCTCTCCAGGTCCGCCACCTTACTAAGAAGGCCTTGGACCTCGGTTGAAGAAGAAGTGGAGAGACCACTGGGATGTTCCAGATGAGAAGTCAATCTGGTCGTTACTGGTACTTGTGCCCAGTCCTCTTCAGTTGCAGCTTCAGACGTTGCAACTGGTGACTCCGGCGCACGAGGAGAGGTTGAGATTCAGAAGGTTGAGTGGTTGCTGGATTGAAGTATTGGGTGTTTTCTGGAATTGAAGGTGGTGGTGGTGGTGGCATTTCTGGTGTAGGTGTTGGTATTTCTTCTTCTTGTACTTCTTCACCCAGAAAATTTAAGTTCACATCGAATCCTTCAGACATTGGGGAGTCAATATCATCCCATTCTGGAACATTCCCAACTGTCTGTTCACCAGACTGTACATTTCCTTGTTCACCAGCTTCAACATTTAAGTCCAGTGGAGCCTCTTGCTCACCAGAAGCATGTTCTTCAGTCTGAACATCTTCTACTTCTTCAACAACCTCTTCTTGTACAACAGCCTGGACTTCAGTATCCACTCTCTGTTCAATTTGTACAAAAGAATCAATATTCCCCTCTTCAAAGATAGGAGATCCATCAACATTCATTATATCACCAGGATGGGTTGATGGATTTACCTGGACTCCACCTCGCATCAGACGCCTATGTGATCTGGGTCGCCTGGAAAGCTCAACATTCGGTTGCACACTTTCTATTGGAGCCACTTGCCTTATAGGTTGTACCATCTCGACAACCTGAACATCTTGGTCTTCACCAGGGCTTCCAACAACTTGTACTGCCTGGTGCCACAATCTCTTCCACCCTTTGAAATGAGAGCATGGACTGAGGAATATCTACCTCACCATCTCTTGATTGAAGGTTGTTTAGGTCCCTCAAAAACTCACTCACTGAGAAATGAGTAGTATCATAATCGTACTCATTTCCTAGAGCACTTCTAAACATAAGGGAAAGAAAACGAATAAATGGAACGTGTGGTTTTCTCCCTTTTGCTTTCAGTCTATCCACCAAATCATTGAACAAAATTTGAGTGAAGTCCACTCTTATCCCGAACCACAAACATTGTTTTACAACAAAGGTATTCCGATCTATTCTATATAATCATTTTCACTTTTTAGTCGTTAATTTCATTTTCAAAAGAAGTGTGACAACACGGTTACAAAAACCCCACCTTTTACCTTGAATTATATTAACTCGCGACTTTCATTAACCACAGTTTTTTGAGTTCGATCCCGGACTTCCCTTTTAGTAATACAATTTTTCCTTGAAATTGAAATCGGATATATATAAAGAGATAAGTTTTTTTGTTTATAATTTTCATTTAGAATTGAAGTCAGATATATATAAAGACAGTTTATTTATTGAGATATATCATTTCAAAATAAATAATAACTCATGCCCATAGGTTCAATTTGTACCCATGCCACTTACTTAGCCTCAATTTTCCATACCTGAAATACAAGTACAATGAATGTCATTATTGGCCATTAATTTCTAGGGATCAGATTCCTGAAACTTCAAAAAATTTTTTTTTTTTTCTTAAACAAAAGAGAAATAGAAGTGTAAATTAGAGCTCAGTCTAGAAATCACATATCTTATATATATATATATATATAGGGTAGAGATCCTGGAAGAAGGTGTCTTAAGGAGAGAAGGGAGAGAAGGTCCTATGGGCCAATTAGAACGCGCCATGTGTCAAATTGAATTAAAACACGCGGTGACAATTTTGTAAATAAATCAAACTTTTGTGAAGTTTGGTCAGCCTGGGTTCTGGGTCAGCTTGGGTCTGGGTCAGCTTGGTCAGTTGGTCAGCGGGTTGGGTCAGCGGTTGGGTCAGTTGGGGTTGGGTTAGGTTGGGTCAGCTTGGGGTTGGGTTGGGTCAGCTTGGGTTGGGTCAGTTGGGGTTGGGTCAGTTTGGGGTTGGGTTGGGTCAGCTTGGGGTTGGGTTGGGTCAGCTTGGGGTTGGGTTGGGTCAGCTTGGGGTTAGGTCAGCTTGGGGTTGGGTCAGCTTGGGGTGGGTTGAGTCAGTTGGGGTTGGGTCAGCTTGAGTTGGTTGGGTCAGCTTGGGGTTGGGTTGGGTCAGCTTGGGGTTGGGTTGGGTCAGCTTGGGGTCTGGGTCAGGTTGGGTCAGCTTGGGGTTGGGTCAGCTTGACACAATCTACACATAATCTACACAAATGTAGATTAATCTACACAAATGTAGATTATGGGTTTTGGGTCAGCTTGGGGTCTGGGTCAGGTTGGGTCAGCTTGGGGTTGGGTCAGTGGGTTGGGTTAGCTTGGGTTGGGTCAGCTTGACACAATCTACACATAATCTACACAAATGTAGATTAATCTACACAAATGTAGATTATGGGTTTTGGGTCAGCTTGGGTTCTGAGTTGGGTCAGCTTGGGGTTGGGTTGGGTCAGCTTGGGGTCTGGGTCCGGTTGGGTCAGCTTGGGGTTGGGTCAGCTTGGGTGGGTTGGGTCAGCTTGGGTCATGTTGGGTCAGCTTGGGGTCTGGGTCAGGTTGGGTCAGCTTGGGGTTGGGTCAGCTTGGGGTTGGGTCAGCTTGGTCAGCTTGGGGTTGGGTCAGTGGGTTGGGTCAGTTGGGGTTGGGTCAGCTTGGGGTTGGGTTGGGTCAGCTTGGTTAGCTTGGGGTTGGGTCAGCTTGGGTCAGCTTGGGTTGTGTCAGCTTGGGGTTGGGTTTGGTCAGCTTGGGGTCTGGGTCAGGTTGGGTCAGCTTGGGGTCTGGGTCAGGTTGGGTCAGCTTGGGGTTGGGTTGGGTTGGGTCAGCTTGGGGTCTAGGTCAGCTTGGGGCTTGGGTTGGGTTGGGTCAGCTTTGGGGTTGGCTGACCAAGCTGACCTAGAACCCAGGCTGACCAAGCTGACCCAGAACCCAGGCTGACCAAGCTAACCCAGAACACCAAGCTGACCCAGAACCCAGGCTGACCAAGCTTCACAAAAGTTTGATTTATTTACCAAAATGCCACCGTGTGTTTTTTTTAAAGCCACATGTCACGTTCTGATTGGTTCATATAACCTTCTCTCCCTTCTCTCCTTAACACACATTCTCATTTGATCTCTCTCCTATATATATATATGTATATTATATAAAGCATCAATCCCTCCCTTTTTCTCAAATTACAATTTGAACTACCCAAAATACCCCTTTTCTTTATTCACTAATTTAAACATCTCTACCTAATATACCTATAATACCTTAATGAAATAATTACAACATAAATCCCCCAATCCTTAAAATAACTACACTACCTCCTTTAACATCAATTACTTTTACATTCACCACCATTGTCGCCCCACCACCCGTCACCGCCACCCCACCTGTCAATGCCACCGCCACCCCGCGCCACCATCACTGGGCATTGATTTATATATAATAGATCCATAATAGGGTAGGGTTAATGTGAGAACCAAAACATGGGAGAACCGTGAGAACCACTAGTTTCCCTCCCCCTTTCTCCTTTTTGGTGTGGTTTTTTAATTTTTAATTTTTGAATTTTTTTTGTATTTTCTTTTCTTTTAACAAAAACCCATTCCAAAAAAAAAAAATAATTTTTTTTTTTGTAAAAAATCATATGGGTTGCGTGTTGAAAACGTATGGATACGGTACGGGCGTTGCCCTTATCCGTTCTAAAGGGTTGTCACCGGACGCATATGGGAATGGTATGGATTTGATGGGCGGCGATCCAAGAGATGGTGACGGTTGTATACGGTACGGGCGTAGCCCTTAACTCTTAGGGCAAAGCCCTTAGAGATGGTTTTTTAGTGGTTCTCACGGTTCTCACCATATATGTTGGTTCTCACTTGATCACTTCACTCATAATACACACAAATAAATTTAAAACCGATTATATGATACAACTTAAGCACCATAATAGATGATCGCAATTTAAAACCCAATATATAACCAGATCTAAACTGCAAGGATATTGATTAAAATGCAAGACAAAATCTGAGAAAACACAAGAGAAAATCCCTAAGGCTAGAAACCGTGCCACACACAAATTTGGTTTTCACTCTCTTTTACATTAAATACTTTTTTACATTAATAACCACACCACTGCCGCTACCGTGCCACCACCCGTCACCACCACCGCCACCATCACCTGCCACCGTCACCGCGTCGCATTTTACGTGTAGCGCTCTAGTTATTGTTTGCATGCATTCCTTGGACATTTCCATTCCATTTATTGCTATTTGGTTAGCAAGAGCGAAATTTGTTAAATACATGTAAGAAATTACCTTGTTGTTTTTATAAATTTATATTATACCTAATAAATTTTATATAAAAAATATAATCTATGTATCCACAAATACGAAACAAAATTTTGAAACATGTGTATTAGACAACCCAAAGTGGACAATTGGGTGACGCAGGCCCCTGAACACCATCACTCCTTTGTCGTATGTGCTAACCGAATTTTATGAATTTAATTATTTTTAGTATAGCTGTAATCAAAATTTAAAATATTTTTTTTGAAAAATTATCCATCATCATGTTTTGTGTGACGGAATTTGTATTTACTATTTAGGGAGGAAAGTAATGGACTAATGGAATCTATTTCTAAAGAAAGAAAACGGGACGTTAGAAATTTAGAATAAGCCCAAAAATAAGTACTATCTTTATATGAGGGCAATATAAATAAGCCCATAACAAGTAGCCCAACTGAAAGTCTGAAAACCACATTTCAAATTTTTTTTTTTTTTTCTTTTCTTTCTGGAGTAGAACTAGAATTCCCTAACGATTATTTCTTGTTGTAATATAGGCGAATCGATTTACATTTATGTATGTTATCTGTTAGGATTCATAACTATTATCAAGAACAATTACACGAGTACGCAGCGGAATAAATCATATGCAATATAATTAATTAACAAAGTAAAAGTGAATGTGTACCTTTTAGCTTAGCTTCCAATAGTAATAATAATGATGATTATTATTATTTAGGGTTTAAAGTAAAACCCCTCTACGATCGCACACACGACACGTCGAACAATACCCGAAGATTGCTAGATCTTGAATCACCAAAAGCCTAAAACTCATAGTTTGCTTTTATTGTTGGTTTTGATGGACACAATCAAGAAACATAATTTATATGTTTCTGCCGAACTCAAATCCCACAAACCAAGTTATTATTATCATTGATATAATATTTGATGTTGACTAGAATATCATTATATTTCACGTGGGTTTCTTATCTTCGGTTTTTAGGTTTCGATCGAGAGAAGCAACCGAATATATTTGAGTTATATTATATTTTTAGGGTTAAACTATTAGGGTATATATATAGTATAAATATATCCTTAATAACTTAACCTTCAAGCTAACATCTTTTGACTTGGACTAGGGTTTAATTAATAATTACATTAATTATTAATTAATATTTAATAATTAATAATTCATATTTATTAATTAATAAATAATAATTATAATTAATAATTAATATTTAATATTAATATTTAATAATTAATATTAATAATTAATATTTAATAATTAATAATTAATATTTAATAATTAATATTTAATAATTAATATTTAATAATTAATAATTAATAATTACATTAATTATTAATTAATATTTAATAATTAATAATTACATTAATTATTAATTAATATTTAATAATTAATTAATAATTAATAATTAATAATTAATATTTAATAATTAATAATTAATAATTAATAATTAATATTTAATAATTAATAATTAATAATTATAATTAATAATTAATAATTAATATTAATATTTAATAATTAATATTTATAATTAATAATTAATATTTAATAATTAATATTTAATAATTAATAATTAATATTTAATAATTAATATTAATAATTAATATTTAATAATTAATAATTAATATTTAATAATTAATATTTAATAATTAATTAATAATTAATAATTAATAATTAATATTTAATAATTAATAATTAATAATTAATATTTAATAATTAATATTTAATAATTAATAATTAATAATTACATAAACATCTTAATTAATTAATGAGGGGCCCAATGGTATCATACTTCAATAACTAGTTGAAGGAACAAATCCTATTTTGACTACACGTGTCAGTCATGTCATTTCACTACACTTCTGAAAATAGCCCTTTGTTACTACCTTATTCAGGATAGTTAGAACTATATCAAGAAAATGCAATCCATACATGCATAACCTGCTTGTATCTCAAGTCTAAGGATAAATAAAGCAACCATTTCACAAATTTCACTTAATGACGCCGATCCATAAAGTGATGATTCGTTAAGTGGGGTAGTCCAATATGCATCTTATGAATATCATGTGAGTTTGGTAGGACCATCTTCAAATATTCTTAAGAATATTACCAATCACTCAGATTTGTCTTAGTTTAACTATATTCCCATATAGTTAATCGACAATGGACATTTAGAATATAAAATATTCATGGATTTAAACATGCAAATATATGATACAATTATATATTGAAATGAAAACAAACATACCAAGTACTTTAATTCATTTATTAAAATAATAATTGTTCAACATCCCTTATCCAAATACCAATCACAGATTTACATGATATAACTAGCTAATTTAAGTCCTATGCCCTCGGCATGCTTATCGAGCTTTCCTTTTGACAATGCCTTTGTAAAAGGATCAGCTAAGTTATAATCTGTGTGAACTTTGAGTAACTTGATTTCTCCTAGTTCGATTTGTTCACGTACATAGTGATATCGTCTAGGATAATGTCTGGCACCTTTCTGAACTCCGGGTTCGTTGGCAATAAAGATTGCACCAGTATTATCGCAATACATATCTAAAGGTGTGTTATTTGAGGGCATCACGTTAAGCCCAGAAATAAACTTTCTAATCCAGACGACTTTCATGGCGGCTTCTGAGGCGACAATATACCCAGACTCTGTCGCAAACATAGCAACTGTGGTTTGTTTCTTGCTCTTCCAATCCACCGTGCCTCCATTTAAAACGAAGACATATCCCGACTGAGATTTTGTATCATCACTATCAGTCTGAAATCCAGCATCACAGTATCCAGTCACTTTGAGCTCTGCATCAGGATTTCCTCCATACACCAGAAATAAGTCTTTAGTAGCCCGCAGGTACTTAAGAATGTTCTTCACAACAGTCCAGTGACCTTCACCTGGATTCTGTTGATATCGGCTAACGATATTTTGCGCGAACGCTATGTCAGGTCTAGTGCATCTTACCGCATACATAATCGATCCCACAACCGAAGCATAAAGAACCCTTTGCATACGCTCCACCTCCTCAGGTGTAGAGGCACCTTGTTTGCTAGATAAGCCAAGTCCTTCCACGCTTGGAATTCTCCATCTTGAATCTCTTCAAGATCTTATCAATATAAGCACTTTGACTTAGTCTAATCAACCGTTTACTTCTATCTCTATAGATCTTGATTCCAAGAATGAATGCTGCTTCACCCAAGTCTTTCATAGCAAAACACTTTCCAAGATGGGATTTTACATCTTGCAACATTTGAATGTGATTTCCTATTATCAATATGTCATCTACATATAAGACAAGGAAAGTAACATTACTCCCACTAGCTTTGCGATATACACATGGCTCATCAGGATTTTGAGCAAAACCAAACTTTTTGATTTCCTCATCAAACCTTTTATTCCAACTTCTTGATGCTTGCTTTAGTCCATAAATGGACCTCTGAAGCTTGCATACTTTGTTGGGATATTTTGGATCAACAAAACCTTCAGGTTGTACCATATAAACTTCCTCGTCTAGATAACCATTCAAGAAAGCGGTTTTGACATCCATTTGCCATATCTCATAGTCATAGTACGCTGCTATGGCTAAGATAATCCTAATAGCTCTAATGTCCGCTACGGAGAGAAGGTTTCCTCATAGTCAACTCCGTAGAGCTGAGTATAGCCTTTCGCCACGAGACGAGCTTTATAGGTGTGTACATTTCCATCCATGTCGGTCTTCTTTTTGAAGATCCATTTACACCCAACGGTTCTACCATTAGGTGGAAGATCAACCAAGTTCCAGACTTGATTGTCTTTCATGGATTTCATTTCCACATTCGCAGCTTCAAGCCATTTGTCAGATTCTGGATCTGATAATGCAGCTTTGAAATTAGGAGGTTCATTTAAATCTCCTAATATGTGTTCTTCAGATTCAATATTAAAATTCAATCTTTCACGAGCACGTATTGTCCTTGAGGACCTACGAATTGGAATCGCATCATCTTCAACTTGAGGTTCATCACTTTGAACATTCCCCCCCCCCCCAAGTTGATGATTGCTAGTGTTTTCAGAAGGTGACACATCTCTTGAGTCTCATCAAGTTCGACAATCCTCCCACTGTTTTCTTGAGTGATGAGATTCTTTTCAAAGAACTCAGCATATCTAGCAACTTTAACAGTGTTTTCGGTAGGAAAGTAGAAGTAGTAACCCATCGTTTGATCCAAGAATCGTTTAATGGCTCCGACCTAGGGTTTGTAAGTGATTTAGGTGTTTTGGTAGGCGATTCCCTTCCGGTCAAAGGGCTGTAGGCCGCTTTACGCCTTAATGTGTAGGGTTTTTCTCAAGAGGTGAATGAATCCCCTTGGATGTAAAGCCGTCCCTATATATAGGGGTTAAGAGACTTGGAGAGGAGGAAAAGGAGTTAGGGTAAATCTTTTCCTTCCTTAAAGATATCTTTTATCTTTTTGAGAAGATTCGTGATAGTCTCATGTCCGAATTGCTCGGGTGTTTGATATATCATCCCTTTATAGGAGATTTAGATGAATACGGAAGGTTCCGGTCATATCCGGAGCTTTGAGATGATTCTGGTTACGGAGCTCCTTTCCTGCGAAGGCTGTTGCTCCGTGCCTATTAGACGAATATTATTACGAAATACGGAGGTCCTCTGGTATCGGAGGTAAAGCTCCGTACACGGTACATCATCAAGCCCCCCAGTCTAATAAGATAGGCATCCGAGGGCTGTCTTGTTAGACTTAAAATTCTCGAGGGTTAAAAAAGGTAAATAAGTCTTTAAAAAGGAAAATACCTTATATTACCTGTCTTGTCGATCCGATCATTTCCCCAATATCTACAACCACTTCTGCCCTAATTTTCTCCCTCTTCAGGTCAGTTATTTTCCTGTAATTTCTTCCTTTAATTTTTTGTAGAAATGGCTAAAGTAGGTCGTAGCGATCTGTCCTCCGTTGTCACACCCGAGGGATTGGGGTGGTTTTGCTCTACCTACCTGTCGTCCCTGGACAAGGCGGTTCGCTTACCGTCCCTGAGGAAACCGTTGCTAATCCTCCTCAGGGTTTTGTGGGTCTGTATATTGCCCACGTTACCCGAGGCAACTTGAGATTTCCTCTTTCCCCCTTTTTTCTTGATGTAATTAGCCATTATAACTGTCCCTTCTCCTTTATGCATCCGAATGGTGTTGCCCGTATTATTGGTTTTGAGATCCTTTGTCGCGCATATGGTGGTGAGGCTACTGTTGATTTATTTTCTGCCTTCTTTGATTTGTGTGATGCTGGTGAGTGGGTAACTATCCAGAAGAAACCCAAAGTCGATTGCTTTTTGCCGGGTAGTACTGACGTTAGGGGGTGGAAAAATGAGTTTGTTTTCATTGAGAGTTCTGTGATCCCTGAGGCCTACTCATCGTTGTTGATTGGTGTGAAGCCGACTAAGTTTAAAGAGTCGGCACCTGGCTATGTTCTTGATTTGCCCCTGTACCGCCAGATTATTGAGGATCCTGTTAAATTGGATCGTTATCCCGATGTTGTATTGTACCAAGCTGGTGTTTTGAAGCAGTGGCCTGAAGGAGTTGATTCCAGGATCCTTGTTGGAGGAAAGGGTAAGTATAGTCGTCTTCAGTGGGGATTTCCCCTGTCTTATCAGCTTTTATGTTTTCTGATATGTTTTTTATTCTCCAGAGGTTACATTGGCTGAGTTTGTGAAGGGCCCGTTGTTGGAGTGTCAGCCCAAGTTGTCTGTTATTTCTGCAAAGCTGCTTGCTGGGAAAGACTGTGGAGCCTGGAGTTGTCGACACTGAGAAGGAGGTTGCTGCTGATGCTACCCCTTCAAAAAAGAGGAAGGCTCCCTCTAAGGCTCCAAAAGAAAATATGAAGCCCCAGTCCATATTTGATGTGCAGCTACTAGGTGATCTACAGCCTTCAGAAATGAATATGAGTAAGTATTTTTGGTGACATTCTTATCCTCATGGCACATGTCTTCATTATTTATTCCGTTATTGTAGGTGTCCCTGATCCTGAAGTGGTGGAGGATATTCTTCTTCGTTTTGTTCCCGATGATTGGGTTCGGGAATTGGTGGCGTTGGATGCTGGAAATCTTCAGGCCTCTTATGATCAACTTGTTTATATGAGCACTATTGTTGGGACAGTTGTGAATGCCCGATATCGGCTTTTGGCGCAGCGGTATGCAGATATGGAGGGACAGTTGGCTGGTTTGAGAAATCGTCGTCGTGGGGAGGGGTCTTCTGTCTGTGAGTTATGTAGCGGTGAGGAATTTTTTATTTCTCGCCTGCAGAATGAACTTCTTCGTCTTAAGAGGCAGATGGCTGAGCAGAGGGAGCAGTGTTCTGAGTTTGCTAGGCAGCTTCAGGGTGCTCAAGCAAAGATTAATCAGATGGCATCTACCAGTAAGAAGGCCATTGATGAAAAAGATGCCCGGATTGCTGAGCTTGAGGCTCAATTGGAGGAGGCTCGCCAACAAACTGCTGCTGCTGAGGTGAAGTCCAGGAGGGTAGTAGCAGAAGTTATCCCTCATGTTTGCACTGAGTTGATGAGGAGCGAAGAGGCTGGTATGCTGTTGGCGGGAGGTCGTGAATGCCAACCGTGCCCAGGAAAGGGCATCTATTTTAGACCAGCTGGCGAGGGATGGGTTGATCACCCTTGCTCCGGACTTTGTGGATCAAACCTCAGAAAGAGTTGCGGCGGCCGAAGATGCTCTTGCTCGTGCAGATTTCCCATTGTGAAGGATATCTCTTCTGACGACTCTGCCTCTGTCGAAGATCTGCTGCAGAAGAAGCCCCGTACTTCCTCATAACTTTTCAGGAAATACAATTTGTGTGTCGGACTTGTATTGTATTTAAACAATTTTATCCTTGTTTGTTATACTCTCTGCATTTTGATTATATTCCATCGGCGTGACGCCAAGACTTTTATCTTTAATGCTTGAGTTTTAACCGGGCTTATATCTATATTTAAGATTTTGCCATGGTTTCGTTGGATTTAATGAGCGTCCTCTTACTCCAACTTTTTAATGTATATATTTTTTATTACTTGTACGTACTCATAATTATATTGCGAAAGGTTGCGACCCTGTTCGCTTAATTCTGGTTTTATTAAAGGCTGCTCCGAAGTAGTTGTACATGTGTGGGAGCTTTTTGTTGCCTTTTAGTGGTAGAATCGGCGAAGGTTGGTTGCATTCCATGGTCTTCCGACTGATTTGTCTTCCATGTCAACCAGATCATAAGCTCCATTGCCATAGGCTTGAGCCACTTTATACGGTCCTTCCCATGTTTGGCTGAGCTTACCTTGATCTCCTTCCTTGCTCTGACTATTGAGCCTTAGCACATAGTCTCCTGGTTTGAAGGTTGATTTCCGCACCCTTTTATTGTAGTAGTTCTCTACTTTTTGCCTGTAGGATGCTGCTCTTATTGCTGCTATTTCCCTTCGTTCATCCAGGATGTCCAAATTTAGTCGAAGGTTCTCTTCATTGTTTTCTGTTTCTAGGTTGGATACCCTGCATGTTGATACTTGGAGCTCCGTTGGCAGGACTGCTTCAGATCCGTATACCAAGCTAAAGGGAGTCTCCTTCGTTCCCCTTTTTGGTGTAGTCCTGAGTCCCCATAGGACCAGTGGTATTTCATCTACCCATCCTTTCCGGGTGGGGCCCAACCTTTTTTCTATACCTTTTACGAGGTCTCTATTTGTTACTTCAACCATTCCGTTACCCTGTGGGTGGTACACGGATGTGAAGTTCTGCTGGATTTTTAGCCAGTTGCAGAATTCGGGGAAGGTGCCCTCCGAAAATTGCTTTCCATTGTCAGAGATGATTATGTGTGGTACTCCGAATCTGCACACGATATGTTCGAAGACGAATTTTTCGATGTTCTTCCCAGTTATCTCTATCAATGGTTTTGCTTCTACCCACTTGGTGAAGTAATCTATTGCAACGACCAAAAATTTATGTCCTGATGCTGCTAATGGAAGTGGCCCGACTATGTCGATCCCCCATTGCGCAAATGGCCAGGCTGAGATGACGGAGGTCATATCTTGTTTTGGCATTCTGCTAACGTTTGCATGTAGTTGGCAGTTTACGCATATTTGCAGTATTGCCGAAGCGTCCTGGTGCATTGTTGGCCAGTAATATCCAAGTCTTAGTATTTTTGCTACTACTGACTTTGGGCCAGCATGGTGTCCGCAGATTCCTCCGTGCATCTCGGTGATAATTGTATTGGCTTCATTTGGCCCCACACACCTTAACCACGGCGTTAGGAAGGCCTTTTTGTATAATATTCCATCCATGATTTTAAATTGTGGTGCCTTAATTCGTATTTTCCTGGCCTCATTTTTATCTTCCGGCAGGAGTCCACTTATTAGGTATTCTCTAATAGGTTTCATCCAGTTGTTGGAGTCTTCTTTTATTATGTCCAACACTTCTTTTTCACTTATTGATCTGTCTTTGAGTACTTCAATCAAGACGTCCTTTGCTAGGTGGGAAAAGGTGAGAGATGCCAATTTGCTTAATGCATCTGCTTTTTGGTTCTGATTTCTCCTTATGTGCTCTATTTCAAATGATCCGAAGCAGTTTATAAGTTCATGGACTTTCTCCAGGTACTGTTTAATTGTTGGTTGCTTTGCCTCGAATTCCCCTTGAACTTGTTTTGCCACTAGCTGGGAATCTACGTATGCGTGAATGTGGCGGACCTTCATCTCTCTTGCTATGCGGAGTCCTGCTAGCAGTGCTTCGTATTCTGCTTCGTTATTTGTTGTTTCGAATTCAAACCTTAGGGCATATGTATATTCTTTCTTGTCAGGCCCTATCAGCATCAGTCCAGCTCCGGAGCCGCTTTTACTTGAGGCCCCGTCTGTATATAGTTGCCATTCATCGCGGTCTTGATCCTCCGTGATGGTCAGTGTGCTTGAGTAACTCGTAGCTCGGTTTCTTTGTTATGCTGTGTTTCTGCGATGAAGTCTGCTAGCACCTGTCCTTTCACTGAACTTCGCGCTCTGAATTCGATGTCGTGTTCTCCGAGCTCGATGGCCCATTTGGCCATTCTTCCTGATTTCTCCGGTTTTAGTAACACCTGTTTGATTGGTTTGTCCGTTAGGACAACTATATTGTGAGCTTGAAAATACCTTCGTAGTCTTCTGGCGGTGTGGACTAATGCCAGAACTAACTTTTCAAGCTCCGGGTACCGTGTTTCTGCTCCTTGCAGAATTCTGCTAACGAAGTAGATCGGTATTTGCTTCTTATCTCTTTCTGCTAATAATACGGAGCTTACGCATTCAGCAGATGACGCTATATATATGTATAGCGTCTCTCCTGCTATTGGAGATGTCAAGGTTGGTAGTTCCGCAATGTACTTCTTCATTTGTTCGAAGGCTTCGTTAGCTTCGATGGTCCATTTAAAGGTCTTCTTGTCGATGCACCCTTTAAGTGTTTTGAAGAATGGGAGTTGCTTTTCTGCCCCTTTGGACAAAAATCTGCTCAGCGCTGCCAACTTCCATTCAGGCTCTGTACCTCTTTTATGGATGTTGGTGGGAGCATTTGTGAGAGTTTATTTACTTTAGACGGGTTTGCTTGTATCCCTTTCTTCGTTATGTAGTATCCGAGGAACTTCCTTTCCTCTACTTCGAATGAGCACTTCTTCGGGTTCAACTTCATGTTAATGCTTCTTAGCGTGTTAAAGGTTTCCTGTATGTCCATTAACAGTTCGTCCTCGCTTCTACTCTTGATGACCATATCGTCGACATAAGCTTCCAGGTTTCTTCCTAACTGATGTTGGAACGCCTTATCGACCAATCGCTGATACGTAGCTCCTGCATTCTTCAAACCAAACGGCATTTTTGTGTAACAATATATTCCTTTGCTGGTATAAAACGATGTCTTTTCTTCGTCACCCTTGGCCATCTGTATCTGATGGTAACCTTTATACGCGTCCAGGAAGCACTTCAGTCTGAAATCTGCTACAGATTCGACCTTCCAGTCGATCTCCGGCAAGGGGTAGCAATCTTTTGGCGTGGCTTTGTTTATGTTTGTGAAGTCTACGCACATTCGCCACCCCCCGTCGCTTTTTCTTACCATGACCGGGTTGGCTACCCATGTCGGGTATACCGATTCTTTTATTATCTCTGCTTTTAAAAGCTCGTCTACTTCTTTAAGCGCAGCCTGATCTCTTTCCGCAGCTAAGGATCTCTTCTTCTGGTGGATCGGAGTCAAGTGTTTGTGTTCATTCAACCTGTGCTCCGTTGTGAATTCTTCACCCTGTATCGATATCTTTCGCGGGACTCCTGTCATATCGGAGTATTCCCATGCGAAGACATCCATGTTTCCTTCTAGTAGTTTTCGAAGTTTCAGTTTGAATTCCTTTGGTAATTGTTTCCCTATTGCGACCAACTGCTCCGGGAATGCTGGGTTTATCGCGATTCCTTCTTCTTTATCTTGCTCCGCTATTGCTGGGATTGTAACTTTCGTTTCTTCCTTGGCTCTTTTTACACCATGGACATGTCTCCCAGCGTCGCGTCTGGATTCTATCGTCCCTACCCCTTCTGGGGTTAGGAACTTGACCATTGAATGGATTGTTGACGCGACAATTCCCAGCTTCCTCATGGCGGGTCTGCCTAATAGCATGTTATAGGGGGAAGGTGACCTTACTATAACGAAATCGAGCCCCTCCGTTCTGACAGTGGGCGGTTGTCCGATTTCGACAGCCAGGTTTATCTCTCCTATTGGCCAGATCCGCTCTCCAGCGAATCCTATTAATGGTGTCTTGGCAGAGGTCATCAGGCTCCTTATCTGATCGGGGAGTTGCAGAAAGCAGTGTTCATAAAGAACGTCGCATTCGCTCCCCCCATCGATATACACCCTGTGAACCAAGATGTTGCAGACGGTGACTTGTATTACCAACGGGTCCTCCGAGAACGTGCTGGTTTCCTTAGAGTCGAAAATTATATCTTCTGCTGCGACACTATCCTCTGCGCTTTTTCTTTTAACCCCTTTTTCGGAAAGACTCTGAGGTGGCCTATAGCTACCGCCCCTTGTCTCTCTTGCTCCGGGGTTGAGGTCGGCCATCTTACTCTCTTCTTTTTTTTGATCAAGGGTGGGTTCGGTAGTGTTCTGTCCCACTGATGGCGCCAATTTGTTTGATCCAAGAATCGTTCAATGGCTCCGACCTAGGGTTTGTAAGTGATTTAGGTGTTTTGGTAGGCGATTCCCTTCCGGTCAAAGGGCTGTAGGCCGCTTTACGCCTTAATGTGTAGGGTTTTTCTCAAGAGGTGAATGAATCCCCTTGGATGTAAAGCCGTCCCTATATATAGGGGTTAAGAGACTAAGAGAGGAGGAAAAGGAGTTAGGGTAAATCTTTTCCTTCCTTAAAGATATCTTTTATCTTTTTGAGAAGATTCGTGATAGTCTCATGTCCGAATTGCTCGGGTGTTTGATATATCATCCCTTTATAGGAGATTTAGATGAATACGGAAGGTTCCGGTCATATCCGGAGCTTTGAGATGATTCTGGTTACGGAGCTCCTTTCCTGCGAAGGCTGTTGCTCCGTGCCTATTAGACGAATATTATTACGAAATACGAAGGTCCTCTGGTATCGGAGGTAAAGCTCCGTACACGGTACATCATCAGTAACCCATCGTTTCCTTTGGGTATCCTACAAAGATGCACTTAACTGATCTAGGTTGAAGTTTGTCAGGCGTAGCTCGCTTCACAAGTGCCTCACAACCCCAGACTCTTAAGTAAGACAAATTAGGAACACTTCCATGCCACAATTCATGCGGTGTCTTGTCAACCTTCTTGGTTGGAACCATATTGAGAATGTGTACAGCAGTCTCTAGAGCATAATCCTAAAATGAAAATGGGAGAGTCGTAAGGTTCATCATTGATCTCACCATGTCCAACAAGGTTCGATTTCTCCTCTCAGATACACCATTATGCTGTGGAGTATATGGAGGAGTAAGCTGTTGAATAATTCCACAAGCTTTTAGATAATCCTTATACTCTTGGCTTAAGTATTCTCCACCTCGATCCGAATGAAGAATCTTGATGGTTTTACCGAGTTGATTTTCTACTTCATTTTTAAACTCTTTGAATGTTTTAAAGACTTCATGTTTATGTTTAAGCAAGTAAACATAACCATAACGACTGAAATCATCCGTAAAAGTGATGAAGTAGCTAGCACCCTTCCTTGACACATGTCTAAATGGGCCACATACATCGGTATGTATAAGTCCAAGTAGCTCTTTTAGCCCTCTCCGGTTTATGCGGAAAAGGTTTTCTTGTCATCTTGCCGGAAACACAAGACACGCATTTTTCAAATGATTCATCATTTGATTGTAAGATCCATTCACGTTGAAGTCTTTCAATGCGTTTCTTGCCAACATGAGCAAGACGACAATGCCAAAGATAGGTAGAGTCCAAGTTAGGCTTGACTCTTTTGTGAAGATACCTGAAGAACTGGCTAAACCAGCTTGCTTCTTCTTCTCGTTCAACTCAGCTAGATACTTAGGACAATTTGTAACATTCATGATTTTTACCGTTTGACTGTGCATGTAATTTGATTAACTATTTTAATAAACGGAAATTTGGACATAATTGTGTACATTTATCTGTAAATTGGGCCAATTATAATGTCATATTTGAACTTCTAGAATTAGGGCCATATTAGCAGACTGTGAAATTGGCCCAGTACATGTTATGGAAATTATATAATAGATGATAATTGAGTAACTATGGTAACAGGAAAAACGTATATACGAAACCTTAAGTATAATGTACGGTTACAACAGTGTCGGTGGAACAGTGTCGGTGGAACAGTGTCGGTGGAACAGTGTCGGTGGTTAGATGATAATTCCATTAATAGGACAAAAACCGACACAACCTTTATATTATATGAAATGATTTATCCATATTATGGATTTATAATAATTTATAAAAGTTGTACGCTCGTGAGTATTTTTGTTATTAATTTTGGAATCAATTAACTAGTTAGATATATTGTACATACTAGTAAAATAAATATGCAATTGTGTACTTGAACTAGATAACTAATAAATATATAAATACATGTAATTGATTTATAACCACATAGATAAAAGTAATTATACTTATATAGACTAGTTACTACATTTAATTACACAAATAATAATCAAGAATCAAAGTTTAGAGTCAACCAAAGTCAATTAGTCAAGGTAAGCTTGTGTTCTTGACATAAACCCCACACAAACTAACCAAGACTTGGATTATAGCTTGTAATCATGCAATGAACATGTTCCTACTGAATTCTAGTTTGTTTTTAAGGCCAAAGTTTCAGCCATTACACTCAAGGATGAGTTGTAAACACATGATGAACACCTCATGGCCAAGGTGTGTATTCTTGGCACTTAGTTGCAACTCTTGGGCTATATAAGCAAGCATTTGATGATCATTCTATCATTCATCTCTGCTCTTTTCTTTCTCTTTCACATTCATAACACAAAACAATCAAATCCATAAAGTCTTGGGTTCATCACTTGAAGTTTCAAGTTGAATTTAAGGACTCTATAGGACTGAAATTTTCAGTCATCTTGCAAACATCATAGAAGATTCATCTGGACGAATTAGGAGACGAATCTTATATTTTTGGAAAGGTCCAAGTGTCAGTAAAATTTGATAAGAACGAAGTTTCTTCTGGTTTTGCTCAGAAGAGTGCCAAAAATGACGATTTTCAGAACTGGTCTAATTTCTGACGAGGCTACAGGTTTGTTTTTGTAAAAATCATAACTCTTTTATTAAAACTCTTCAAGAGCCAAACCTTACATTTTTGAAAAGGCCTTTGAGTTCCCAACAAATGTCTAGAACTAAGTTTTGTTGTATCTGGTCTTCCTGACTTCCCAAAGTCGTTGTCAAGTAGATAGCGCAAAGCTGGGAACATGCTGAAATTTCTTTATTTTGCACTTAGGCTTTGTGGTAGCTTATAAATTGACCTTATACTTGTTCTAGGTACCCGGTAGTACATTTTGAGCATAGTAAAGTACTTTGCAAAGTGTTTTTGAAGCTGTACTAAGATTAACTTGTCACGAGGATTATCTACTGCTCTGATTTGCCACTACAACTAAGGTGAGTTTCGTAAACCCTCCCTACTCAATTGAGATTCGGGCTGAAAAGTGTACATGTTTGTTTAACTATTGATTGTTGATTTGATTGATTGTATGATTGAATTGTTGATGTGGACATGTTAGCGCATTATTCATTATATAAGTCGCACCGTTAGCGCATTATTCATTATATAAGTCGCACCGTTAGCGCATTATTCATTATATAAGTCGCACCGTTAGCGCATTGTTAATTATTAACTATGTAAGCCACATCGTTGTTGATCGTTATTGATTGTTATGGAATGTTGTTGAACGTTATATGGAATCGTTATTATTGAACGTTGACTTGTATTGAATTGTGATAATGTGAAACCTTATAGGTTTTCCTTGGATGTGATTAGTTCCCCTAATCCTCACTTATTGTTAACGGTTGTATCCGACCCGGTTATTCCTTGTTACTTGTCCCTACGAACTCACCAACTTTATGTTGACGTATTTTAGTACACTTTTCAGGTAATCAGGTTAATCAGAGACAAAATGGATGATTATGTGCTTGCATTGCTAGGATTGGACTAGCTTTGGACTTCTGGATCCGTGATCCTTATTTCCCTTTAACGGGTTATGCTTAGGATCAACTACTATCATTTAAACATTTTCATTTAATATTGATTGAGTGTGTATCTTTGATAGATATTGATTATTGTATACATTTGAGTGAGTTATGGATTGTTTCAATCCTATGAATGCATATAGTTTGACTCTACATAATTCCATGTCGTGCTGTGCTTTTCTAAGTGATACCCCATGATTCCGCCATGTTGGGGTGTTACAGAATGGTATCAGAGCCGTGGTTGTAGAGAGCTAGGTGGATTGACCTAGTCTATAGCCATTACACCCACATTTCATATTAGCATGCATGATAGGAAATTTTGTGTGCAACGTGAACTGTATGATGCATAAAAATGGTTTAAACTGAGTTTGTAGGTTACTCATAGAAAAGAATAAAGTTGACTAAGAACTATCGAAATAGAAATTTCTTTAATAAAAATTAGAGTCTTACAACCTTGAGATACACCGGCTCACCCATTTGAACAAACTCTAAGAGAGGTATAAGTAGTTAACCCGGTATGCTTAATGAGTGTTGGTTAGGTGGAGGGTTAGCCACTGGTACACCCTGTATACATACCCGGCCAACACTTAGAGAACGTATCGGAACCGAGTCTTGACATCCATTCAATATATTAACGGTGTGGAGGGTTAGCCGATGGTACACCCTGTATACAAACACTTTTAATGTGTCGAATGTTGAAGTTAAGATCCGGACTATACTTTACCCACTTTGTTATGACTTGACCCTATATATAAGCATCGATGATTCCTTTAAAGTAGAATTATAAGAAGTGTATGTGCATCGTATTTGTTGGTTGATTCACTTGTAATGATATGGACCGAAATGTTAATTGTTTATTTGTTGATTGTTGATATGATTACTTGTGGTTTAATGTCGCTTTGATTACTTGAAGGTAAATTTTGATATTCGGGTGTGAATTGTGAGACTTAACTTGTTAATATAATACATGTGTTCAGGAAAGATGGTTAGACCAAGAAGAGCTAACACTAACTATAGGCGTCAAAATGAGCAAGAGGAGCCGATAGCTCAAGAAGAAATTATAGGTGGACGTAGTGGTAGAGGTGGTCGTGGTGGCAGAGGTGGTCGGGGTAATCCTAATCCCCCGATAACCGTCGAGGTTGTCACACAAGCTTTAAATGATCTCATGCCGGATCTTGTGGCTCGAATTCAAACGGCCATGAGAAATGTAAACGGACAAGAAGAACCAGAAGATGAAGCGGTTCCCGTACAAAATGAACAAGAAAACGTAAATGTAAATGGTGTAGGTGTAGGAGAAGTTTTACCTAGACCGGATTATGATGTTCGTCAACCAGGATGCTTGTTTAAAGACTTCAAACTTTGTGGAGCCCCGAAATTTAATGGAGAAAGTGGTGCTACGGGTTGCTTGGAATGGTTAGAGAGCATTGAATCTATCATTGCTCGAAGTGGTTGTGCCTTCCACCAAAGAATCACTTATGCTTCCGGTATGTTGAAAGGTGGGGCTCTTGAGTGGTGGAACGAAGAAGTTGATGAATTGGAGATCGATGCGGCTAATAATCTTTTATGGGGAGAGTTCAAGAATATGATAACTACTAAGTATTGCCCGGCCCATGAACTGAGGAAATTGCAAGTGGAATTTTCTAAACTTGCCATGAAGGGAGGAGACTACGAGAGTTACACACGCCGTTTTGGCCAACTCTCTAGACTCATTCCTCATTATGTGAGACCTCAAGAGGTTAAGATTGAGAAGTATGTTGCGGGATTGCCACATGAAGTGAGAGTGCTTGTCTCTCACCCCACCATGCCTTTGACTTACAAAGAGGCAACCACCCGTACCGCTAGTATAACCTTGGAACTCATTAGAGGTAGTAAGTTAAATAAGAACGATAACAAGAATGACAATAAAAGGAAGGATGTTGCCGAGTCAAGTGGCACCAAGAAAGATGATCGGCGTGATAATAAGCGCCATGGTCGTGGTGGAAAGGTTTTTGCAGCGGTAATACCAACAAAGGGTCTTCAACGGGTTGGTTACACAGGGGGTAGTCCTTTATGCCCTAGGTGTAATCGCTATCATTGGCCTACCATGAGGTGTGATGCTTGTTTTCATTGTAACCAACAGGGACACACCTCAAGATTTTGTCCAACTAACCCCCGGAATGGTCCTTTAAATGTTGCTCCCCTTAATACTATGCGTCCCCCGATGGACCCGGGTTCTTGTTATGAATGTGGTAGCCAAGACCACTACCGCAACCGGTGCCCAAATCTTATTGGCCAACAAGTCCAAGTGACCGTGCATCCTAACCAGTTGCAAATTGCCGGTCCGAATCAAAACCGAGGAAACCAAGGACAACAACAACAACCTCCTCGCCAACATTTGGCCCCCCGTGGAAGAGCTTTTGCCGTGAATGCGGCCGAGGCTCGTGGTGATCCTAATGTCGTAGCAGGTACCTTTCTCTCAATCACCAATATGCTACCGTGTTATTTGATTCTGGAGCCGATTATAGTCTCATTTCCAATGATTTTATTCCGTTGATCGATGCTAATCCTAGCCCGTTGTCCTATTGTTTTGAACTTGAAATGGTAAATGGTGGATTGTCTAGGATTAGTCAAGTTGTTCGTAATTGTGTGTTAGATTTATGTGATCACCCATTTTACATTGACTTAATGCCTTTTGATATTGGTAGTTTTGACGTGATTGTGGGTATGGATTGGTTATCGGCCATGAACGCGGTAATTGATTGTGGTAGTCGAACTGTGAGGATTCCATTAGAAAATAGGGAAGAATTAGTAGTTCAAGGCGAAACGACCGAACTATGGGATGGGAATGTATATAGTGTTAAGATCACAAAGATTGAATTGAAAACCGTGCCCGTAGTTAAAGACTTTGCGGATGTATTTCCGGATGACCTACCGGGTTTACCTCCATCTCGTGAACTTGACTTCCGTATTGAACTTATTCCTAACGCTTCTCCCGTGGCCAAAGCACCTTATCGCTTAGCCATGACCGAATTACAAGAGTTGGCCGCCCAACTCAAAGAGCTTCAAGACAAGGGTTTCATTCGCCCTAGTCAATCGCCTTGGGGCGCACCGGTTTTGTTCGTTAAAAAGAAAGATGGCACATTCCGTATGTGTATCGATTATAGAGAATTGAACAAACTAACGGTAAAGAATCGTTATCCTCTTCCTAGGATTGACGATTTATTCGACCAACTCCGAGGTGCTCGTTTCTTTTCCAAAATTGATTTGAGGTCGGGTTATCATCAATTGAGGGTTCATGAAGACGACATTCCAAAAACCGCCTTTCGAACGAGATATGGACATTTTGAATTTACGGTGATGCCTTTTAGATTGACTAATGCACCAGCTGTGTTCATGGATTTGATGAACCGAGTGTGTCAACCCTACTTGGACCAATTTGTCATTGTTTTCATCGATGACATTCTTATCTATTCTAAGACAAAGGAAGATCATTTGGAACATTTGAAACAAGTCTTAGAGATACTCCGGAAAGAAAAGCTTTATGCCAAGTTCTCAAATGTGAATTTTGGCTTGAAGAGGTCCACTTTCTTGGTCACGTAGTGAGCAAAGAAGGAATTCATGTGGACCCAAGTAAGGTTGAAGCAGTAAAGAATTGGAGACGACCCGAAACACCGACCGAAATTCGCCAATTTATTGGTTTGGCGGGTTACTATAGACGATTTATTGAAGGCTTTTCAAAAATCGCCCAACCTTTGACTCTGTTGACTCAACGGGAAAGAAGGTTTGATTGGGGTGAAAAGCAAGAACAAGCATTCCAATTGTTGAAAGACAAATTGTGTGATGCACCCATCTTGAGCTTGCCCAATGGAGCCGATGATTTTGTTGTATATTGTGATGCGTCTGGGCAAGGATTGGGTTGTGTCTTAATGCAACGAGATAAGGTGATAGCATATGCATCCAGACAATTGAAGGTGCATGAGAAGAATTATCCGACTCATTACTTAGAATTAGGAGCAGTGGTATTTGCTTTGAAATGTTAGAGACATTACTTGTATGGCACCAAGAGCGTGATCTATACCGATCACAAAAGCCTTCAACATATCTTTAATCAAAGCGATCTGAACATGAGGCAAAGAAGATGGATTGAACTGTTAAGTGATTATGATTGTGTTATCCGGTATCACCCGGGTAAAGCAAATGTGGTAGCCGATGCCTTAAGTCGAAAAGAACGTATAAAACCAAGAAGAGTTAAAGCCATGAGCTTTACCGTGTTAAGGAGTGTTCGTGACTCCATTATTGAAGCACAAGAATTGGCAACTAGACCGGAAAACTTCATCAATGAAACCTTAAACGGTCTAGAAGAACAATTTGATAGAAAGAATGACAATGGCTTGTATTTCGTTGATCGATTGTGGATTCCCGTTCTTGGAGGATGGCGATTGAAATTGATGGATGAAGCTCATAAGTCAGCCTACTCGGTTCACCCGGGTTCTGATAAAATGTACTTTGGATTGAGAGATTTGTATTGGTGGCCGGGAATAAAGAATGACATTGCAAAATATGTTAGTGAATGCCTCACTTGTTTGCAAGTGAAAGCCGACCACAAGAAACCACCGGGTTTACTAGTCCAACCAGTAACACCGGTGTGGAAATGGGAAGAAATTGCTATGGACTTCATCACGAAGTTACCTAGACGAGTAGTGGTCGGGACACTATTTGGGTAATAATTGACCGGTTGACTAAGTCGGCTCACTTCTTAGCCATCCGGGAGGACGATAAATTTGACACTATGGCACGTTTGTACATCAAAGAGGTGATATCCAAGCATGGAGTGCCGATTTCCGTGATATCCAATCGGGATGCCCGATTTACTTCAAAATTTTGGAAGGCGTTCCAGAAATCTATGGGTACTCGTCTCGGCATGAGTACGGCGTTCCACCCACAAACTGATGGTCAAAGTGAAAGAACGATCCAAACATTGGAAGACATGTTAAGAGCTTGTGCTATTGATTTTGGTGGTAATTGGATGTGCATCTTCCTTTGGTTGAATTCTCCTACAATAATAGCTATCATGCTAGCATTGGAATGGCCCCATTTAGAGCATTATATGGGAGAGATTGTAGGTCACCGCTAGCTTGGGCAGAAATTGGTGAAAGCCAACTCATTGGGCCCGAAATTGTCATTGAAACGACGAAAGTGATCTCACAAATCAAAGAAAAGTTAAGAGTGGCACGAGAACGACAATTGAAATATGCTAATGTTAGATGACGACCCCTCGAATTTGAAGTTGGTGATTATGTTTTATTGAAAGTATCTCCGTGGAAAGGTGTGGTTCGTTTTGTGAAACGTGGCAAGTTGGGACCACGGTACATTGGCCCGTTCAAGATCTTGGATCGTATTGGTCCGGTAGCTTATCGATTAGAACTTCCTCAAAACCTGAGTGGAGTTCATAATGTTTTCCATGTTTGTAATCTTAGAAAGTGTTTGGCCGATCCAACACTTCACGTGCCCCTCGAAGAAATCCGTGTTGATAAAACGTTGAAATTCGTGGAAGAACCAATAGAAATCTTAGATCGACAAACTAGAAAACTAAAGAATACCCGATATACGATTGTCAAAGTGAGATGGCAAGCTAGACGTGGACCCGAGTTTACTTGGGAACGTGAGGACCACATGAAGTCTAAATACCCACACTTGTTTAGTAATTAATGTTTGTTGAATTTCGGGACAAAATTCTTTAACGGGGGAAGAATGTAACATTCATGATTTTTACCGTTTGACTGTGCATGTAATTTGATTAACTATTTCAATAAACGGAAATTTGGACATAATTGTGTACATTTATCTGTAAATTGGGACAATTATAATGTCATATTTGAACTTCTAGAATTAGGGCCATATTAGCAGACTATGAAATTGGCCCAGTACATGTTATGGAAATTATATAATAGATGATAATTGAGTAACTATGGTAACAGAAAAACGTATATACGAAACCTTAAGTATAATGTACGGTTACAACAGTGTCGGTGGTTAGATGATAATTCCATTAATAGGACAAAAACCGACACAACCTTTATATTATATGAAATGATTTATCCATATTATGGATTTATAATAATTTATAAAAGTTGTACGCTCGTGAGTATTTTTGTTATTATTTTCGGAATCAATTAACTAGTTAGATATATTGTACATACTAGTAAAATAAATATGCAATTGTGTACTTGAACTAGATAACTAATAAATATATAAATACATGTAATTGATTTATAACCACATAGATAAAAGTAATTATACTTATATAGACTAGTTACTACATTTAATTACACAAATAATAATCAAAAATCAAAGTTTAGAGTCAACCAAAGTCAATTAGTCAAGTCAAGCTTGTGTTCTTGACATAAACCCCACACAAACTAACCAAGACTTGGATTATAGCTTATAATCATGCAATGAACATGTTCCTACTGAATTCTAGTTTGTTTTAAGGCCAAAGTTTCAGCCATTACACTCAAGGATGAGTTGTAAACACATGATGAACACCTCATGGCCAAGGTGTGTATTCTTGGCACTTAGTTGCAACTCTTGGGCTATATAAGCAAGCATTTGATGATCATTCTATCATTCATCTCTGCTCTTTTCTTTCTCTTTCACATTCATAACACAAAACAATCAAATCCATAAAGTCTTGGGTTCATCACTTGAAGTTTCAAGTTGAATTTAAGGACTCTATAGGACTGAAATTTTCAGTCATCTTGTAAACATCATAGAAGATTCATCTGGACGAATTAGGAGACGAATCTTATATTTTTGGAAAGGTCCAAGTGTCAGTAAAATTTGATAAGAACGAAGTTTCTTCTGGTTTTGCTCAGAAGAGTGCCTAAAACGACGATTTTCAGAACTGGTCTAATTTCTGACGAGGCTACAGGTTTGTTTTTGTAAAAATCATAACTCTTTTATTAAAGCTCTTCAAGAGCCAAACCTTACATTTTTGAAAACGCCTTTGAGTTCCCAACAAATGTCTAGAACTAAGTTTTGTTGTATCTGGTCTTCCTGACTTCCCAAAGTCGTTGTCAAGTAGATAGCGCAAAGCTGGGAACATGCTGAAATTTCTTTATTTTGCACTTAGGCTTTGTGGTAGCTTATAAATTGACCTTATACTTGTTCTAGGTACCCGGTAGTACATTTTGAGCATAGTAAAGTACTTTGCAAAGTGTTTTGAACTGTACTAAGATTAACTTGTCACGAGGATTATCTACTGCTCTGATTTGCCACTACAACTAAGGTGAGTTTCGTAAACCCTCCCTACTCAATTGAGATTCGGGCTGAAAAGTGTACATGTTTGTTTAACTGTTGATTGTTGATTTGATTGATTGTATGATTGAATTGTTGATGTGGACATGTTAGCGCATTATTCATTATATAAGTCGCACCGTTAGCGCATTATTCATTATATAAGTCGCACCGTTAGCGCATTATTCATTATATAAGTCGCACCGTTAGCGCATTGTTAATTATTAACTATGTAAGCCGCATCGTTGTTGATCGTTATTGATTGTTATGGAACGTTGTTGAACGTTATATGGAATCGTTATTATTGAACGTTGACTTGTATTGAATTGTGATGTGAAACCTTATAGGTTTTCCTTGGATGTGATTAGTTCCCCTAATCCTCACTTATTGTTAACGGTTGTATCCGACCCGGTTATTCCTTGTTACTTGTCCCTACGAACTCACCAACTTTATGTTGACGTATTTTAGTACACTTTTCAAGTAATCAGGTTAATCAGAGACAAAATGGATGATTATGTGCTTGCATTGCTAGGATTGGACTAGCTTTGGACTTCTGGATCCGTGATCCTTATTTCCCTTTAACGGGTTATGCTTAGGATCAACTACTATCATTTAAACATTTTCATTTAATATTGATTGAGTGTGTATCTTTGATAGATATTGATTATTGTATACATTTGAGTGAGTTTATGGATTGTTTCAATCCTATGAATGCATATAGTTTGACTCTACATAATTCCCATGTCGTGTTGTGCTTTTCTAAGTGATACCCCATGATTCCGCCATGTTGGGGTGTTACACAATTCTTCTTTCAGTGTCCCACTTCAGCACAGTGATGACAAGCCTGGTCCTTAGCCGATGCTCCTTTTTCGCCGGAGGGGTCTTTTTCGGTTTTGAGACAGAAGCACTTTGCTTTCCCTTACCAACGTTCTTGCCCTTAGCTTTCGGTTGTTTTGCTTTCTGAACCTTTCCCCCCTTGATCACAAGAACTTGGGGTGTCTTAGATTTCTTGGGAAGGTTTTTCTCATACTCAATTAACATGGCATGAAGTTTAGATATGGTTTTGCTCATGCTGTGCATATTGTAATTGCGCACAAAACTCTCAAAATCCCTTGAAAAAGACTTAAGAACCATGCCAATAGCAATAGGCAGAGGATACGCATAGTTTAGCCTTTCCAAGTGCTCAAAGTAACTCTTCATCTTGAGTACCTGAGCGCTCACCGGTTTCCCATACTCGTGTTTGCAATCATGGAGTGACTCAATTAGGTCAAATAATTCAACTTCAGCTTGTTTTTCGTACATAGATTTGAGTTCTCTGATCATATCATACGGATTGTACAATTCGAATTGCTTTTGAAGCTCGGGAGTCATGCTACCAGCATCAAACAAGCAACCTCAATATGTCTATCGTACTGAGTATTGTATGCTTCCAACTGCACAGCAGTGGCACTCGCATCAGGGATAGCGGGCATCTGATTTTCAAGGACATCAGTTTTCTTTTCAACTCTTAGGACAATCCTCAATTGACGATACCAGTCATTGAAATTGGTTCCAGAAAGTTTTTCTCTTTCTAGCATTGACCTGAAAGCCGATTGGTGTATGTTTTGTGAAGGATTTGTTGCCATTACAAAACAGATTCAAGTTCAAAAATCAGTATTTTCGATAATAAATTCCTTAAGAAATATAATTACCCAATGTTAAATCATTTAACAATTAATTTCATTAAGGCTAGGATCCAATTGACATACCATCATTTCATCAGTTGATCTGCTAGAAATGACGTACTCAAAAGGTAAGTGACGATCAGTAATTGCATTACAAGTACAATTCCTAGATTTATGGGACTTACAAAGACACTTGTATAGGGGTATTAAGTGTTTTGTAATCATGTTTTGTCTCATCTTATGCCACGGGTCAAGGTCTCACCACTTAACTCATTTTAAGTCACCCAATTAAGAACTTGTAAATAGTCTACCACCGTCTCACGATGAGTAGTAATTTACCTTGGAGTTGCAATTCACCTACGTCTCACGTAGAGCAAAAAGTACTTGCAAGTGTTCTTAGCAAAGTGGGTGGCAAAGACTTAACTTTAATTGGGTAATGCAATTGATGTGAATCAAAAGTTTATGTATGAAGATTCATGCACATCTTCATAACATAATGTTTAATAAAATCATTTTTATTGTCTTAACAACACAAAAGAGCTCGGTAGCTCCATTTGAACGCACAAAGAAGCGCAGAAGTAAAGGTTTGCGATATACGCAATTAAAAACCCACTCCTTTAGGGGCAAGGGTATAGTGCTTAAACTTTGGCAAATTGGCAAGTTTTGGCAAAGTCTTAGCCAATTACAAAGAGCCACGTGTCCAAGCCATTTTTTGCCAATAACTAGCCAAATCTTGCCAAACTACATGCTATAGTGCCAATTCTTGCCAATTTTTGCCAATTGGATAAATTTACAAAACAAACCTTAAACTTTTATTAAACTTAAAAAACACAATACAACTAAATAAAACATTACATTTATTTAAAACATAAAACACACAAATACTTAAAAAATACAATACAACTAAATAAAACATTACATTTATTTAAAACATAAAACACACAAATACTTAAAAATAAAAAACAAGATTACTAAACATCGATATCTAGATCTCCCACGTGCTCCGTAATATCACGACGTAACATGTAATGCGTCTCTTCGTTACGTAAGTGATAGAGAAAATTAGGGTCGGTAACACGAAGATCGTTAGGAGGATCCCTGATGTACACCGGTGATATCGCGTTGCCGTCGTCCTTGAGGATCATGTTATGTAAAATAACACACGCATACATTGTGTTAACGATCTTTTCTTTGTTCCTCATCCGTGCCGGTCGTTCGATGATAGCCCACTTGTTCTTCAGAAGCCCGAATGCTCGCTCAACGTCTTTTCTCGCGGACTCTTGGAGTTTCTTCATTACCTTCTCCTTATGAGCGACCGGGTATGCATACGCCTTCACAAAACAAGACCAAGGTGGGTAAATACCATCCCCTAGATAGTATCCTCTGTTGTAACGGTGACCATTTACGGTAAACCCGTACTCAGGAGACTTCCCATTCACTTCGGGAATAAACAATGGCGATTGCTTCAAAACATTGATGTCATTGTTTGACCCTGCAACACCGAAATACGCATGCCAAAACCATAAATCATTGGAAGCAACGGCCTCAAGTATGATAGTCGGGCGTTCATGATCACCCCGGTGGTATTGCCCACGCAAACTATGTGGGCAATTTCTCCAAGTCCAGTGGGTACAGTCGATGCTACCGATCATGCCAGGAAAATGATGTCTAGCTTCATGCGCCTCATATAAACGCGCAACATCGTGGCTAGTCGGAGAACACAAATACTCTTCACCATAAAGATGCTTTATGGCGATGCAAAAGTTGTCTAGACACTCACGTGCAGTTCTAGTAGAGAACGACAACCCCTCATCATAGTTGTCGGCGAGGTTGTCGTACGCTAGTTGTCGTAGCGCGCACGTGCACTTTTGAATTGCCGAGAACCCTCTAATACCGCCGCATTCTCAGAAGACCGAAACCATGGAAATGATGCAGTGATATCTTCTACGATTTTCAAAAACAACCGCTTCGACATACGATATCTCGTACGGAAGACATCGTCCTCAAACATCGGCTCATCCACAAAGTACATGGACATCAATCTCTCATGAGCCGAGTGCCGATCTCTCCAAATAAATCTTCGTGTGTATGCAAGAAGAAGATGCAGTGTCTTCTTCTAAGGCTGCAAGAGCAACAGAAGCCAAAAACTCGAAGCCGCCAGAAGACGACGACGACGACGAGAAATCGGAACTTCCGAATTCAGGGATTATTGCTTCGGGTAGTTGTTCATCGTCAGACATTTTGCCTTAATGAAATTTGATAATATGTGATAGTATGTTTGGTGTTTGATTGTATGGTTGTTTGATAAATATGTGATAATATGTGTATGAATATATAGAAGTTGGAAAAAGAATAAAAAAAAAAAGTCACAGCCGCTCCCAACGTTCGAATTGCACAAAAAACAAAAAAAACGGTCACGACATACGCTCCCAACGTTCATTAGCATCGGCCAAAACTAGCCGATGTAGCTTGCCAAAACTTGCCGATTAAACTTGCCAAAACTAGCCGATGCATGTGCTATAGGGTTGCCAATCAGCCGATCTAGCCGATGCTTTTTGCCGACTACACCTGTGCCCCTTAGGGAGCTAGCGCATCCCGACTTATACCTCTCTTAGAGTTTGTTCAAATGGGTGAGCCGGTGTATCTTTTGATTGTAAGACACCAATTTTATTAAAACAAAATCATATTTCGATATTTAATAGTCAAGTTTATTCTTTTCTTAAAACAATTTTGCATCACCATTTACAATAATAGCAAAATAATAGACTTACTAACTATTAACAATTAATCATGCAACGATTTATGATGGACAACCTAAATCATGGTCACTATGGTTAATGTACATGTTTAAGAATGGCTCCCCCTTCATAGAAGAGGACCACATACATCAAGTTACCTTGATTGCGTAAGCCTTTAAACAATATACAAACAATTATCAAATAAAACATAGAATAAGATGCTGACTGGAAATTTCCAGCAGCTTGACGACCAGATTTGACATAGTAAACGTCCGAATTGGCCTTATCTCAGAACTACAAAGTTGTAGCCCTATGAATCGTGCATCTACAGTCCAAAGGAGAGCTCCTAACTCATTACGGTTGATTTTATATGAATTTTTTAGTGAACTGGTGTCAAACAGGAAAAATCACACGAAAAATTCACATAGTCACACAATTATCAAATAATTAACCCTAATTATTGGACCATTAAACTAAGCAATTCATATCAATATATCTAAAGTAATAACCATAAAGAATTTTGCATGAATTCTTTATGATTTTTACTTCTATTTAACAACATTAAATTAAAAGATACATAAAACATGCAATTTATCACATAAACATGCCAATTCACATAATCAAAACTTGCATAGAAGATTTAATTTAACCATTAACATTAATGACGATGTACCCCTCCGAACCATGATACGAAGACCACCTAGCACGAAGCTCGAAGATATTAATAATAATTAAATAGCTAAAGATAGCTACAAATCCCTTCCTAAAATATAGTAAATCATATCCCAATTATAAAGAGGATAATGATGGCAAGTAAATCGGATAAACATGGCAATGATATCCGAAACCCTAAAGGAGGCTAAAACCCTAGCTTTCCCCCCAAGTTACCCTCTCCTATAAAAGGAGAGGTAACCCTCATTCAACCGGTATGATTATAAATCAACCGAATACACATACAACACATACGATCACGGATCGACCAAAAACCCTAACTAAAGTCGAACACGATTCGACAACCATTCAATCAATCCTAGATTGGCGTAAAGGAGCACCGCTCCTACCTTCGGGGAATCGCCAACAAACCCTTAAACCTCAACCATCTCTCCACGATCGAAGCCCTTGCCGGAATCATCAACTATGCGGTTTGGTGCACATTCATTTGGCGCCATCCGTGGGACCACACTGATTCATATCAAAAAACCCACCATTAAACCACACTATGATCCGTTGTACCAAGCTAAAAAGATGATAGATCACCGTAAAGGAAAACTTCGACGAACGACAAATTCCCTTTATATCGACATATCAATACAACACACAAGATCTGCTGATTGAGAATTGGCGGCCACGTGAATTACGTGATGAGTAAATATATTAAATATATTATTCATATATTACGGCTGCCATTATATCAACACAGTAGATATATATAATATCTTGTCATCAATAAAGCATGCCATCGAACATCATGAGAGTACCGGATCCGATACAAATATTGACCTTTAACGGTTATACTTATTTAATAAAACCATCTCCATGGTACAAAAACTAATAATAGTAAAAGAGAAAGATCGAGATGGAGAGTCTGCTTCGCTGCCTATCCTGCTCCAGATCCAGATGGATGAACCAACCCGAAGCCTTCAGCGACCTTCGGAAACCTCCGACAGTCTTCACCAAGCTTCGGAAACCTCCCGGCCTTCGACGAGCTTCGGACACCTCCATCAGCCTTCAGCAAGCTTCGGAAACCCCCCGAAGAGCCTTCGACGAGCTTCGGACATCTCCAGCAGACTTCAGCGAGCCTCGAAGACCCTCCTCAGTCTTCGTGGAGCTCTCAAGGCCTTCTACAACCTTCAGCGACCTTCGGAAACCTCCGGTAGCATTCACCAAGCTTCGGAAGCCTTCGACGAGCTTCAGAAACCTCTATTAGCCTTCGAAGACCTACGAAAACTTCCGACAGTCTGTAGCTACGGTCAGAAATCTTATAAAGTCTCCAGCAACCTTCGGAAGCCCCCAGCGAGCTTCGAAGGATCCTTACAGCCTCTGGCATCCTCCAACAGCCTTTCCCGACGTAGATCCCGATAGAGAGCTTAACCCAAAGCCTCTGACAGCATTTGGTGATCTATAAAAATGTCCATAGTCTCCAGCGACCTTTGAAAACTTACGACAGCCTTCAGCAAGCTTCAGAAACTTCCGAAAGCCTTCGATGAGCTTCGAACATCTTCTGCAAGCTTCAGCAATCTCCGAGAGCCTTCAGCGAGCTTCGGAGACCTTCGTCAGCTTTTAATGAGCTTCAGACACCATTAGTAGCCTCCAACGTGCTTCGAAGAGCTCCCACAGTCTTCATTGTGCTTCGAAGACCTGCTACAGCTTTCAACGATAGTCAGAAATCTTATACAGTCTTCGCCGAGCTTCGAAGACCTTCTACGGCCTCCAGAGATTTCTGACAGCTTTCAGCAAGCTTAGAAAACCTCCTAAGGCTTCCAGAGACCTACGGAGACCTCCATAAGCCTTTTAGCGAGCTCTGGGAACCTTCGTCAGCCTTCGGCGACCTTCGGAAATCCCCGACAGCATTCAGTGACCTTCAAGAACTCTCAGCAGCCTTCGGTACTTCCTTTTATCAAAGTAAATTCGATGCAATAACTTGTGGAATTGGCGAACAAGGAGTACAGTCTAAAATCACGACCCTAGCAGTCCATAATATTAGACTGGGGGGCTAATGATGATATATACCTCACCTTCGATGACGTTGCGCGACCAAGTTCACAAATCTAGGAGCGAATTTCTCTTATCACGGAGCTCCAAAAGGTCACACATGCAATTTCTCTCTCCCCAAACCTCAGGACGTGAGGTAAAAACTCTCCAACTAAACTATATGGGCATTAAAATCCCAAGGTATGCACTAAAACCATGATCTTTTATATTTTGCCTAAAGGTGTATATAGCTTGTATAATGGTCACCTACGTGATAGTTTAAACCATATACCACAGCTTACCCACGGCTCAATTCGTAAGGCATAAGCCTCATAAACTACCAACCCTTAAAAGGGTTGATATACTGAAATATCCCCGTCAATATAAAGTCACGGACATGGTTTTCTACTCTTCGTAGATCATACAACCTCCGTAGAGCAAAATCATCGGGTATAATACTTTCCCTTCATAACGCTTCCATGGAGTAAAACTCCGAAAGTAGGTTACCCCCTACACGATCTATTACCCAAAAATCAATCTATGCATCCTAGCATAGCATACCTAATATATACCCATACGACCTAGATACATGCAAAGTGCACCCTAAGGAAAACCCGAAACCAAAATATATCAGAGGCCACGAGCCTACGGTCTTGTATAAAAAGTCTTATCTAAGCTTAAGAAGGTCGAGACTACACTCTCACTTCTAGCTCATAAACCTTTTTTAAACGACCCTCTGCAAGCACGAAGGTCAACATATACACACTTTGTCACTACCCTTAAAAGCCTAAGAGGCTTGACGATACACCTTCCCGTAGATTCGGAAGGTCACACATAGACTACAACAATAATTTCCTTACAACATCTGAATATCCAAGGATTCACCCACAACACCTTCAACAATGTATAAGTCGAAGAAGTCCTCCTCTCATTCTCGTTGACACACCTAAGGACCGAGACAAAATCCTCCAATACCTTTTACTAGAAGGGCTTACCCAAATCGTTACCTAGGCCCTAGCCTCGCAACTAAAACACCAAACAAACTCAATCCCAAAAAAAGATACCCAAAAAAACTTAATAAAAATCCAAGAATACTAAATAGCATATAATTAGAGCCACAAGGATATAATCCTGAGGTTATATCACGTAGAAAATGTAAGACATGGAACATCGAAGGTGGTTGCCTTTGAAACCATGCAACAAAAATGTGAGACATGGAACCCCGCGGGTGGTTGCCTTCGGAACCATGCACTAATATTCCTAAACCTATAGGAACGTAGAACACCGAAAAAGAACACCCTTCAGAGTCATAAAACGAAGGAGATACCCCTTCTAGAAATCAAACACTTTAAAGGAATATTATATTCAACACGAATATGTACAAAATAGCCATAGCAGATACCCTTCACTCAACACGAAGAATACCTCATGTAACCTAATAATAAATAATAAATAAAGAGGCCAACGAAAAATAGGAAGGCAGTGCCCTCCGCAATTGGCCAAACATTGGCCCTAATTGAGACCACAACGTTTTATGTTATTCCTAAACTGACAAAATGGTGCAACCAAGCATCCATATAAGTCTTTATTAGATATTATGCTAACTCTTTGATCTCAGCTCACATTTGACAGTTGTTTAAATGGCGTAATGGCTTAACTACAAAGTTTAGACAAGCTTCGTAATGGCTAATTTATGGAGTCATTCATATGTGAGTACTGAGGTTTAAAGAAGGCATGATATAAAGGTTCCACCCTCGAAGGGACCAAAATCACGAATATACGACCTAACAAAGGTTTGAATTATTTTGTACACGACAAAGAGACTTATATGTCCAATGTCGTAAAACCTATGGCCCGAATAAGGTCAGAAAGCGGTGAACACACCCTCATCTTTAACCATTACGAAGGGTCGCTCCCTATCGTATTACCTATCTTACCACGTACGTATCCATTTACCAATAAAAGACATGCTACTAAGGCTCAATGTATGATAGGGACGCCTACATAACATATAGCCAAATCGTAATTGGAAGAACAAAACCTCCATAACGAAGCATGCACCAACGAAAAGACATGGAAAATACGAAGGTGATCGCCTTCGATACCATGCAGACCGTGTGACAACCGCCAAAATTTCAGGTTGACTATTGACTATTACATGTAATATTTAAATTTTTATAAAATGAATAAACATAGTATGGCATAATAAAACTGAACAAATAAATCTTAAATAAATTATGGACAATTATTGCCAAGCACTCAAATAGATATTTGAGAGTTGTTTATAAATACTTTTTCATACTTATACTATCAATAACTGTATTTATGAATAGTACCGTATCCGTGAATAGTAATCGTATCTAAAAATTGTATTTATGAATAGTGATCGTGAATAGTGACATGAATAGTACCGTGAATAGTGACTGTGAATAGTAACGGTGAATAGTAAAGGTAAAAAGTAAATTTTAAATAGTAAAGGTAAAAAGTAAATTTTAAATAGTAAAGGTAAAAAGTAAATTTTAAATAGTAAAGGTAAAAAGTAAATTTTAAATAGTAAAGGTAAAAAGTAAATTTTAAATAGTAAAGGTAAAAAGTAAATTTTAAATAGTAAAGGTAAAAAGTAAATTTTAAATAGTAAAGGTAAAAAGTAAATTTTAAATAGTAAAGGTAAAAAGTAAATTTTAAATAGTAAAGGTAAAAAGTAAATTTTAAATAGTAAAGGTAAAAAGTAAATTTTAAATAGTAAAGGTAAAAATAAATTATTAAAATGAAAGTTGTAGATCTTAATTTTCTGATCTTATAGAAACTTGAATTTTCTCAATAGAAGCTCGTATGGATAATTTAAGATTAAAGCAATGTATTAAATTATACTACTAGTATAAAAGAAATCTATCATTAGAAACGTCCAAGAGGTAGTGGGAAACACACTTTTGTTTACTTTATAATTTAAATTTTATAAATTATGAATCACGGGTTTATTTCACTAGATGTATGAAAAAAAAAATACTATATATATACATACCCTTTATTCATGATTAACTTTATAATATAATAATAATAATAATATTATCTGCACCTCAATTATGACTAACGAAACGATCCATTCTTGAAATGTTATTTTCTAAATCGGCATGTAATTTTATTATTATAATAATCAAACGAATGAATTCGTTCGCCTATAAATAGCAGACGATATAAAACTTTAAAACACACACCACTACATATTCTCTTCTAAATACTCTCTGGTATAACTATACAAGGCTTATTTCATCTACTTGATTTCTGCTATTATTACTAAGGTGAGTTTCTATAATCCCCTTTTCAACTCTTTTATTTATTTAGGGGCTGAGATACATGCATAAAAACTGTTTGTTATACTTATATGTATATTTACAAAATTATATATATTATATATATTTTGTAACTCCACTTTATTTATTTTACCTTCGGGGTAAAATACATACTCTTTACTGTTATGATGAACACAAGTACTCCAGAAATGTATATATGGTTGATTCTAAGTTGCTCTGTTCACTCAAAGTCCTCACTATCATGAACGATTAATTATGGAAACATAAACGTGGGTATATTGAATAGTACTATTGGGGTAGGCATCCCCATTCGTGTTGGTCATACCAACTGTATACGAATGCATTATATTTGGAAAGCTTAGGGTACCCTGAACAAGGTACCTACTTCAGAGGCAAACAAACACACACTTGTCTAGTTTCGGTTCATGAGCTTAGAACTTGTTATATACAGTATCTACTATTATATTCTATTTGATCCATTGTGTGATTAAATAGTTACTTTAAATCTTGTGGTTCATACTCTGCACTTTAAATAAAAACCTATGATACTCTTTGCTGATATTGTATCATAACACTTGACATTGCGGTAAGGCAATGGTCACACTGAACTCTGGTATTTTGAAATCTATATTTTCTATATGAAAAACTTATGGAACTCACCAGTTTTATGAAACTATATTTTCTATATTGAAAACTTATGGAACTCACCAACTTTATGTTGACGTATTTTAGCATGTATTCTCAGGTAACTAGACGATACATAATACATGGGACACTTTCCGCTGCATACAACATACTGGACCATGGCCTACCCTCAGACTCTAGTAAAGACTCATCAATTTGCTAAAGTCTCAAGTTACTGTTTAATATTGTTTAATATTAAATAAATGTTTTCATGAATAATATCTTTCATGAATTGTAATATAAATTTGTGAACAATGTTTTTATAAATGTATTTTAAAACGACAACGTTTTGTGTCGTTCAGTATATCTTGTGTTGTGAATCCATGTACGTCATATTCCGTCTAGGGCGGGGTGTGACAGCGTAAGAAAATGTGAGACACGGAATAATCGAATGGTGGTACCCTCGATACCGTGCATATACGCTGGATGGACTTTCAAATTTCCAGCAAACTTCTACACGACCACACGGAGGCCATATATGCGCCCCCGAAGGTCCAGAGACAACTTCAAAGCAATAAAAAGGTAGCTCGGAATGATGATCTCTTCATAATATATACTCGAAGCCTAAAGAAAGGACTTACGAATAATATAAAGAATAGTTCATCACCCGAAGCCCATAAAAAAGCTTGAAAGAGTCAACAAAGGATAGTGGCCAACATAAACCACTACCAAAATCAGAAAGAGAAAAGGGGATCCCTTGGGAACTTCAAAGAAACCTCCCATAAACAACGAGGATACCTCTAGCACCTTCGTAGATAATTACAAGAAGAGAATAGTCATCCAAAGACATCAGAATCGACAATATATGAAGAACATATCCCACGTAACTCTGAAACATCAAGGATCCTTCTCCACATAACGAGAAGCAAAATTCCTAAAGTCTGCAACATCTGCCCTACATCAAAGGAAAGAATCATAAGAAGATAACCATGTGGTCTACGGAACAAGGACACAACCACATGAAGAGTAATGGTACATCAAGTTCATCAATATGAGCAGTTACTAAACAAAGCAACAAAAAGTGGAACAACCCGGCGCAACGGAAATATGACCTCTAATTTGAAGGATACAACACTGGTTGTTTACATTATGCATAACAAAAAGATGCGAAGATACATTCAAGTTTTATGAGGAAGACCGATAAGAAGAAACTCTCTCATAGTATACCTTCATACCACCTCGACATTACTACGCCTAGCTTTATTCACCGCGCAAGACGCTCACGTCTCCCGCGTCAACCTATCCAAAAAATAAATGGCAAACGACCCCGTCCCGAGATAGCCTTCGCTCAAAGGAACTATACCCTACGAAGCAAGTGCATTAACTCACTAAGGACACCATGCCACCACCGAATCAGAAGCATAGCACTTCATGATTATCCATACCATAAATATATTCCCAACTTTCTCCGTTAAAAGACTCACCGGTCTCCGTAAATCCACGCCCGCTTAAAACTTCATCACAAAAAAGTGAGATTCGAAGATCAAGGGTCTCTAAAACAAAACAACTGATCTTCAGAAAAGATCACGTCAAGAGCCTTCGTGAAAGTACCTTACAAAGATCGCTCACTACCTTATCTCATTTGACAAAAGTCACCATTCGCAAATCACTTTCGCACAAAGAAAGAAAAGTTACCTGAGCAAGTAGCGATCAACAATGGCGAAAAATATTTAAAGGTATAATAAACGAAGCCTCATCCAAACCGTCTGATCAACTATTACAAATTACCACTTGTCACTCGAATGAAAATATGTAGAAACAGTCAACATTGGATGAAACTAAAGATCTATCAAAATTGAGCATCTCTAGTCCTCCGAGCAAAACTCTTAGCAAAGCTTATTCGGACAAAATTGTATGAAGACCGGAGCGTTAGAAGACGAAGAAGTGGAGTCTAAAATCACAGCCTTGGCAGCCTCTAATATTAGACTGGGGGGCTTGACGATGTACCCCTCCGAACCATGATACGAAGACCACCTAGCACGAAGCTCGAAGATATTAATAATAATTAAATAGCTAAAGATAGCTACAAATCCCTTCCTAAAATATAGTAAATCATATCCCAATTATAAAGAGGATAATGATGGCAAGTAAATCGGATAAACATGGCAATGATATCCGAAACCCTAAAGGAGGCTAAAACCCTAGCTTTCCCCCCAAGTTACCCTCTCCTATAAAAGGAGAGGTAACCCTCATTCAATCGGTATGATTATAAATCAACCGAATACACATACAACACATACGATCACGGATCGACCAAAAACCCTAACTAAAGTCGAACACGATTCGACAACCATTCAATCAATCCTAGATTGGCGTAAAGGAGCACCGCTCCTACCTTCGGGGAATCGCCAACAAACCCTTAAACCTCAACCATCTCTCCACGATCGAAGCCCTTGCCGGAATCATCATCAACTATGCGGTTTGGTGCACAATCAAATAAGTAGGTTGAATTAATGATAAAAAAGAAAACCCTAATTTTATTTTTTTATCAATTTTCGATTTTTATTAAAAATAAATAAACAAATTTTTTTTAATTAATCAAACCAACCCTCAAAACCCCCCTCAAGTTTTGAACTTTGTAACTAATATATCACATAGTAGGCTCGTGATACCACTGTTAGGATTCATAACTATTATCAAGAACAATTACACGAGTACGCAACGGAATAAATCATATGCAATATAATTAATTAACAAAGTAAAAGTGAATGTGTACCTTTTAGCTTAGCTTCCAATAGTAATAATAATGATGATTATTATTATTTAGGGTTTAAAGTAAAACCCCTCTACGATCGCACACACGACATGTCGAACAATACCCGAATATTGCTAGATCTTGAATCACCAAAAGCCTAAAACTCATAGTTTGCTTTTATTGTTGGTTTTGATGGACACAATCAAGAAACATAATTTATATGTTTCTGCCGAACTCAAATCCCACAAACCAAGTTATTATTATCATTGATATAATATTTGATGTTGTTATCTTCGGTTTTTAGGTTTCGATCGAGAGAAGCAACCGAATATATTTGAGTTATATTTTTTTTAGGCTTAAACTATTAGGGTATATATATATATAGTCAAAAGTTAAAATGAGAACTTAATTTTGCGAGAACTCATTTCTTATTAATATGTATAAGGGTAGTATTGTAATGTAACAATTAATATTTTTAAATAAAAATTTAAAAAAAATAACCCTTGAGATACTCCGTTTTATTAGTAGTAACCTATTCTTTTTCAATTAAATATTATCACCATCGTAATTTTAACTTCTAAAAATCCTCACTTCACCTTCATCATAAATGTTTTTGTTTTATATCCAAGAGATTCGCTTGCAAAGTGAACGGATCAACTTTTTCTTCGAAGGTTTATCTAAAATTCAACTTTTAAATAATTTTGTTTAATAAAATTCTATTCCAAAAAAATATAAACATATAAAAAAAAATTAAAAATAGTTATAAGATTTACATTTCCACATGTGTGAACCGTATGCCTTACACATGTGTAAATATATGTATCAGCTAAAAGGTATAATTTGTTATACTGTATTAAAAAAATGCTTATACATGTGTACTAGCTAAAAGATATATTTTGTTATAATAAAAAAATTATTTATACACTTGTGAACATGATCATTCACATGTGTACCATGTAAAAAAATTTATATGATAAAAAAATTATTTAAACACTTGTGAACATGATCATTCACATGTGTACCAAGTAAAAAAAAAACTTTTTTTATATAATAAAAAAATTATTTAAACACTTCTGAATATGATCATTCACATGTGTACCAAGTAAAAATATGTTTTTTTATGATAAAAAAATTATTTAAACACTTATACAATGAATCAATTATTAGTTGTTCAAAAAAAAAACCAAAAAAAAACAATGAATCAATTATTATTAATTAATTACAAGAATAAGTTGACAAATTTCAAACATCAAGTCCACGATATACGGACGTGAGTTTCGGTTTTACGAGTAATTCATTTTCATCTATATTCCAAATATGCCCTTCTATCAAATGTTATTAATTAGTAAATTAATTTACATTTACAATAATTACATAAATGTCATTAATTTTATTAACCTTTGATCTAGTTAATCTAATGGACAAAAATGGTTCTCGTAGTTCTCGACAAATTTTTAGTTCTCACAATAACACAACTCTCTCTATATATATAGTATAAATATATCCTTAATAACTTAACCTTCAAGCTAACATCTTTTGACTTGGACTAGGATTTAATTAATAATTACATTAATTATTAATTAATATTTAATAATTAATAATTCATATTTATTAATTAATAAATAATTCTAATTAACATATCTAGTTAATAATGTCCAATATCATTTCTCTCAATTTTGTGATTATAAATATGTAGATACAATTACCAGATATCTAAGTGTCATCGCGTGTGACCCCGTAAGCTTAAATATTTTCGGATATGCGTTTATTTAACGTGATCATATTCTAACCGCTCTGAACTTAAGGCCAACAGTATCTTGTTCAAAGCCAGTTTGACAACTCACAACATGGATCAAGTAATACAACAAAAATTTATTTATTTAGCCTATGCATTGTTGGAGATAAATAAGTTATGCCAAATACTCTAGGATCTATTTTGCATAATTGCATCAATCATTGTTGTAAATTGTACACGGAAGCATGCAGCAGGAAAATTAATATACTGATTAAATCATCACTTCGGATTTATTTTATTAATAAAAAAAGTTTTTCTTTATGAAAGGGGAGTGTAACATCTTATTGTTTTCAAGCAATGTGATTGTAGAGCCTTTAATCGAGTTGACAGGATGTTATTGAGAGTGCTTTAAGCTCATCCATAGATCGATGGAATATAAGAAGAGGAAAAGGTTACATACTTTTTAATAAGGTCTCTAAATTGTTTTAAGGTCTTTAATCAAAGAATTCAAGACTCATTTCCTCTAATATTACAATCTCTGGTCATTTGATAACTAATCATCAAAACTCAATGCCCATAATTAGTTCCTTCTATACCCCTTGCTTAACCTCCATTTTGAATCGAATTTGATTTGCCTTGCATTTGAACCAAATATTAATCTCAAGCTTAATATACTTCAATTCATTTAGTGTTTTTTGGTTTCAACATTGCTTTGAGTTGGGTTCCACTTTAAAGATTTTGATTTGTCTTGCATTTGAGCCAAATATTAGGGAGAGGGTGTCAGGATACACCGACTCACATAGAGGCGGAGTCAGGGATTCATGTTAAGGGGGCTCGATGACGAAAAATATGTTTAATTTTGATATTGTTTTCTAATAATGAAAATGTAGACGCATACTTATTTAATCTCTACAAAATAAGATAGGAATAATTAGAGTTAAATTTGTTTTTCACATAATTGTGGATCATGTAAAAGGTTTTGAACATTAAAATGATTGTTATTATGATATTTAATTGTGATTTTGAAGTATGCATCACATGTTATATGATAAAATGTTAGAATAATGTTCAATACATATTTTAGCTATGTAATAAAACTGAATTAGAGTTTCAACGGTCAAAATATATGGTATCACATGTGGTTTGTGAAACCAACTAACTCCAAACGAAAGAAAAACCGAAGAAGTGGCGGTCGTGTTTTCTCTCGTTTTCACCCAAACCGATTCCATACCAAGCTCCACACCTTCCCCCCTTAATTAAGCTTTAATATTTTTTTTTTGGGCTCTACATATAAATACTATTATAATGTGATGTAATAATAAACAGCTATAAAGTTGATGAGTAAACGACTAGACAGTTCACGTTGAGTTTGTGAACTTTTATCATATACTTAAAGCATCCAACTTGAACTAATAAACAATGGTTGGCGGAGTTCAAATCTCTCACTACTAACAGGGCTGATTGCTTGATCGAAAGTGAAAAGGACTCATTGCCTGACATAAAGTGGAACATTCTAAAATATTAGATTTATGGAATGCTTGGTTCATATTAAGGAATGGCAATGGGAAAGGCAAAAGGTAGTATTCCTTTCATTATTAATGTTGTTTGGTTTATAAATGTATATCAATTAAACTAGATGTTAGATCCGTGTCCAACACTGGACACGGACTTACGACATTATCAATATTAGATGTTCATACATGTAATTCATAAAAGTTTGTAAGTTCAAAGTTGAAGATATAAGTAAAAACTAAGTGTTCAATTCAAATGTCAAGAATGTTAAGCTAATAGAAAGGAAACTAATGTAATAAAGGAACATTAGAAGCATATATCTCTTCATCATTTGCAAGATTTCTTTATAGACGATATTTGTTGTAGTGTTTTTTGTCCTCTCATCTTTGTCACATATTAACACCTTAAAGCCCCTTTTCGACTTAACTCGAGATACACAATATACATAATAGTTAAAGAAATATAATTACATATCTTAAAAGGTATAGTGTAACATTGATTTATATAAATAATTGAAAAACTACGGGAGGTCTTTTGAAATCCTATAAAATTGGAACTTATTATATCAAAATTATTATAACAAACATGAATGGATAATCTTCATCTTATGCGTAACAGAAATTTTTGGAGCTTCTGATCATTACTGTTACCATAATATGCATATGAATTCTTAAATTTAAATCATTTAAGGCAGCTTTTTCTCTCTATATAACTAAGAGAGGATAATTTTTTGATTAGTTGGCAATTATGAGAGAATGCCATGTAGGATTTTTCATTATGTGTCATACTTACATTAATTTCCTAATTTTAAGCATTCTTTTAAAAATTATTCTTTATCCTAATCATCATTAATTAATAATAAAAAAATTAAAAAGTAAAAAAAAAAACATAAGTCGACTCTTTTAATGATCGGCAAAACATAAGTCGGCTCTCTTTATCATCATAACTAAATATTTTGTATCTTTAATTATTTAATTTAGATTTTTATATTTATTATTCATACGAATAGGTAACTTTTGTTATTTACATTTTTATAAAAAATTTAAATAAAATTTTATCTTTTCTTTCCATCAGATTTTTTAAAAATAAATATTATCTACTATCCTTGAAAATCTATTATATATTTATATAATATATACCATTTCATTCTTAATATTATTATTATCACATAACTATTACCTCCAAAAAAGTTACTCCTATTGTAGGAGACTTGCTTGCTATTTTTTTATATTTTTTACCGTGTTTATGAATCCAGTTTATTAGTCAATATAGTAAGATTAGAATTTGAGATATCTTCATGTTTTCTTTTAATTTATTTTCATAAACAATTTTAGATTCAATCTACTATTTTGCATTAGTTTAATGCTTTGATAGTAAAGATTTGAGTAGTTATATGAGTATACATCTTCTTTTCTTTTTCTTTTTTCAACTAAAGCTATTATATTATTAACTTAAAAAATATACTCTGGTATAGTAATGTTCCAATACATTATTGTTAACTATATGAGAACTAATTATTTGTCGAGAACCATGAGAACCAATCCTATCCATTTGATTAATTAGATCAAGGGTTAATAAGAAGTAATGGCATTAGTGTAAATAAGTGACAATAAAATGCTTAGGAAAATACTGAAAGGGTAGAATAGGTATATGAATATTAATAACGTCTAAATTCAAACCTACATATGTGCTAACTTATGATTACCCGATCCTTTTCAATAGAAGTCGCCTAGAAATTCGCAACAACCTATTCAAGATTCAATGTGAGATAATTATGAAAACAATACCAATATGAAGCCAAAAATAATAAAACTATAATGTATTCACATGAACATCTATCATTTGAATGTGTTCGACGAAATCTTCCGGCATTGACATTGGCCGGGATGAGTTGGAACCTATTAGTTTAGTGTTTTTTTATAGGTATATATGCGAAATCAGATACAAAGTGGGTCGTTTCTTAAATTAGATGTATATGTGAAATTATCGAATATTGTAGCGTTTTTAAATGAGGTATAAAATAAACTTTTCGATGTACGTGTGTGTTTCGGTGTACACATGTGTTACGGTGTTAATATGTTTACTTTGGGATCAAAAGGAATATATGTGTTTCGGTGTACACATGTGTTACAGTGTGAATGTGTTTACTTTGGGATCAAAAGTAACATATGTGTTTCGGTGTACACGTGTTTTACGATGTAGTGAATGTGTTTATATGTTTGTATGTGGTATTGGGGAATGGTTGTTTTGTATCGATGTGAGAGGCAGATATTTTGCAAATGGAAATGTGAATTCCTTACATTGTTTTATACTATACACATGGCTAGTTTAATAATTTGAGATTGTCATGTGTTTCTCATATTGCCAGTATAGACCATAAGTTTCAATCTCACCGACGATTTTATTGATTCTGCTTTTTTTGTTTTAACATTATATTGATGATTCTGCTAGTGAAGATTGTTACATAATATGTTCCCTATAATATCATTGTCTTTAGTTATGTGGTTCACCAACTTTTCAGTTTATTGATGCTAGATGTTGATGATGTACGACTTTTCATGAAAATGGTAATTATAATATGACTATTATTTTGTAACCGCTATAACTAATGGAGCTATTCATGGGGAAATTTCATTTCCAATGATAATTATTTAAATTATATTTATTAGATTACCAAATTATCCCTATTGATATTAGTTCTCATGATTCTTGACCTTTTTTTAGTTTTCATTTTATCTTTTTACTATATATATATATAAATATATTATGGTATAGTTATTGTTCCAATGCATTATTGTTAAGTTTATAAATACTATATGTTATTCTGTGCATTCCACACTATATGTTATTTATGAGTATTACATAAATATATTAATTTGCGACCATATTATTATAAAAACATATTTCAATGCCTCATATAATTAATACTAAACTATTATTTAAAATTATATAATAAATAAAAACTTTCAAATTTTAAACTTAGTCGCGTACTTATTTAAGTTATTATAGAGTAATAATTACATATCGATTATATCAAATTATTTTAAGATTTAAGTAAATATGATATAGTTAAAAGTTTTTACCATGCAACGCATGAGTTTAATTTAGTTAGATTATATATATAGACTATAGCATCATTGCTATAAAACAAAATTTACAGTGTCACTCCACATCAATAATTATAAAAATATCTTGATTCTTAATTAATGAAATTTCAGTTTTAAATCTATAAAGAAGCGACACTTTAGCAAAAGTATGTGTTAAAGAGATTAAATCAATAAACAATTTTATAAATCATAATTGATTGAAAAGAAACATATGATTAACCACATACACTTTTAGTATTTGGTGCACGTAATGGGAGATTTAAGAGTTATACCTCAATCCATGGAAACGGCAGGTAAATTATAGCTCATTGACGGCAATGTCAAATAACTCGGATGATTTTAGAGTTTCGTTTTGAATAAAAGGTTTGTTGCTGTATGGGTTTATCGACTGGATAATGGGTTTGTTGTTGTATTTATCCATATATCTATAGCAACCATGAAATCTTTTTTTTACTAAAATCTTTTTTTTACTAAAAATTAGATGATGTCATAAGCGAAAGTCAATTTGATAAATCGAGCGATGTGATTGGCTGATAAGTCATTAGTTCAACTGTCTTATAGTATATACTAGATATAGATTACATAAATTTAACTTTTATTTAAAAAATATTTATGAAATGCTAACATCTCAGATTATAAGAAAAAAAAATTGTTCCTCTGGAAAAAAATTAAAAGGAATTTAATTTTTATGAATGTTCACATTTATGTTAAGACATTATAGTAATTACATTTAACTATGACTATAATAACTAAACTATAATATATACCAAGTATCTTATACACGATTACACGTAGTTGATTTTAATCATGATTAAAATATGTATTTTATGCTCTATATTATATTGGATATTTTAAAAATATTGTCATAAGTCATTTTTGGAAGTTACATAAAACATATGAATTCGGAAGTTACGAAGTGAATGCGGAAGTTGTGGTTAATTAGGAGGTTATTTAACTAACTCCACTTAGGTGGGTTGGTCAGGGGTATCTTTTAAATCTACTATGTGGGCCCCGGAGGTGAGTTTTTTCCAAGGTCTCGGGTTCGAGTATTGGGTTTCTCATCTCAAGGTATTTTTCATGAGGAGGGGGTTGGAGGTCCAGCAAATCGCTGGTTAAAATTGCCTCCAGCACGTCTGAATCGAAACTAACTTTACAAAAAAAATAAAATTAGGAGGTTATTCATTACCTAGTTTTATTACCCCCAATTTAGTGAGGAATGTAGTATTATATGGTAATGGGTAATGATTACTCAGTGAATAACAAACCAAGCAACATTAATAAGAAGCAAACCTAATAGAGTGTATATTAAGAATTTGATGTTTGTAAAAAAACAAATATATTTTTGAATAATATAAATGTTATATATAGTTTTTTAGTTCTCTATGTAACAAATTTACTTATGCAATTGTTGGATTATCAAAACCAACAAGGAATTAGCCTAGTGGTAAGGCAAGCACTTGGTGACCTTAAGGTCTCAGGTTCGATCCCCGCTGGGGACAAAAAATAATTCCTTTAAGGTACCCGTTACCAATGAAGCCTAGACCCATATGTGAAGTTTAAATACGCGGGTTCGATCCTTCGGGGTGCCCAGATCATGTGGGGATTAGGATGAAGGTATTTTACCGGCATCATATGGCTCATACGGGGTGGGTCGATGGGTATCCAATTGTGGTACCGGGGCTAGGGTTCCCCCATTACCCTTTTTTTTAGATTATCAAATATTAATTAATAAATATATGTGAAAATTTGTTTTAACATAGATGTTAACAAATTTTTTGATATATTTGTAGATATACGAGTAATATAGTTTATTTTATTAAAGACGTGAATATAAATTATTATATGATTGTTTACATCATCAATTGAAACATTTATAAGTTTTAGAATTTTTTGGGAAATATGTTTTTAGTAATTTAATTATTAGTAATTATGAAAAGCTAAAAAGTGTTAATAACTAATTAAGTATTTAGTAAGATTTATTCTTTAATAAAAAACTAAAAATGTAAATTAGTTATGGAAAACAAAATAATGTAAATTAAAGAGAGTTTCTTTTAATAGTTATCAATATACTAGTTAAAGTTTGTTTGTGGGTAATTTAGTCATAATAAATTAATTTAGAAAATGTGATTGATCAATTGAGGTTAGAAGTTGTCTTTTAATATAAATTAAAATAAGATAAGATTAAAATTAAGATTAAGATAAAATAAATAAAGAATACGATTTGTAAATTTATTCCCTAAATTTAAAAATCAAATAAATTTTTTGTCGGATCCCATGAAGGAACACCGACAGATACGGTACCACATGGGGCGCAAGAGGGGCCAATGTCCCCCTTGAAATTTAGATTTTGCCATGTATTAATTTTTTATGGAATTTTAAAATTTTCCCATAGGTTTTTAATATTTTGCCCCCTTTTAGATATATTTTTCATGGATTTTTTAAATTTGCCTCATTTTTTTTTCTGGTACTGCCTCTGAACACCGATACACCATCTAGTATTCTAGTCCCTGTTTAGTCCGAGTCTAGCCAAAGCCATAAATTTGAGTTTCGTATATTTTATAGACATCTTCATAATTTGATTATGGAATGGGACTGGTCAAAGACACATTTCCCACACGTTTATATTTCATCGGGAAATCATGTCCACAATTTGAGTATTTGACACATATAAACCATATGTCCAATTCGGATTAGAATTTCCAAGCCTTACATAGTGGGAAATTTTGACGTCATTGAAGAGGAACATATGTATATGTTTTTATAAAAAGGAAAATCTTATTGTGGTTACCCTCTAGTAATATATTAGTTAGGGAGGAGGGAGTGGTCACCTACATACATTTATACATACATATTCTATATATATATAACTAGTATATATATAAAAGACGTCGCTTGGTTTCCGTGCGCGCATCCTTTTTGACCAATATAGTCCCTGCTGTTAAATAATCTTACAACAGTGGTCCCCAACGTTAAAATGCTCACACCTTTTTTGACGATTATAGTCCCTGCCGTTAAATACTCTTACAAAAATGGTCCCCAACGTTAAAATAAATTAAAAAACTCTAACAATCATTAACGGATATTAACTCATGTTTGGGTGTTTAACGGGGGTTACAATAACGGTCGCAAATCACGTCCTTTTTGGGTGTTTAATGACATTAACAATAACGACTGCAAATCAGGTCCTTTTCTCTAAAGGGAGTTACGTCCTTTTCTCTAACGAGTGTTAATGATCGTTATATGCTATTTTAGTATCTTTCGAGAGTTACAAAAAATGGGTCCATTTTTCTAACGGGCGTTGTAGTGTAGTTTTTTTGAGAAATTAGTATTGTCTATCGGTCGCCTAATTTAAAAAAAAAACGTTTTTGCTTTATACCTTTAACTAAAATTGTTGTTCTTTCAATTGTTTTGGCTTTTAACAATTTATTTTACAAAGTTAATATGGTATCCGCGTTCATTTGTCTTTCTATTTCTACATTTACTTATATGGTACTTTCCATTTCTTTTTGTATTTTACATATAATAGTATAATTTTATTGCGTTTTCACATTTTTTATTGTTGCATGAATAGCATTCGTTTTTTCTATTCCTTCAACTATTCATAGAATTTATCATGTAAATGATTACTATATCTTACGTTTGCATATGACAACACATTTCCAGACACACGTTTAAATAAAGAAACAAATGAATGTATCTCCCGTTTGTATAAGGTTTTCTGAAAGTAATGTTATGTCTCCCGGGGCGAAGCCCGGGTAACATAACTAGTTTATATAAATCGTCACAAGTTTTTTGTGGCCCGCGTTTCTTCGAACCAATCACACGCTCCTCTCTCTCTCCCTTTCCCTTCACGCGGTGTTCTTCCCGGTTTTGCACATTCTCTCTCCTTCGATGAAGTGGTGGCGGCGGTGTACCCGCGCGGCGCCGGTAGCGGTGAAACCAAACCCCGCGCCCACTCCCTCCCCCTAGATGAATTAAAAAATCAACCAATAAAATCCTTACAACTCAATTTAACCTTTCAACCCTCCCAACCATTTTTACTGGCGCTCCATAAATTTTCAACCCTCCCAAATTTATTTATTTTTCTTTTTTCTTTTTTTATTAAACTAAACAATTTAATATAAAAACTTAACATTTTTGTTGATGCATGTTGATGTGACAACAGCAACTTAGATTTGATTATGTCTTATTCATTTATATGTAATTGATAGATTATGGACTTCGTGTTTTAGTAATAAGATTCAATTTTACAAACGAATTAAGGATTCAATGGATTAACATTAAAAACGAAATTAAACCCTAAAAAAAATATATATATCAAAACCGAATGAGTTCATGTAAAAATTGGGCAAAAACAAGAATCGAGAATTGGGGATTTATGAATGACGATGCTCAATAATATACCTGAATCACTTATTTGAACAATAATCGAGACAACAAGTAGAGAATCAAATGAAATCAAGTGATTTAATTGATGAAAATATGGGGGTTTATTCAGCTTAAGTTCGTTGGTCTTTAAGAATGAAGGTAATGAGGAAGATAAAACGAACTAAGTTGATATTTATATAGATGGTTAAAAGATGGGTCAAAACGGGTCGGTTAGGAATTCGGTCGAAAATATGTAAAAACGAAGTTAAACTTCGTAAGATCAACTGGAACGAAGATAATACTATCTTCGTTAAAAACAAGAAAACGAAAATAGATGAGACGAAGTTAACATTATCTTCGTAAGAACAAATTTGTACTAAGCCAATTTTCTTAAGATCAATACTGAACGAAGTTATTACTATCTTCGTAAGAACAAATTTGTACTTAGAAAATTTTCCAGATTTTTCATCACTAACTCTCCACGATGCGACCCTTTGACCTAATCCTGTACATAGCAACAACTCGTTAAAAGCAACTTGTTCATGCCTTGTACCAAAAGGTACCACCATCTAAAATCATCATCATAATGTAAGTATTTTACAAACATTATAATCTTGAATTAAAAACAGAACCTCAAGGTCTAAAATCAACCATTAACAAACCTGAAAATAATCAATGAACATATTAACAACGATACCAACCACGACCATGATACGGAGAGTATGTCTCTAATCATTGAGATGCTTGACGGCCAACCATCTTGAAACACTTAAGTCCCATATTAGATGCCGTCTACAAAATTAACAAACAATGAATAGTCCAAAAATCCAATGAAGAACTTTATAAAGTTTCCGAAATCAAGTCATAAGTCAAGGTACGGGAATCAAAAGAAACATGTATCAACACTGATTATTTTCACTAAATACATGAAATGTAAAGTAAATAATACTCTAAAGACAGATTCATGTATTCTTCCTTCACGTGCTCATATTTGCATCACAATATTGTCATTTCACACCAAAAATCTTGTCTCCACAATATCATCAGTATGAATAACACATTATTGCAACAAAGATCAGCACTCCAACTTTATCTTCTTAACCTGAACACTGCACACTTACCAAAAACTCATTAACGCAACAAGAGCAAAGGCACAATAATGTAGAAAATTCAAGTGAAAACACACAAAAATTAGGATTAACAATGATGAAATACTCAAGATTCTAATAAAAGATCAAGTGAGGTCATTCCGTTGTCAAACCCTAAAAATCACCAAATTATTAATTAAATTCATAACTTGTAAACACTGAAACTTGTGATAATTCAAATAACATTGACTTGTCATATAAGATTTAAAAGATCATTTTCTAAACTTAAACAAATTAATGTCCATATCAGAAAATCTTCTTTGAACTAAACACATAACCTCATCAAGAATTCAAATGAATGAATTCAGCAAAACATATACTCAACAGAATTTAAGTAGAATCTCTCGTGCAATAAGAACTTATGAAAATACTTATTTTGACTCAATAAAATAGAAAAATAAATAAGAATAAAAAAATTACAGAATAATAAACTAGTCTATACACAATAGTTATCTTAATTTATTCATTATTTACATGTGACTAGGGTACTGCTGATCAGATCAGATTAGCATTTACATAAGCCTACCTGCGAGAAATAATTCTCTTATTATTAGTTATGAACAGTGATCCAAAAACGATTACCAATATGTTTGTCCTCTTAAACACTCGGTACTTCCAGTCTCCTTTTTGGTTTGTGGCATTTTCGTATTACTTGAGCCAAGGACAGTCACCATGTAACCTAGTAAGTTACTCATGCCACAATTTTAGTTTGCGAACTTATGTGCCCCATATTCAGATACACTCTCACAATCGAAATAAGCACTAAGATTAAGACATTTGGTAATTAAAGTGAGAAGGTCTTTAAGAATCAAGTCAGCGGTGACAGGTCGGTGATTCCTCACGCGGAAAGCGACTTAACTTGACTCACGTACGGAAATATACTCAACATTGCATAATGCCAAGTACTTGCATATTTGTGACATTGATTTTACTTTAAAGCACTTATGAAAACCCATGACTTTCTATGAGATCCGTGTAGCAAACTTTCTGACAACCTATCCCAAGTTGGAAACTTTAGGTAGGCTAGGTATACAAAGACACCCCAAGGACTTACTTGTTCGAATCTCAAAGGCCACATTAGCTTCATATTTTCAACAGATTTAGTTTTATTTAGATATTTGCATATCTTGTCACAAATATACATCCAAAAAAGCAATACATACACATGTATGTACCCGAGACCTTCTATATAAAGACCAAATATACATAATTACAGTGCAAAATCTTTCATAAGATTTAAAGGACTTGTCTATTTTACGAACAAGCATTCTCAGCCATATATCTGAATACGTTTCCCATAAGAACATTGTATATATTTAAGTTCAGATTATAAGGAAACTTTGGTACTTTGTGCCTATCGATACATCATATAATGGTATCACTGAACTGAGCATTTTAAAGTACAATTAAGTAGGCTTAAAAGCTAAAGTATCGTCACGTCTAAACATGTAGAGCAGTAACCTTACTTTATTTATTTTATTTTTGGTTTTTCTATTTTTCAGATGTTTTTGTATTTTTCTGACACTAGATATATACAGACTTATACTAAGACAACTCTTTTTTTGTATTTTTGACTCTATCTATGTACGACTTAAACTACTAAGACACAAAAAGAAAAATTTAAGTTCTTTGAGAGAAACTACTCGGCATCCTTCATACCATTGAGTTGATATAACAACTCATGACGAGGTCTATCAAAAGCTTTAGTATAAAGATCAGCAAGGTTATCATCAGTAACAACCTTTTCTAAATGAATAAGCTTTTTCTCAAACAGTCACGCAAAAAATGATGCTTTATATCTATGTGCTTGGTGACTTTAAAGTTTTTCGGATTCTTAGTAATATCTATGGCAGACTTATTATCAATACAAATAGGAGAGTCTGAGATATCCATACCATAGTCGCGCATTGTTGCTGTATCCAAAGTACCTGAGAACAGCATTGACCAGCAGCTATGTACTCTGCTTCACAGGTAGACTGTGCAACAGATGTCTGCTTTTTTCACTGCCACGATATAATTCTCCCCCCTAAAAGTTGACATCCACCTGACGTTGATTTCCTATCCGAACTGCAGCCACCATAATCCGAATCAGTATAAGCTTTGAATTCAAAGGAACCATGCATGGGATACCAAAGCCCTAGACGAGGCTTGGCCTTCACATAACGAAGAATCCTTTTCGCAGCTTTCATATGTGACTCTTTCGGATTAGCCTGATATCTAGCACACATACAAACAGCAAAAGTAATGTCTGGACGTGAAGCCGTCAGATACATCAAGGAACCAATGATAGCCCGATATTGAGTTGCATCGACTTCTGGATCATTAGTCTTATCAGGACACAGCCCATGATTAGTCTGAATGGGAGTAATTGCATCTTTAGCATCGGTTATTCGAAACCTGGTAAGAAGATCTTGAACATACTTGCTCTGATGAATAAAGAACCCATCCTTCAGTTGATCCACCTGTAATCCAAGGAAGAAAGTTAATTCCCCCATAGCACTCATTTCGAACTTAGCCTTCATGCTCTGCTCAAACTCCTTGCACATGTTCTTATCAGATGAACCAAAAATGATATCATCAACGTAAACCTGTACAAGCAAGTAGTCCTTCCCTTTCCATTTGATGAACAACGTGCTATCAATAGAACCTCGAGTAAAACCATTTTCATGCAAATGAGTAGACAGTTTTTCATACCATGATCGAGGAGCCTGATGTAAACCATATAGAGCCTTATCAAGACGATATACTCTATTGGGGAAATCTGGATCCTCAAACCCCTGAGGTTGATCTACATACACTTCTTCTCTAATTTCTCCATACAAAAAGGCATTCTTTACGTCAAGTTGATACACCTTTATACCTTGATAACTAGCAAATGCCAGAAATAATCGAATAGCTTCTAGTCTAGCTACAGGTGCAAAAGTCTCATCGTAATCAAAACCTTCTTGTTGCTCAAATCCTCTAACTACCAACCGAGCCTTATTGCGAGTGACAACACCTTTGTCATCCTTTTTACAATGAAAAACCCATCGCGTAGATAAAGGAGATTCACCATGAGGTAAGTCAACTAACTTCCATACATCAAGCTTCCGAAACTGAGCCAATTCTTCTTGCATCGCCTCAACCCATGACGGATCTTTAAGAGCCATTCCAACATTTTTAGGCTCAACCTGAGAAATGAAGCAAAAGTACAAGTACCAAGTAATTGCCCCAGAATCCTTAACTTCAGCAAACATACTTGACAAATTTTTCCTATTCTGATTCCTCGTGCGAACAGAGGCAGAAGCATCACCAATGATTTGCTCTACTGGATGATCCTTGTTGACTCTTGTTTGAGGAACCGTGTCAACTGTAAGATCATTCCCCAAGTTAGTCTGGACATGATGTTCTGGAGTTTTAGGCTCTTCCTGATTTTCACCTTCTGTGTCGTCAGTATCATAGAAAGGATCATCAGGTAGCGGTATATGTAAAGGATCAGTAAGATTTTTAAGAGCAGTCTCTAAAGTAGAGTCTGCTTCTTTGGTCCCACTTGACTTCTCCAGATTTAGAAGCAGGCTTAATGAATGATGAAGAAACAGGAGAAGAGACAGGAACCGGCCCGCCTTCAAGTGGATCATGAAGAGTAACTACATTTTCCACAATCGGAACACCTGTAAAAGAAACAGGACCACGAAAAGAGGTGAAGACACCATCATAATCGAAGTCATTAGCAGGACCAATGTGTACAGCAGGTTTATGACTGACAATTACCACATTTGTACCAAAATTTACTTTGCCAGTTTTCTAATTGTACACACGCCGAATTGGTGTACTAGGTACATAACCTAAAAAGAAACCCTCCTCTGATTTAGGATCAAATTTACCCTGAGGAAGTACCGTAAGAAAAGTACAAGGAACACCAAATGGCTCAACATTTTGCAAATTAGGCTTTTTGTTGTGCAAAAGTTCATAACAAGTTTTCTTGAACCGTTTAACTGTTAAAACCCGATTTAAAATGTGACAAACTGTATTCACTGCCTCCCCCCAGAAAGTAACAGGAAGCCCTGAATCAGCAAGCATCGTCCTAGCTGTTTCTATCAAAGTTCTGTTTTTCCTCTCAGCTACTCCATTCTGCTGTGGCTCATACGGTGCACTAAATTGATATTGAATACCCTTGGTCAAACAAAAAACCGTAAGAGTATTGTTCTTGAACTCAGTGCCATTGTCACTCCTGATTCTCTTAACCTTAACTTCATGGACATTCTCAACTTGTCTAACAAAATCCATAAACCGGTTTGCGGTCTCGTCCTTTGTCTCAAGAAAAATACCCATGAGTACCTTGAGTAATCATCAGTGATCACCAAACAGTAGAACATCCCTCCAATGCTTCTTACGTTCACAGGACCAAAGAGATCCATATGAAGTAGTTCGAATGGTTTGGATATAGTGTTGTGCACCTTTGATTTATGAGGATTCTTGTGTTGCTTTCCTTTCAAACATGGTACACATTTATCTTTCATCCCAAACTTCTTAACTGGAACACCATCAACTAAACCAAGATTAACAAGTTCATTCATCTTCCGAAAGTTGATATGTCCCATTCTTCGATGCCAGAGGAGAGATTCAGACTCATTTGCTTTGCTCAACAAACAGAGGGGCTCCGTTGGATTATCAACACCTAAAACTAAGCCATAGATGTCTCTCTTCCTAAGAGCTCTGAGCATAATCCATTCTTCTGGAATAACGAAACCCGGCTTCAAGATGAATGCCTCCTTTTCTGTGAAATGAACATTGTTGCCCTTGTCACAGATCTGTGAGACACTCATTAGATTATGAGTAAGTTGTTCCACATAGTTTACTCTTTCTAGAGTAAGTTGTCCATTGACGACATCCCCCTGACCGGTGATGTTGCCGCCCTTGGATCCAGCAAAACAAACATACGACCCATTTATACCAGTAAAATTGGACAAGAGTGTCCTGTCCCCTGTCATGTGCCTGGAGCATCCACTATCAAGGTACCATAAATGGATTGGTTTCCTAGGAACTCCCTGCACATAAAATGAGAGAAATTAGTTTTCATTGGGGACCCAACCTTCTGAGGTTTGGGTCGTCCCTTCTCATCCCTTAGAATCAGTTCAGTCCAATACCCATTGCTAGAAGCCGTGGGTAGAACATGATTCTCATCTTGTCTTCTCACAGGAGAAGACTTCTGACCTCTCATCGGAGAAGTTCTAGGAGAATGAGGGCCATAAGAAGATCGAACACTTGAATGAATTTGGTCATAGAATGAATTTTGACTTTTAGGAACAGAACGATCAGGTCGTGGAGGTGTTTGAAAACGATTTGAAATCCTATGAACATTTCCTGAGGAACCTTTCAGTGGAGATTCACGTCGTTGAGGTATAGTAAACGGTTTTGGAGAAGATTGAACTTTAACCTCATAAACCTGTTTATTATTACCCAACCCCCTTTTTCCTTCTGAAGTGGAAGCCTTTGAAGGAGAACCTGATCTTCGAGGTCTATTTGGACATACACTATAAACATGACCCTTTTCATGACAAGCAAAGCAAGAGAGGACCTTGAACTTTTTGTTTGTATTTACCTTTTTATCGATACCTACAGATTCATTATTAGCACTAGTGTCCACTGACTTACTTGTTTTTCTTTGATTTTCCTTTTCAGGATCTTGTTTAGTTGGTGAAATCCTAGACTTCCTAGCACCATCCTTCTCATGTCTATCTTTACTTGAAGATTTCTTAAGTGCAGGCATTAAGATGTGCTTTAAAACCTTAGTTGCTTCTTCATTAACGGCTAAGTTATCTTCAAATTTTCTAATCCTAGACTGCTTAGGTAATGGAGTGAGACGTTGCTTACTTAATTTCTTCATATCCTCAATAGCAACATCCCAGACTTTATCAATCCTCTTATGGTCAATAGATTCTAATGGGAATTCTAACTCAGTATAGACCCTATTACTCTTATGAAGTGTAAAGTGTACAATACTGTCTTTCTGACCATAAGAAGTAGACTGATTTAAAGCAACACCTTTCATTTTCTCTTCCTTGTTAGGTTGAGAAGAAACTCCTTTAGACTCTTTTGTTCCCTCAGGCAACTTTGCCTCAGAAATTGAATCTTTTGGTTTACCATCTACAACACTAGGTTGAAGTAGGATTTCAGGAATATTAGGTTCAACAGGAGTATAGTTATTATTGAAAGGAGGAGGCACATCTTTATAAGAAATCTTAGCAGTTTCAAGACTCTTAGAAGAGGAATTCTCAAACTTTTTCATATGCATCAAAAGCTCAGAATGTCTAGCAGAATCAGATTTAGCCTTAAATTCCAAGATTTCTATCCTAGCATCAGCAAGTTCCTTTTCTATGGTAGCACACTTTCTAGCTAACAAGGAATAAGCTTCACTACTTACTCTTTCTATAGCCACAGAATGATTGACTTTATCTTTCATTGCTCTAATGTCAGATTCTAAGGATCTAATCTTTTCCTTGAAAAATTTTTCCTTATCATTTACAGTTAGACCCTTTTTAATTAATTTATCTCTTTCATCATGAGCAGTATTGACAACAGATTCTAATTTCTTAATTTGTTCATTCTTTTGTTCAAGTTCATCAAACATGCGATTAACAATTTTGCAAACATGAACAATAGTATGTAAAGAATAAGATACCTGTTGGTCTGCGTCTTTGCAATCTGCCATGTAAGCAACAAAGTCATCCACAGTCATGCCAGCCGGAATCTCAAAATCTTGCATCTGCTCCTCAATAGTCTTTTCACCTCTTTTCTGTGGCAGAATCATCTTTAACCTCAGCTGCTTTCACCTCTTCAGTAGCTTTCACTTCATCAAGGTTCTTGACTTCTTCTAACTCATTGTCAGATTCGGAATCAGTATCATATACACCAGCAGCAACAGATTCCACATTCGAACTTTTAGTATTTTCATACAATTGCTCTTCACTGTGGTAGACTGTGGTGTCCAAGAATCATCTGGAGAATCAACTATTTGAGCCATATCATCAAGAATTTCGGCCAAATAAGCGTTATTGTTCTCATCATGAGGAAGATTCCAAACATAAGAACCATCTGGTTGAACAGCTACTATAGCCTTGTCATTTCCAGTGACATTAGCAGTAGGATCATCAGTTAACAAAAGAGCTCTAGTAGGATTTTGATTGAACGGACGATTACCACCTCTATCTTGACGTGCAGGAGTAACATTTGCCTCTTTCTTAGGCCGTTGACATTCTCTGGCAAATGTCCAAAACCTTCGCAGTTATAGCATTTCACCTTTGACTTGTCAAATCCTTGAGTACCTCCTGTAAGCTGTCTTCCTGTTCTATTCATAAACTTTTGTACTCTCCTGGTGATCATTGCCAATTGCCATTTCAGATCCATTTCTTCAACATCATCTGGATCTATCTGATCGTAATCTTCATCAATAAGTGTTGGATCTGTGATTCTTCCTGCAACAAAAGCTTCATGTGCAGCACACATTGCAGCAAATACATTCATCCTACCCTCAGCTGATTTCATATTCATAGGCATGGATTTGTAACCCGCAGAAGAAGATGAAATGTTTCCGAATTTCATATTTCCAGTCTTTGCACCGTCATTAGCCCTTTTACCCCTGTTACCAGCATCAGTAGCCATGAATCCGGAAGAATCATCTCCATCCATTTGTGCACCACAATTGTCTGTCTCACCAGTATTACCAACTCCAGAAAAGAAAGCATTAACATCAGTTGTTGGATTTTTCATAGTGGCATGATAGAGAGATGGATCTGTGTGAAGTTGTCTTGAAGATCTTTTGCCTTATCCTTCATTTCTCTATTTCTTAGAGTGGATATAACTCCATCTATTCGAAGAGAAGCATAATCAGCTCTTTCTTGTAATCCATGACGAAATTCTCTGTAAGCTTTCGGCAAACCATCCAAGAATTTATCCACTATCTCAGTAGGAGTGTATCTAAGGTCAAAATAAGCTAATTCAGCAAGAAGATGTTGATATCTCAGTATAAGATCCTCAACTAGTTCATTCTTTGTAGCATTGAAGCAATCAAATTGTTTCTTAAGCATTTTAATTCTATTTTGCTTCAATAATGGATCACCTTCACAATGAGCTTCAATAGCATCGAACAATTGCTTTGAAGTCTTGTATTCTTGTTTAGGAAACAAGTGCACCAACTCTTGAGGAATGCACTTACGAAGTGTGGAAAGAGTCTTTACTTCAATGGCGTAGTTAGCCTTTTCTTCGCCCGTTAATTCTCCCACCTTGTATGTGGAAGTAACTCCATTCACAGTAAGAGTGGGCCATTCATAACCTTCAGTGATCATGAGCGACATGTTCAAGTCTTCTCGTTGAATGAAATCTTCAAATCGACCTCTCCACGCCCAAAAGTCAGCTAATGAAACTAACTTTGGTGGAGAATTAGTACGCCCTACCAGATGATCATGATAAACTAGAGAATTGAGATATTGGGCAACAGCATTGTTGGTTGAGGATGAAGAAGCCATAAGTGAAAAATACTGTTCAAACGAAGATAAGAATCGAATGAAATTAGATTAAATTCGTAGAACAGAGTTAGTACGAAGATAGCTTAATTTTGTGGACAAAAGATCTGAACGAATATAGCTAAGTTCGTAGACAAAGGATCTGAACGAAGATAAGTTAAGTTCGTGGATCAAATTCGTTTGAAGAAGATTCAAAACGAAAAGAAGATAACTTCGTTTTCTATCTTCGTTAGATGAAATTTAGAACGAAATTAAGTTAACTCGTTTGCTAACTTCGTTTCGCTAAGTTCGTAAGGTAAACGAACTTAACGACAGAAAGGTGTTCGGGAGGCTATTTTTGAGAAAATAACAATCAAACAAACGATCTCAACCCTTCGATAAGATATCGAATGGCTCTGATACCACTTGTGAGTCCCTTGATAGCCACTGATCGCTCTCGAGATCGTCTATTGTTATGTCGTGAGTGCGGAATCCTCACGAGATAACTAGTTTGATTAGTTATCGTATATATTGCTAATTATCTCAATATAATCAGCCTTATTTGATCTATCTTCGTTTTCTATAGCTTAGAAACGAACTTAGTCGCCTTTGGTGTGTGTGATATCAACTGGAAATACTCAATTTAGGTTTTCCAATCGTTTATATATGTTCACGATCGATATTGGGCCTGCTGGGCTTTGTTCTTACGAACTTAGCAGCCCAGTCCATAAAACGAAGATTATCTTCGTTAGTTCCTAACGAAGATTATCTTCGTTAGTACTAAATACCATCAACATCTATGCTTAGTTATTTTCCAAGTACTTTATGTACAAGAACCTAACATATATTATGTTTGTACTTGTATGATATACATAACAAACATCATATATAAACATATAAATAACACCAAAACATGACATTACATTTTTGTAATTAATTTTGGGCAAATCAAGTGTTCATCAATGTTTTAAGAATCAAATAGTTAATTTTGGAACAGACTGTCGTTCAGCATGACTACGAACTTAGACTTCGTTTATCTCTAACGAACTTAGGTTCTCAAACAGAATTTACGAACTTAGACTTTTCCTTCAACTAACGAACTTAGGAGTTTTGTGACAAACGAACTTAGTAATGCTTCTAAGCTATCTTCGTTCATTGTTACCCAACGAACTTAACACCTATTTCGTTTATTGTTATCCAACGAATTTAAAGTCTATCTTCGTTCATTCCTAACTAACGAACTTAAGATCTATCTTCGTACATTCTTAACTTACGAACTTAAAGACTAATTTCGTACAGTTCCAACTTATGAGATTATTGATTAAGTTCATCTAAGACTGTTATTCATTTCTTGTGCTAATCCTATAATTGTTTTTTACATTATGATCTGTTTTGCAGCAATGGCTCTTGCTCCACGTCAGTTCTTTAAGAAGCACAATCTGGCTTTAAATCTGGATCCAGATCAACATAATTGTGAACGCTATCATGAAATGTTTGATTTTATTGCTCGTTCTAGGCTTTCTTTTGCATTCTGTGATTCACCTAGATTGGTGAGGTAGTATATCGATGACTTCTGGAGGACTGCTCATCAGGTCATGGTTAATGGTCGTAGCTTTGTTAGAGCAACTGTCGAAGGAATCACTTTTGATTTTAATGCTGCGATACTTCGTGAAATTCTACATTTGGGTGAAGAATCAGACGATGCAGTAGAATTAGCTTATGATTTTGACCTAATTCGTAGGTGTTTTCAAAGAATGGGATATGTTGGTCAAATAAAGCTTCCTTTTGATAAGAGTGGATTTCAAGGATGTTGGAGATACCTTGCTTACGTGTTGTTAGTAAGTCTAAGCAATCGTAAGGCTGGATTTGATCAGCTTTCTGCTCAGATTTCTTCGCAGATGGTTGCTTTGGTATATAATCGACCTTATCCATTTTCAACATACTTCTATCATGCGTTTGTTGATCAAATCAATGCCAAGGCGAAGAATAGGTTTCTATTATATCCTCGTTTTGTTGTGGCGATAGTTAGACATTTTTGTTCGAACTTGGTATTTGATCAAGGTCCACGCTATGTACCACATGCTTGGCCTCTACGTATATTTGCTGATTTAGATGCCAATACTCGAAATGTAGCTGGTCTAAATAATCCACCATTGTTTGGTCATTTGATTAATCCAAATTATCGATCTCGCTTTGAGAATGATATGTTGGTGGATGATGAAGACAACTCTGATCATGAGGATGAAGAGAGTTCAGATGATAGTTCGGATGGTGATTCTGATGATTCTGATAGTGGGAATGATGGTGATGATGATGTAGTTAAAGCAGACACAGATGAATATGATAGTGTCGCTGCTGATTCTGGTAATGAGCATCGAACGAAGATGGCTCATGATGTACCTGCTGCTTCAGGAAGTGATAATTCATATCACTTTTCTCGAGAAGATGTACCTGGTGCTTTACGCCGAGAGCGTCGGAGTAAGGCATGTCATTCTTCACCGGTTCTTTCTGCAACGAATCAATCTGTTCAAGAAGAAGTTAATCTGGATGAGAATGTTGGTGCTGAACAAGAGGTTGTATCTGATTATCAAGAACAATTGGAACTTAGAGATATAGCATCAAGTCCATTACATGAAGGTACAAGTAATGTTGGACCGAAGAGGACACTGGATGCTCCTCTCACTTATCGTAGAGCTAAGCGTGCATGAATTTCTGAGGCTACTTCAGTATCTGCCGCTGCTGCTGATATTCCTGTTGTCGCAACAGCACCAGTTCCTACTGTTGCTGGTAGTGTACCATTACGTCCACTTTTGCCTCCTGCCAGATCAATATTGCCCAGATTGCCTACTTTTCCTCCTATTCCTTCAGATTACTCCCTAGTTAGGCGTATAGATGTTCTTCAGTCTCGTGTTGATATGTTAGAGTCTGATCTTACGACTGTTCGAGGTACTTTGACCTTTTTGATCAACTGGGTCAAGAATCAAGGGGGAGATGTTCCTGAAGAAGTCTGCAGATTATCAGCAGTTCAGCCAAGACGTCAGAATGATGATGATGATGCTGGTAATAGGAGTGATTCTCGCCCAGTTTCTGACAAAGGAAAAGGGGTTGAGACTCAGGGGGGGACAGAAAGAGATACTACCCAGACTGGTACTTCTGGTGCGGGTGGTTCAAGTGCTCCTCGAGAGGCTGAAGTTATTGAAGCACTTGATTCAGGTAATTCTTCGAAATTGGTTGATTATTTAAGTGATGATCAAGTTGAAGCTGAAACTGAACGATTAAAGCGTGAAGTTAAGGCAAAATTTGGACATGACTGTAATACCGAAGAAAATGCTTTTCATTCTGTATTTGATAACTTATTAGATAAACAGCAAGAAGCAGAAACTGAAAGAGGAAAAGAATTACAGATTCAAAGGCAAACAGCCTTGGAATCTGATTCTGATTCTGATTCAACTTATGATTTTGATAAAGATTGATAAAGTGTATATTAGGTTGCATGTAATAAGTTTACGACATGTGAATGTAATTTATCTTATTTCAATGCAATTATATTTCATCTTTATTATTATTATCATGATTATTCATTGTATTCTGGTGTTCATTTTGTGTAATCTTAATAGATGATACAGAATTACTCTTTGATGGTGATGAACTTGAGGAGGGTGAGCTTGTTCCTGAACCGGATATAAATATATTCAAGAAACCTTATGGGTTTGATGATGTTTGGGATTCAACTCTTGAAGACCCATCTTTGGAAGAAAGAAAAGAGTTGGAAATAAAGAGGAAAGAAGTTAAGGAAAGAATGCTTCAAACTTCAATTAGTAGCTCTGCTAAAGTTTTAAACTTCGTGGTATATGCTAGGATTGATGATGCATTGATTCCTTTTCACTGGGAAATCAATTTGACAAGACCTTTTAATCCAAATAATTATCCTGTACCTCTCAGAGAAGATGATCCACTACATGAGATTGATAGACTTGTGCCTGGTCAAAGAATCAATGATTATATAGTCACATGGGATACTTGAAACCCATCATGTATTGGACTCATATCTCAGATAAAGATGCTGCAAGATATAAGACAATAATCTGGAGTTGGTTTTATGATGAAGAACTGAAGCTGTTTGTTCTTAAAAGACCAGAAGGTTGTCAATATCTAGCATGGCGTGAGAGACATTTCAGAAGTTTGTGTGAAGAAGACTTACATGAACTAGGAAATAACAGGATTATCAATCCAAGTAGTTATGGTCTTGCAGATGTGATTGGTAAGAATCTTCATGAAGATTTCAAGTTGAGATCGAATATGAAAGACTCTGAAAAACCAAAGTTTCATATTGAACCAAGACGAAAGAAGAAGGTGGTGAAGCCAGATAAAAGCGTTGAGTATATTCAACGTGATATCAAATGTATGATCAAAGTCCCTGCCAAGAAATGGGCACAAGATGTCTTGGATAAACTGGATAATTGGGAGATTGATCGAAATTCTGGTGAAGCCAAGATGTATGCAGACTCAAAAAGGAAGATATTGTTGAGAAGGATGTATGATCCAATGCAATTGGTGAACTTCTCAAGAAATGATCAGAGAAAATTATACGATACTGAATGCTCATTTTTACCATTTTGGAAGAATGAAGAAGATCGATATCGTAAGATTCTCCAAGTCTGCTTACATGAAAATATCCATGCAAATAGCAAACGATTATTATTTGATGGATGATGAAGATTTTCTAAGACTGAAGAAATCGAAGATGCTGCTGTCAAAGGGGAGTTTGTTGATGCATGTTGATGTGACAACAGCAACTTAGATTTGATTATGTCTTATTCATTTATATGTAATTGATAGATTATGGACTTCGTGTTTTAGTAATGATTGATTACATGTTTTGGTGTTATTTATATGTTTATATATGATGTTTGTTATGTATATCATACAAGTACAAACATAATATATGTTAGGTTTCTTGTACATAAAGTACTTGGAAATAACTAAGCATAGATGTTGATGGTATTTAGTACTAACGAAGATAATCTTCGTTTTATGGACTGGGCTGCTAAGTTCGTAAGAACAAAGCCCAGCAGGCCCAATATCGATCGTGAACATATATAAACGATTGGAAAACCTAAATTGAGAATTCCAGTTGATATCACACACACCAAAGGCGACTAAGTTCGTTTCTAAGCTATAGAAAACGAAGATAGATCACATAAGGCTGATTATATTGAGATAATTAGCAATATTTACGATAACTAATCAAACTAGTTATCTCGTGAGGATTCCGCACTCACGACATAACAATAGACGATCTCGAGAGCGATCAGTGGCTATCGAGGGACTCACAATTTATAAAAATATACTTACATTAAAATATATAATTTATACTAAAAAAGTTTAGGAGGTCAAAAAGAAAAATACAAATTTAGAGGTAACTTGTTTTCTTTTTTAAGTTGAAGGGGTTAAATTGAATATAACACTTGTTTTATATAACATATATTAATTAAAAAGGGAAAAAAAGCTTTAACAGTTCCTTAGAGCCGCCCCATCTCTTCTCTAATCTAACCATTCCACCTGCAACTTGACTCTTTTTTTTTTATACTCTTTTATCATTTTTATTGATGCAACGTTCCAAAAAACGGTATTCTAACAGTGAAAAAGCAAAGGGGGGCCCTCATTTTCGATTTTATGAGCAACGGCTTCCGAACCTGATGCTCAAACCGTTGAGCCATAAAATCGTAACCGGCGGCGGTGTTACCGCCGGTTTGCCCCATAAAATCATCCATAAAATCACCTACTCCGAGTCCCCTTAGGTGCCGGACAGCCTTATATTCACTTTTCTATTATATAAAAACCTAATTTTTAACTCGTGATTTGAAACGTGATTCAACTTCAGATTTAAATAATTATCGCATTTCTCAAATATACATTATTATTTAGATATTAATTATACTAGATTTAGACCCGTGTAAAATACACGGATTGTTTATAACATATTAAAGATAAAGTTAATATATGTAATTAAAAAAATAAATTCAAATGTAAAAATATACGGAAAAAATAAGCAAATTCAAATGTAAAAAGTTTAATTAATAATCAAAGTAAATAACATGTAATACTCAAATATTACCAAAAGTGTTTGTGTTTATATATGTTTTTAATACAGTTATATAATTATATCTATATATATATATTAACTAAAACAGTAATTACCAAACCTTTTTAAAAGCCTCCCAAACCTAATCCCGAACCTCCATAATGCGTTATTTACTCCCAAACCTCCCTCATTAATTTGATTTAATATATTAATTAATTAAAATAAATTAACCCCATATGTATTTCGGAGGATCTAATTTTGTTTGGCAAAAATCTTTCATTATAGAGTATTAATTAATAAATTAAAAAAATAGGTAAAATAAAAGTTAAATTAAAATAAACTCCCGTATGTATACTTCCCCCATTAATTTGAATTAATATATTAATTAATAAATTAAAAAAAATCGGTGTGTATCTATAAATCCTTATATTTTAGGAATTTAAATATTTCTAATTAGGAAAATGATATCTCATAGCCAAAAATCAAACCAATGTCGATCCTTTATATATACAGATTTAGAGTTTTGAGGTTATTTTTTCCTCCCATAGCTCTTCATCTTCTGCTCAACATATTATGATCTGTATTTTGACTTTTGAGGTTGTTTTTTCCTCCCATATTCCTTTACCTGCTAACATATTACGATTAAATGTAAGTTTTTATATTGCTTAGTTATATGTATTTACGATTTTAACATGATTGATAATTTTATCACATTCAGATTCCTTAGTTTTTATATTCGTGGGTTTTTTACGATTTTAACATGATTCATAATTTTATTACATTCAGATTTTGCATAGCCCATTTGATTGGTAAACTAATATGTAACTATTGTTTTGTTGTAGGATCTAAAGAAAGCAAACATTGTTCGTTGAGGTTTGTGTTTTATTTCTATTTATTCTTAAATTTTTTGGTGATGACCAATTTTTACGTTGAAATATTAAAGAAATTTAGTTGGTACATTTTCTCCATTGATCTTCTCTAATAGGTAAGTTTTCTTTATTTAGTTTATGTTATCTTAATTCTATGAGATACTATAATTATGATTTTGGAGATTGTTGTGATCATGGTTTCGAACTTCTGATAGTTTTGTTTAGAATGCATATGCTAATGATGCGATTTTGGAGAACTAGCAGTGAGGTATCTATGGTCGCTCCCTTGGTTTTGCATAAATTGTATTGCTGATTACATTGTTATGAAAATTCCACTTCATCATAATATGAAACCTTCACTTTGCAGACCACCTAGGCCAAGACTAGTCAACATGATTGTTTTGGTCAAAAATTTACCTAAGATAATCTACGTTGAAGACCTAGATTAATTATGTAACCAAACTTTCGTTCGTGAGGTTGTGTGCTTAAAGATCTTAAAAGGTCAGTATACTGAGATGTTGAAATAATTGCGAAAATGTAACGTATTTATTAAATATTGAATTATCACGTAAAGTAAAGCTAAAATGAATGTTTTTATCAAGATAAGACTGTAAAAGTAAAGATCTACTTGTAAAACTTAACAAATGAATAAATAGAATGCCAAGATCTTGAATAAATAACGTTAAAACGTGATAATACTTAAAAATTCGTTAAGAAACAATATAAAAGAATGAAATATGACTAATTAAAGTACTTGAACGTAAATAAAAAGATTACTTGGTAAAAGTTAATCAAAAGTAAGCAAAATGTAAAGGTATTAGCGATAATCGTAAGAAAAACGTTATATAAAATAGAAATAAAGTAAAATGCATAAAAGGAATAAGAACACCGTGATTTGTTGACGAGGAAAAACCCTTAATCCTTCTGGATTGCCGGCATAAAAACCCCGGGAGGAAGCAATCGTCCCTCCAGTGCTACTTTTATTATTATAAATCGAAGTTAATTACAATTCGAGAGCCCAAGTGATTGATCTAAGTGTTACAATGATGAAAAGTGTTATGTAATGTGTTTACAGAAGAAAATAGAGAGAAATAAGTGTTTTTTCAGAGATAAGACGAAGTGCCTAAGCCTAGCAATCACTTGCCCCTTTTATAGAGAAAATATCCAACTAACTATCCTAAAAAATCTGGGATCTTGAGCTGGAAATCAGGGATCTTGAGCAGATTATTCTCTTTGACTTGATGACTTGGTAAATGGACGTTGTGGAGCCATTTCCACACGTTTTCAACCATAAATTCCGACTTTGGGGGCAAGTCTTCCGTTTTACCTGTTCCTGTACTACTAAGTCAAAGTAATAACGGTCAGATATCTTAGAGCCCCAAGATCTTGGACCACGAAGATCTTGGACCACGAAGATCTTGGAGGTGAAAATCTCAGGCATAACAATTGTCCCCAAAATTCTGACTCGCGTTTAGCTCCTTAAACGGAGTTAGAATTTTCCAGAAAACATCTTTAACAATGTCAAAATCAAAGTTCAAAATGATAATCAAAAGTATAAGGGATAGAAGTGACCGTGCATGGAAGATTGTTTCCCAATTCGCTATTGGTGTTCCCTGTTCTGTCTTGACGATCGTTTAGGAGGTCATAATTGGCTGGAACTTTTTCCTTTGTTGTCCCCTGTGAATCCTTAGGGACAAGACAATAGTAAGATTTCCACTTGGAGGTCATGATCTCTAGTTCCAATGTCTTGATAATGACTAAACTTTAATAAGTTTCATCGAAGCCCTGCATTAAAGTAGTATATATGCATATATATATATATATATATAATATGATATAATATATATATATATATAATTATATATTATATATAATATATATATATAGGTATATATATATATAGATCCTGCGTCCAGGATTACAATGAGTGAGCCAAAATTAAGAGGGGAGACCCTTAATTTCAACGGATCATTGCATTGGGATGTTGGTATCCAAGATCTGGAGGGTGTCCCCAGTCCTTGAATATTAATGGGTAGCGGTTAGCCAATTCGTGTGAATGAGTATTGGGTGGCGTGGTTAGCCAATTCGGGAGATCGATGGTAACATCGAGAATTGGTAGAATTAATTTCGACGACCTTGGAATTTAACCCTTCAGCCATGAAATTAACAACGTGCGACTAGGGGCGAATTGAAAATCGATGGTCACATCGACAACCAACAGATTAATTTCTAACACCTTGGAATTTAACCCTTCAGCTAAGAAATTAACAACGTGCGACATGGGCAAATTCTCAGATCGATGGTAACATCGACAACCAACAGATTAATTTCTAACACCTTGGAATTTAACCCTTCAGCTAAGAAATTAATAACGTGCGACCCAGGCGAGAAGGTGAAAACCTTAGACAAAAGTTGGCGTGAAAGCCAAAAGGTGAAGACCTTGTTCCACATTGCTACAGTCTCTTCGCTGGTAGTGATCACTCTTCAAACTTAACCTGCAAAACTGGACTTCGATAAACGCCACTCCGACGCTCAAGTCAGTATTGTGGTAGAAATAAATGAAATTCTATAAAACTGAAATAGATTAAAATAATAGGTATACTATCTTTAGTCGAATATAAAGTTTCGATATAAATATGATTACATGAATATAAGATCCAAGATCCTAAGGGTCCTGGGTTGTCCCTAGTATCTTGAAGTAAAAAATTGAAAATTTTCACAAGTTTCTTTACTAAACATAATGATAATCTGATACCTTTAATAACTAAGGAAATTTCAAAATATATAAAAATTAATCATGCATTCAAAGATTTTTGAAATTGATATTCCAAGTCAATTGTAATCGTATAATCAATTCCTCATATTAAGTTTCGCTTATTAACATCTAATAAATCAAGGTATTATGTCCCCCTGTGAAAATTTTAGTATGACCTCTAATCTTGTTCCTTTTAATTGTCTACATCTACTTGTAGAATTTCTAAATTGATTTTATGTCGGAAATCATTGCTAAAATTAGTCACAAGTTTACTAATATATAGGATTCTATTACCTCTCTAGGATCATATTCTAAATCACAACATGCAGTCATCCTAATGGTGATTCTAGTTGCTATGTATTTTATAAGATATTAACCTTTATATATGTAGCATGCATTACAAATATTGCCTATGTTTTGTAGAAGATATAAGTAATAATAAAGTAATATTTTTAAGAAGAGAATACCTCGTTTCCGCATATGATAAATTCTTACTTGGCATTTGATGTTATTCACGTAGAGATCACGTCTCATTTCTACTCAGGATCTCATTGAGGTATCCTTTGCTCACGAGAATGCTTACTTCTTTCCTCAAAGCAAGACAATCTTTAGTCATGTGGCTGAAATCCTTGTGAAAAGCGCACCAACCGGGTTTTCCGTTCCATTTAAGATTTTTATTTTTCGCCTTTGGCCATCTCACTTTGTTCCCAAGTTCATACATTGCAAAAATTAGACCTGAAATGTCAACAGAAAAATGATAGTCATTTATCCTAGGATATTCCTCATTATCCTTATCTTTATCGACGCCATCGACTCTGTGGTTGTCAGATCTTGAATAGGGTTTAGCCCTAAAAGATTTGGAAGATGAGGTTTTCAATTTTCGGTCGGGATGATCATAAGCAGATTGCGACTTTATCCTTATCCTATCTTCCTCATCTGCATATCTTGAACCTCGGATCCTTGCCTCCAACAAGCTTCTACACGGATTTTCTGAAAGATCATCATAGAGTGGAGAATCACTACGCAAACCCATATGGAAAGCGTGTACCGCCGAAGTGATCTCAAGATCTAGGATAGGAAAAGACTTTTGGAAAAACCTGTTAAGATAACTTCCAAGAGATTCATTAGAGCCCTGGGTGATCTTATAAAGGTTTTTAATTAAATTTCTATAAAAATGATTGTAAAACAAGTTAATCATATGAGAGAATGAAGTAATTGAGTAGGGAGGAAAACTTAGCATTTGTTTCGGACAAAAATTACCTAAGATAATTTTGTAAAGGATTTAAGATAATTTAAGAACCGAAGATTTGTAAGTGAGGTTTGGTGTTTTAAGATCTTCAAATAAAAGTAAAGTTTTCTTAAAGATAATGATGTAAACTAAGAGTTTTTGCTAAAAAGAGTTTTATGAAAATCTTTGAGATAGAAATACGTTGAGTAAATAAGAAAACTGTTGAAGATAAAGATAAAATACTGAAATGCAATGCTAGGATCTTAAAGAGAAATACGAAATACAACGACACCAGAATTTTGTTGACGGGGAAAAACCCTTGATTCAATTAAGAAATCTTAGGTAAAAAACCCCGGGAGGATTCAATCGACCCTTCCTGTATTCTTTTATTATTATTTGTGGGTGATTACAATACAACGAAAGTGAGAGTGATTGGATCGAGCTAAAGGAAATAAGAAAGCAGTGAATATGTGTGTGCGAGTACAAGTGTGAGAGCAGTTATCCTATTTTCGATCAATCACCTCATATTTATAATAGAAATCCCTAACTAATCTTCCGAAATATCTGGGATCTTCTGTGTGGCAATATTCAACGTGCAAAGAATAAGCAAGTGAACGTTGAGTCTTCTTTGACACGTTTATTCTTCAAGTTTGTTCCGATATCCAAGGAAATGCACGTTTCTTTTCTTCCTTGAGAGGCTGGATATTTATGCTGAAGTTGTTGATATTTATTTTCGACCGTTAGTATATTCTTGAATATCCTGGATAATGATCCTTAGTTCAGGATCCTGCAAAACACAAAAGCATTATCGTGTACAACAACATTTGTTAGTAATATCTTTAATCAGGATCATAGCACTAAAAATCTGACCCCAAACAATTGTCCCCAAATTTATATTTAACCTCTCATGAGTGAAATATAAATTTTTAAGTATCCTAACGAGCATTGTATCTAGACTTTTAATTGCGTATCCACTTGATTTAATGTCAAGATGGTGCGTTGCAGTAAGATCAGTCAGGAAATGATGAGTAAAATTAATTTACTTGGCTTGATGAGACGTTTAACCTATCCCTTTGTCTCCCATTACTCTTTTATCCTTTCGCCTATATAATCTCCTCAAATCCCTAACCACTTTCAAAAAATCTTCTAGTTAATTTCTAAAAAATCTCTTCTCCATATTTTCTCAAATACACTTCTTTTCCAGAAATCTTTTCAAAAACTCTTTCTCTCAAAACGATGTCTTCATCAACAGGACCAGTTTGGAAAAACAAGGTAAAAATTTATTATTTAGTTATTTTTTATAAAAGTTTTTTCCTAATCGCTTTTTTATCTTTTCAGCATTTGGAAGAAATCATCACTCGATGTGAAGAACAAGCAAAACTGAACGACAATCTTCTCCTGAACATCAACTCTTGCTTTATGTCTTCAATGGCTCTCTGCAAATCTCACCAACAACTCACTCTGGATGTGATCAGCAGGTGGGGTGACGACCTTAGTGCTTTGAAGGGGGAAATCCTTCAAGCATACGATGAACTCAGCCGTGCCCAAGAAGAATTGAAGACTGCTAAGACCGATCTGATCTACATGAAGTCGGTTGTATCGATCTTGAAGAAGAAGTACCCTGACGTCGACGCTAAGATCGCAGATGAAATCCTTGAAGGCTTTTCTTATTTCTAGGTTTTTAGGTGTTTTAGTGGACAATGATAGATATAAATGAAAAGGCTTGAGTCCACTAGGTCTAACTTAGTAGCTTTTTGTATAAATATCTTTGTAAGCTACTACCTTTTGGTGATAAATAAAATTAGTCTTTTGTTTATATGAACAAACGTACCTTTATTTCCATATCTCAAGCAAAACCTGCAAATTCCACAAAGATTTAGAGTTGTGAACAACATACCTTTGTGATGACTAATTCTTATTTTCCTGTTTCAAGAAAAAGAACACTTAAAAAGAAACCCATTTGTCAATTCATTAGCTAATTTGTTGAGTCATGGATTCGCTGAAGATTACTTGCTGAGTCAAGTAGTCGCTGACAGCCTCAGCGAGAAGTTTCATCAGCGAGCCTTCAGCGATCATTATTATCTTCGAGTTAAAGGATAAGTTCAATGACTCACCGTCATATGTTGTAAGTCAAATATAGGCGGGAAAATGAAGATAAGAAGACTGGTCCCAAGGACACGTGTTGCAAGATCAAGATGGAGCCATGTGACCTTGTACCAAAATGGTACTAAGGTGTTTATCTTTCATGCCGTTTTGGGAAAGAAACAAGATGGCAAACAGAGATGTCTGAAGACCAGTCTTACACACCAATAGATAGTTGACAACCTTCAGGTGTCAACATCTATTGGGTTGTCATGTGATGCCTTTTCTCCCCTATATAAAGCATCACTTGACCTAGCCGCAAAGTTGTTGGTTCATTCTACAATAGTCACTTAGTGTGTTTTTCTCTCATTGTAGAATTGTATAATTGTTAAGTTTTCGTGTGTGCAAAAACTTAACAATATTTCTTTCTTCTTTCTTTTAAACCAACCATGTATTCACCGTTTAATTAATACTACTTATGATTAAACGTGTTTACTTTATTATCTTACATTCTTAGTGTAATTTACATTAGTTGTTTAATTACATAATCGTTGCAAACTTGGGACTTTCAGTTGGTATCAGAGCGGTGGTTCGACACACCGAATCTGATCTGAGTAAAAGTTTGCAAGATTATCTTTCTTTCTTTCTGTACTTAATTTTCTGCATCTAAAAAACTTCTGTCTACTTTTCTTTTCTTACTATTATGTCTTCTGTTCCTTCTCTGGTTAATACCAAAGATTTTGGGTATGTCTCCATCCCACCCAGATTCGATTCTCATGATTTCGGATCTTGGAAGGAGAGAATGCTCCTACACATCGTAGGAGTTGAACCCTATCTTATGACCATTCTAACCAGAGGGCCATATGTACCGGTTTTGGTTACCAGGACACCAGGAGCCACTGCTGATGCTCCTGAAGTTGTCACTGAGCTCATAAAACCAGAAGTACAATGGACAGATGACGAGCGTAGGCTTGTCAATCTGGATGCTCGGTTGAGAAATCTCATTATTACTACCCTTCCTGATGATATAATGAAATCTGTCATCAAACTTTCTTCTTCTAAATTGGTGTGGGATAATCTGTGTACCAGATTCGATGGTACGGCAGATGTTTTTGCTACCAAGAAAATAGATCTGAAACGTGCCTATGAAGGATTCTTCTCTCTCCCTAATGAGAGTCTGGATGGAACGTATAATCGCTTTAAGTGCCTTTTGAATGATATGACAAATGTGGGCATAGAGCATAATACGCTTGAAATATGCTACAAGTTCATTGACGTCTTGCCCATCAAATGGCAAGGCTTAAGGCAAATTCTAGAACAACTAAGCAACTGAAGGAGCATGACTTAGAGTCACTCTTCAATTTGAAGAGAGAGCCCTCGCTCAAACTTTGAGAGCTGAGGCTGAGTCTAAGAGGCATGCTGGTTCATATGCTTCAACTTCTTCCTCTTCTTTATCTAGTGTCTCTAATGTTCATGACCCTCTTGCCCTGGTCTCTGCTGAAGTTAGTCCTGTCCATCTTGACATGGACATCAGCAATTCTACCCCCTCTAACGTCCAAGATCTTGTCAATGACCTCGATTTCGAGGAGAGACAAGAGATGTTCTTGGACTTCATGAACTTTGCTCTTCTCGCTGTAAACGATATTCTAAAAATTGGAATGGTCGTAGGTCGACTCGTTTCCAAAAACCAGTGGTAGACAAGTCTCAAGAAGAATGTTGGAGGTGTGGTCGTAAGGGCCATTACCAAAAGGAATGCAAAGTTTCTATTCCTTCTTTGCAGGCAGCGAAGCCCTCTTCATCATCAGCGAGGCCCTCTTCAGTCAAGCCTGCTGATGAATACAAAAAGAAGTATTATGAGCTTCGTGCCAAAATGGTTGATGTTGAAGAAGCCAAAACTCCCGCCAAAGGTCTTGTTGCTGAAGAACATGACTGGGCTGATTCCGACGTTTTTGACAGCGAGGACTTTGTTGATGCCATCTGCTTTATGGCACTCGCTGATGACCAGGCGCTGACAAAGGATCAAGTGTGCTCCAGTCAGTGGGTCAATGTCACAATCAAGAAGGTATGCACTTTTTCCTCTACCTCTGAAGAGGATAAACCTAAAATTCTTGAATCTCTTACTTGTGATATTCAGTACGTCGAATCTATTCGTGCTGATCTTCAGTCTAAACTTAACTCAGTAAGTGCTGAGCTAAGTGATAAGACTGACAAGCTCAAGGATTTGAGAAATGTCCATGTTGAGCTTGAATCCCAAAAGCTTCTCAACCAAACTCTTCAAATCTCAAATGAGAAGCTGAAAAATCAGGTCATTGACCTTGAAAAGATAGTCACCTCCTGGTCTAAAGCCTCTAGGCTTCACGACCAAATCTTCAGCTTGCAGGTTCCTGCTCAAATGAAAGCATAATCGGTGGTGATTATGAGACTGCTGCTGTCATCACCAATATGTTCAGCGAGAGACCTGCTGCTGAAGAGAGGATTTCTTCCAGTGCTCTTACTTCTCGTGAGGAATTGCTTAAAAACTACTTTGTTAAAGGCATGAATGACTATCATTCTGAACTGAATGATGAGTCTCCCTCACCCAGCACTTCCACTTCCTCGTCACAAGCAGAAACTAGCTCATCAGCTAGCTTTGCTAAGACTGTCTTTCCAAACCATCCCATTATTGACATGATGCCAAATGAGGGTCGTGTTCAATGTTCCTCTTCCCAAACATTTGAAGGGAATATTTCAAGTGATGGTTTCAAGCCTCTTGCTCCTAAGGTTTTCACTGTTAAGCCCAATGGTGGGTTCATTGTTGAACCCTTTAGAAGGAGCAAGGTCGCTGTCCCATATGACTACAGCACCCCTCAGCGAGCTGTGCCTGTTAGTCAACCCGCTGAGAATTCCATTCCCTCAGCAGTCGCTGAACGCCCTGCGTCTCAGCCCTCATCTTCTTCTAATACTTCTCCTGCTGGCAGAAAGGCTGTTATGCATGAGCACTTAATGAATAGACGAGCTAAGTTTGCTGATGCTCGTTATCAGCAACCTAATTCTGTCTATGTCCCAAAGGGAACTTTTGTCCCTCGTCAAACAAAACCTGTTCAGCAGGTTAGACCTCCTCAGCCAGGAGGTCACAAGTTGCTCTAAGTCGTCATAGTTCTCAACAACCCAGACCTATTCAACAAGTCAGACCTCCTCAGCAAGGAGGTCAGCGAGTTGTTCTGAATAATCATGCCCCTTCTTCTTCAAATGCTCAATCTAAGGACAAGTCCATTCTTGGCCCTGTTCCCAAAACTCTTCCTGTTCGGTTCAGGAAGAAAAAGGGCCCATCAGCTAGCTTTGCTAAGACTGTCTTTCCAAACCATCCCATTATTGACATGATGCCAAATGAGGGTCGTGTTCAATGTTCCTCTTCCCAAACATTTGAAGGGAATATTTCAAGTGATGGTTTCAAGCCTCTTGCTCCTAAGGTTTTCACTGTTAAGCCCAATGGTGGGTTCATTGTTGAACCTTTAGAAGGAGCAAGGTCGCTGTCCCATATGACTACAGCACCCCTCAGCGAGCTGTGCCTGTTAGTCAACCCGCTGAGAATTCCATTCCCTCAGCAGTCGCTGAATGCCCTGCGTCTCAGCCCTCATCTTCTTCTAATACTTCTCCTGCTGGCAGAAAGGCTGTTATGCATGAGCACTTAATGAATAGACGAGCCAAGTTTGCTGATGCTCGTTATCAGCAACCTAATTCTGTCTATGTCCCAAAGGGAACTTTTGTCCCTCGACAAACAAAACCTGTTCAGCAGGTTAGACCTCCTCAGCCAGGAGGTCAACAAGTTGCTCTAAGTCGTCATAGTTCTCAGCAACCCAGACCTATTCAACAGGTCAGACCTCCTCAGCAAGGAGGTCAGCGAGTTGTTCTGAATAATCATGCCCCTTGTTCTTCAAATGCTCAATCTAAGGGCAAGTCCATTCTTGGCCCTGTTCCCAAAACTCTTCCTGTTCGGTTCAGGAAGAAAAAGGGCCCTTCAGTAGCATCAACTTCTTCCTCCAATCATGAGATTTGTGAGTTGAATAAGCGTGTCAACGACTTATCCTCACAACTCAAGGATTTCTGATTCAAAATCAGAAGGCTGGAAGAAAATGCTATTTATGTGGCGAAAGAGGACACATCGCTGCTGACTGCAATGACAAAGACTCCATGAATCCTCCTGAAGTAGTCATTCAGCCAAATCTACCCTCAGCTTCCGCCGCTCATCCCTCCTCTGAAATCTCTGAGCGAACTCCCCCAGCTGAATCCAATATCAGCTTGGGTGAAGATGTTGTTCTCACTAATGACAACATTGCTGAATACATTGCCGCTCAGCGAATCTCCTTTCCCAGTCTCATGAAATCATTACCAATGGTAGTGATAGTATACTGGCTGAATATGGAGAAAAACAGCCAAGTCACTAACATGGTTGTTCTAAACACTGGAAGCTCTGTCATTTTTACCTCTGAAGATCAATTCTTCACACGAGAGATTACTCATGATATGCTTCCTGCTCATCAGCTAGTTGATTTCCCAGTTGATCCAAATGCTGATCCTAGAGCCCCTCTTCCTCTCGTTTTAAATGATGATGACTTTGCTCATCTTCCTCTCACATCCTCTGCTGACGATACTATCAGCGAGGATGCTCATGATTCTTCCTAAATCCTTCTTATGTTATCCTGCAGGCCTCGCTAGGAAAAAGAAGTGTGGTATTTGGACAGTGGCTGTTCAAAACACATGACTGGATCCAAGGACCTGCTGGATAACTTCGTGGAGACCGATGGTCCCACAGTTGTGTTTGGTGACAATTCTACTGGCCAAACTGAAGGATATGGGTCTCTCTCCATGGGCTGATCAAATTCACTAAGGTTGCTTATGTGAATGGATTGAAACACAATCTGATCAGCATCAGTCAATTGTGCGATGCAGACTACAAGGTTATCCTTGATAAGCATCAAGGCACAGTGATCAATGTCAATAAAGAAGTGGTCTTGGTCGCTCCAAGAAAAAGGGATATCTACTTGGTAGATTTCACTCCTGTCAAAAATGACAGCGAGACCTGCTTCTTCTCAAAATCTGCTTCTCAAATCAACTGGTTATGGCACAAGCGTATGTCGCATGTGAACTTCAAAACCATAAACTCTTTGGCCAAGAAAAATCTAGTTCGAGGCCTTCCTCCTCTCACTTATGAGAAGGACAGGCTCTGTGGTGCTTGTGAAAAAGGTAAAAGCCACCGAGCCACCTTCTAAACCAAACAGGCCAACTCTATCAGTGGATGTTTCCATCTCCTTCACATGGACCTTTTTGGTCCAGTAAATGTCCAAAGTCTAAGGGGTAGCAGATACACCTTAGTTATTGTGGATGAATATTCACGATATACTTGGACAATCTTTCTTCATTCTAAGAGTGATGCTACTGAGGAAATAATTAATTTCATTAAAAAGATGGAAAACCTCAACAGCATACGTGTTAAAGAACTCAGAAGCGATCATGGCACTGAGTTCAGAAACCACACTCTTGAGACTTTTTGTGCTGATCAAGGGATTAGACAAAAATTTCTTCTGTTCGCACTCCTGAGCAAAATGGGGTAGCTGAAAGGAGAAATAGAACTCTCATTGAAGCTGCAAGAACCATGCTCAGTGAGTCCTCTCTTCCTAGTAAATTCTGGGCTGAAGCATTCAGTACTGCTTGCCACACTCAAAATAGGTGTCTTATTGTCAAGCGACATGATAAGACTGCCTATGAAGTTCTCAAGGGCAAGAAACCTCAAATTGGATATTTCCATGTTTTTGGTTGCCCAGTTTTTATCCTAAATGATAAGGATCATTTAGGAAAGTTTGATCCCAAAGCTGATGATGGCTACTTTCTGGGATATTCTTCTATAAGCAAAGCTTTCAGAGTTTTCAATACTCGCACTCAAAAAGTAGATGAATCAATTCATGTTATTTTTGGTGAAAGCTGTTCAGCTTTAGGTGATCTCTCAAATGAGTCATCTGCTGAAGTAATTCTCAGCGATCTATCTGACTCGTCTGAGGTATCAGCGACACATCATGATGTTGCTGAACAACCTATCGCTGAGTCTCCAAGTCCTTCACCAAATGATGAGTACATTGCTGCTCACATTTATTCTATAGATCCAGTTGAGCCTCTTCTTCGAACAGTTAATGCCACTTCCATTAATGTTCCTCTCTCAACTGAACCTCAAGATGCTGACGGTGTCGCTGAGGAAACATTTCATGATGCCTCAGCGAATCCTCTTTTAGGAGACACTGAGGATGACACTCCTCAGCAAGAGGTACCCACTGTTCTCAGTGACCCTCCTGTCAGCAACTCTGAACCCTTGCTAACCATTGATCTCTCTTCCTATAATCCCACTCCTAGTGAAACTACCACCACAGTATCCGCTATGAATCATTCTTCTATTCACACACCAGCACTCAAATGGACTGTTGATCACCCTCTTGACCATGTGATTGGTAATCCACACAATGGTGTCCAAACTCGCTCAGCAACAAGTAATACTTGTCTCTATGTCAATTTTTCTCAAATTGTGCCTGCCAATATTGGTGAAGCCATGGCTGATCCCTCATGGGTTGAAGCCATGCAAGAAGAACTGACACAATTTAAAAGACAACATGTTTGGTTCCTTGTTCCTCCTCCCTATAAAGAACCCATTGGCACTCGATGGGTTTATAGGAATAAGATGGATGAAACTGGTGTGGTCATCAGAAACAAGGCAAGACTGGTTGCTCAAGGTTATACTCAAGCTGAAGGCATTGATTATGACGAGACCTTTGCTCCAGTCGCTCGTCTTGAAGCCATTCGTCCCTTTCTCGCTCATGCTGCTTACAAAGGCTTCATTGTCTATCAAATGGACGTCAAGAGTGCCTTCTTAAATGGTGATCTTGATGAAGAAGTCTATGTTAAGCAGCCTCCTGGATTTGAGGATCCAAAGCATCCTCACTATGTCTACAAGCTTAATAAAGCTTTATATGGCCTTAAACAGGCTCCTAGAGCTTGGTATGACAATTTGTCTACCTTCCTTATTGACCATGGTTTTCGTAGGGGAACCATTGACAGCACCCTATTTATCTACAAGCATAAGGGTGATGTTCTGTATGTGCAGATTTATGTCGATGACATTATCTTTGGTTCCTTATCCACCAAACTCTGTCGAAAGTTCAGCTCTCTTATGTCTAGCACTTTCGAAATGAGTATGATGGGTGAATTAACCTTCTTTTTGGGGTTACAAATCAAGCAGCTTCCCACTGGATTATTTATCAATCAAGAAAAATATATTCGGGATATGTTGCATAAATTTGACTTCACCCATGTCACTCCAAAGGGAACTCCAATTTCCCCTCCTAATAATCTTCACGCTGACCCTGATGGTAAGTATGTGAATCCTACTTACTATCGTGGCATGATTGGGTCACTCATGTATCTCACAGCGAGTCGCCCAGACATCATGTTTGCAACATGTCTCTGTGCTCGCAATCAAGCTTCTCCTAGAGAATCTCATCTCCCTTGAAATACGATGGTTAACCAGAAAGTGTAAAATACAACAAGTCTAATAATCACTAGAATGGACTAGTATTACTTGTAAATAAATGCCAGAATATATAAACAAAGTAATACAAGACTTAAAGCATAATAAACAAGTAAAGTGGAACATTATGTATTTTTCAATGGTGTATTTTATTTATGATGTTAAATAAAATACAAGGTTGTTCGGAATCAAGATAATACAAATAAGTATGTATCCTAACAACCTATGAGTTACAAATGATCTATATTTGTCAAATAACTCTTTGGATCGAGATACTTAAAGTTGTGAAGTATCCCTGTTTAAGATCGAGAGTATTTGGACAAATTCACTTAATGCAAAATGTATGCTTAAAAGTATTTATGTCAAGGAAATGACTTTGTAGTTATAGGCAACAAAATTCACCAGTGAATTTTGTGCCGTACAAATATGGTTGCATACATTTAATGATCCGACGAGAACATTAAATGTATTGGATAAGGAATAAGGATAAAGTCACATCAAATGACTTTGTATCCTTTTATCAACCATCTTTACACACGTATACTTTGGTAAAGAACAAGTGGATTGTTCTTTGGAAAGTGTGTAAAGGCAAAAGTCAATCCTTGATATCAGTGTTCAGACTTGTAGGTCTAGAACACTACAATCCTCCAGTGTACAGATCTGGTAAGACTTTCCAGTGGACTCCGCCATTTGTCAGTCTTCTTTCTTCAGACTTCAGTCTTTGACTTCAGTCAGAATGTCTTCAGTAGAGTTGATCTGGACTGGGGTGAAGTCCAGTGAGCTCATCTGGAGAATACTCCAGATTTCCTATACAAGTATTTGCTCACTGGTCTTCCATTTTTCTGGACAAATCTTCAGAGGGACTCAAGATTCCAAGTCTGGAGTAGGTCCAGTAGAACACGTTTCTGGACAGATCTTCAGTAAGGCTCCAGTAGTCGAGTCTGGAGCGAGTCCAGTAAATCTGGACTAAATCTGGATCTAACAAATTCCCCCTATTTGTTTAGAAATAATGCAAGTGTTTTCAAGCTTGAATCTATACATTTTGTATGCTTGAAAAAACACAAGTTTCGATTTGTCTAAAAAAAAATCTAAGTTATTGGAAAACACTTTATAGATCATGAGTGTTTTCAGTTTCATCTTTTAAGTTCTAACTTAGACTAAATCTGGTCATTTACTTAAAATAAAAAATTGCAACTATTATTACATACATCAACTGATAAATAGTATACAATTTTCATAACAATAATTTACAATAAGTAAATGATAAGAGTCAGGCCCTTCTTTTGATGTCTGTCCTGGAGCATCTTCAGTAGCCTTTCTCTTTGGTGATGGAGAAGATGGTATTGATTCTGGCGTTCTTATGCCCATTGCAACTTCCATCTGTTGCTTTCTTCTCCATACCTTTTCAATCCTTTTCAGAAATGCTTTAACATCAGTCGACACATTTGTCTTCCCCCTGAACGTTAGAGCGATTTCCTTCAGTTCACTCCATCCAAATGCTTGGACTGAAGTACTTTTCCTTTCGTCAGTAAAGTTACCCTCCCTGGTCAACTTTACTTCAAACTTAGACATGCCTTCATTATTTTCAGCCAATTTGATTTCAGCACCAGTGATCCTTCTGGCATCAGCCCTGAAATTCAACATCTCATTGTATTTTTCTTTCAGCTTGGCTTGCTGGATCAATGATTCAGTTTCCTTGGACACTCTCCTTTGCTCTACAGCAGATTGGAGTTCTTGACGATTTATTTTTCGAGAAGTGTCCAGGGGAATGAAATTGCTTACATCAGCATCTTTGATTGCTTTGATCTGTCTGGCAGTCAATTTTGGTAAACCAGTAAGTCTCTTTCTGTACTCTATCTCCAGAGCACCAGCATTCTTTCTTATCTTTTTCTGGAGACTTACCAGTTCATCCTTCTTTTGTCTGATGAGTTCTGGTACACTCATGCCATAAATAATAGAATCATAGACTTGTTCTTCTTCAGCGTAGAATGAGCGTACATGAACATCATCCAATAAACTCAAACATTGATGAACTCTGGGGTCATCCTTCATCTTTTTATATACTTCAATATTAATGCCTAACCTGCCAGCATGTAAGAATCCAGAGTACCCATTGTCGCCATCTCCCTTTGATGGGCCAGCAGTTCATCTTTTTGATTTCTTTTGAAAATCTCTATCATGATGCATTCTTGTTTAAGCTTCTTGGATGTTTCATCATCAGCATCTTCAGTTTGCTCTTCCTCTTCACCAGATACCACTTTTTCTTTTCCTTTAATAGCCTTCAGTGTAGTTGGAATATCTGGGAAGGTCTCAAACTGGGGCTCACTGGCTTCAGTACCAGTAGCTCCTTCAGTTAGCCCGGCTTCAGTGCCATATGCTCTTTGTGACAATTTCTTCAGTGTTTGGTCACCAGACGACTTTTCCCCCTTGGAACGATCTCCAGTTCTTGACTTGAGATCATTCCATAATCTTCAAGCATAAGTCTGTCCAGTGGACCAAATGTTGTACCTGCTACTGGAGTTGTTTCAGACACAACTTTCTTAAGTGCCTGCACTTCCTTCTGAACATTTTCAACAGCTTTAGGCAAGTGTTTTGGCAACTTCTCATCCAGTAAGTTGTCTACTTGGGGTAACACCCCATCATGAATGCTACGAAGAACAGTCTCAGAAACTTCTTCACATATTTCTTTAAGCATATTGTTTCTGAACTTCCTTGTACATGCATCACTTATAGTACTAACAACTGCACCCTGGTCTAGTGTGGGTCTACTCTCCAGAGAACTGACCTGTAAACCAAATTCTGAACATCTTCTTTCAGACCTGCCAGTTCACCAGTGACTGCAGTCTGAACAGAATTAACCAACCTTGTCTCTAATCCCTGGACTGCCATTTTGATCTTTTCAGTGTTGTTATTTGTGGCCAGTACCAGTTCATCAAGCTTCTCATAAACCAGCTTCTCATTCCAGCAAAGACATTCATTTCAGATGCCAGGTTATTTGATAACAAAGATTTGAAGTCAGAAATAACATGTGATGAAGTCTGGAGTGATCTCTCCAGGTCCGCCACCTTACTTAAAAGGCCTTGGACCTCGGCAGAAGAAGAAGTGGAGAGACCAGTGGGAGGTTCAAGAGTTGAAGGTAATCTGGTCATTAGAGGAACTTGTGCCCAGTCCTCTTCAGTTGCAGCTTCAGATGTTGCAACTGGTGACTCCGGCGCACGAGGTGGAAGTTGAGATTGTGAAGGTTGAGTGGTTGCTGGAGTGAAGTATTGAGTGTGTTCTGGAATTGAAGGTGGTGGTGGTGGCGGCATGTTTGATTGTGGTGGTGGCATTTCTGGTGGAGGTGTTGGCATTTCTGGTAGATTTCTTCTTCTTGTACTTCTTCACCCAGAAAAATTAAGTTCACATCGAATCCTTCAGACATTGGGGAGTCAACATCATCCCATTCTGGAGTCATCCCAACTGTCTGTTCACCAGGCTGTTCACCAGTTTCTACATTAACCTGTTCACCAGCCTCTACATTCAAGTCCAGTGGAGCCTCTTGCTCACCAGAAACATGTTCATCAGTCTGAACATCTTCTTCAACTTCCTCAACAACCTGCTCAACAACCTCTTGTTCAAAAATTGGTGATCCATCTAGATTCATAACATCACAGGATGTCTTTCAGGATTCACCTGAAGTCCAGCTCGCATCAGACGCCTATTAGTTCTAGGTCGTCTGGAAGGTTCAACAACTTCTGTACCTTGACCTTCTGGAGAAACTTGTCTAATGGGCTGTACAGCCTCAATGATCTGTACATCATCACCAGATGGTACTTCAACAGCTTGACCTCTATCGGACCCATTTCAGCTTCTTCCCTTTGCAAGGAAAGCATGGACTGAGGAATATCTACCTCATCCAGTGGAGACCTGAGGTTGACCAGGTCCCTCATATACTCACTCACAGAAAAGTGAGTAGTATCCATATCATACTGGTCGCCAAGAGCATTCTTAAACATAAGAGAAAGGAAACGAATATAAGGAACAAATGGTTTTCTTCCTTCACTCTTAGGCGCTCAACCAGGTCATCAAAAAGGATCTGGGCAAAGTCCACTCTAAGCCCAAACCATAAGCAGTAGGCAATCTGGAGGTGAGTTTGATTGATCTGGTCTAACCCTCCAGAACTGCCTCCCAGACACTCAACAATATGGGTGAAGAAATATCTCCATGAGTCTGACAGTTTGCTCATGTAGATAGTCCCTTTCCTGGATAGCTGGCCATGCTCATCCAAGATATCCGTGTGTCCCATCAGCCTGCATACTTCCCTTGTATTTATACCAGTGGGAAGCTCAATAGGCAACTCATTCTGTTCATGATGTGTTTCTTACACATATAGCACATGGACTTGGGGTGGAGTACACAACACATAACATAGTGTGTATCACCCATCTTACATGCAATTGTAAGAACACTTCTCTCTCAACTAGCAAGAAAAGACTCTCTTTTTCCCTCT